>KB663677.1:3228333-3387297 GCA_000349025.1 Anopheles minimus
GAACCGTGTATGGTACCAACATTTGAGGTTAGGAGACTTTGATCGATTCCGACCACGTGTTACATTACGATCACGACACCCTGACCGACCATGAGAACGTCCGCGATCGCGCGATAGAGCTAATTTTTTTATCTGGTTTTTTAGCTCCATTATTTCACAACGTAGAGATGCTATTTCATGGCTCGAAGAATTTCCCGAAACACCAGCACACTCGTTCACCGTTGCTCCTTTTGAAGCTTCCCAAATCCTATCAGCTATTTCTACTATATCACGCATTGGACGCTCGCCTAAAGATATTACCGCAATTTCGATTGCCTTTGGCAATCGACCTAACCACAAACGCTTTACTAACCTTTCCGATACATCGGTTGACGATGCTGCTAGTTGGGTCATTCGGCGATGGAACTCTGATGGGCTAGAGTCTCCCATTTCTGCGTTGTACAACAGCTTACCGATGCGTTGTTCTTCGCTGGCCGAGAGTCTGGTCATCAACGCATGTTTCAAGCTGGTGTACCGATTTTCCTCCGGTGGTGAGCGGATGACATCGATAACTTTATCCAACGCGTCGGGAGTTAAGGACGCGAGAAGATGCGCGTACTTAGTGTTCTCTGACCGAATGTGCGTCAAGTCGAACTGCGCCTCCGCCTGGATGAACCAACTGTCGGGTGCGCTCATCCAGAATCCGGGGAGTTTGAGAGAACATACTTCCGCATACGACTGCGGTATTGCTGCTATCGGAGCATTCTGTGGCGGTGGGGCGATCGGAATATTCGGCGGTGGTGATGCGCCCGCCACTGGTAGAGGCCGGTTCTCGTCGTTGGGCATCACTGGCATCACTGGGCTGGTAATTCACAGCAGGATTATTATCACAATCGGCGAGACGTTCAGGCGAATGATGATCCTGAAGGAACGTGTCTACACTTGCTGTGTGATATTGCCTTTTTTTGCTGATGCCACTTTATGAAACGATGACGCCGTTGCCGCGTGGGTTAGCTTTTTCTAACAAAATGGCGGACTCACAATAGTGTGTGAGTAGCGATGCAGATGTTTTTTGGAACAAGGGTCCGAATAAGTATGAACGTATCTTCCGCAGGCAGGCGATCACGTCGGGGTCACCAATAATGCGATACAACTATTGCTTTTCTTGCGCATTAATAAAAATAACGTGAACTCGCCTTATGCGTCTGGATCGCTGCGCGGCTACTCGTCTTCTTTTTTTTATTTTCTCTTTTCTTTTTGCTGTCAACTTTTTGTCAACTTGACTGACAGTCCGTACGTTTATACTAGGCATTATATGAGTTGACCGCTACACATATATCGAACTGCTGTTTCCAGTTGACGGCATACTTAAAAAATAATAAGCCAAACCACTTTACTCAACTTAATAAAAAAAAGAATCCTCCTATAAACACCTGCATTGCAACGAGCTAATAAACCTCCACACATAATAAGCTAGCTAGAAACGGCACGTTTGCACATCGACGGTTCCATCTTCGTTCTCCAACTACTAGCTAGAAATTGCGCTGCTCATTCTACCGCACTTCCGAACCGATTATGCAACTCCCATTCCTACCTCCCCACCTGCTCGCTTGCCTCCTTCGAACAGATCCGGCCTAAGTAGATGTAGTTTGTTTTAAAATAACCTCCCGTAGCTAAAATAATCGCCTTTCAGTAGAACCGCAGTGTGTGCCTTTCCATTTTCCAAACGGTCTAACCCTGAACGATAGCCACCTTCCCAGGCGTTCAACACTGCACTCACACACACACACCTGTCCCTTTGATGCACTTTACGCGCTCACCGGCCTCACTTCGCTTCATTTCACCCTCTACAACCCGATGTCTAGGTACGCTCGCGGGCTTTCGGACGGTGACCGCCGTACCGGCGATGGTTTTCGAGGACGAACCACCCCTGAGGACCGCCAAGGAGAGCAAGAACGGTAAGTACGGAAGCGTGGCCCGAACGGCATGGGCCGCCCCTTCCCATCAAGGTCGTCCGTATGCATCCATCCGTTCATCCGACGTTCAGGCCGTTTCGGAATCGAATTCAGATCGAATCGGCACCGTTCGATTCGACCGCAACCGGTTTCACCGCACGGTGATTGCGAGACGAGCTTGGAATGTTGGAGCAATCAGACCCAACGAGGCTGCATAGCACCGCAGCACCTACAATGTTGCCCTCCGGCGGGCTTCACTTTCCAGCAAACGCGCCGCACAACATTGTCTATTCCGGTTGTGTTGTACGGTGGCGAACACGTTCATATCATATTTTAATCTCTCAAGGCACTTTACATTTCTCAACGCACTCATCCTTTCCAATCGCGCGATGGTGTAAGGATTTAGACGATCGCTTCGTCCACTGGGGTTTTTTTCAATCTTGTTGGTTAAAATGTCAAACAGTTGCAAGCATCACCAAGCAACTGTTTCGATGCGGTTGGTTAATGTCTTTTTTTCCTTTTGAAATGTATTGCTGTAGACCAGGTCAACTCTACAGTTTGAAGCCTGTTTCACAATTCTTGAGCGATTAATTTTGTCGTAAAGTTGTGGTTTTAGGGAAGGTTTATTGATTTCAACCTGTTTTTTTTTATCTACATACATCCAAACATTTGTTTCCATTGAAAAAAAAAAATCAAAAATAAAACCATTATGACACATTTGGGTCAAGTTCGGGCCGACCGACTGACAGGTTCGGTCAGCCTTTTATGGTTTCGCCTAATTTGCATAATAAAATCCCATTTCGAGCATAAACGTTGCTCGGGTGGTGTTCGATATAATCGGCTTAATCGGGAATAAAATAGCTAAATTAAAACTAATTAGCCTATTATGCCGCGCGATGCAAACGTTGGTGTGTGTTGTTTTACACCCGCCCTTAAATAAAGCCCATTATCGATTTAAACACGTTTTAGTGTCAATCATGGTCGCACATGTAACAATATTCACAATCTTCACTTGATTGATTTATCGCTCAATTTTAGTAGTATCGAAGTATCTTCTAATACTTATTTTTATATGACACTTCTTCAACCATTTTTTTGTGTTTTGGTTATCTTCATACATCAATAGTTCATAGTTGAAAAAAGCAATTCTGCATATAACGCACAAACATGGAATGATGGAATCGAGATTTGAACCCAGAACAGTAGTACTACGTGGGACGGAGCTTTACTGTGTGCTCTATTTAGCTGACTCGGATATTTAAATGCAAAAGAGCATGAAAAAGGAGCGGAAAACATAATAACATAATATTTTACTGTTATATTATATAATTTTAAATGTACACCCTTATTTCAAATCCGATTTCTTTCCTAAAAGAACAAGCTTTTCTAGTACGGTGCCAAAACAATTAATCCCTTATGTCGGTTGTAGTCTTTTCATAAAAGCGCCATATGATACAATTTAATCAAGACTCCTCACCAAGAAGATCTTCTTCCACCGCTGCTCACATGCAGCTTTGAGGCGTTTCTGTTGTCAACAGTCTGGCCACCAGACATATACCGGATCCACACGGTTAGTGTGCCGGCCGCAATCAAACACGAGTTAAAAATGATTTCCGATTACCCCGAGATAGGATAATGAAAACGATTCAACCACATGTGTACAACTGAGTTAGTGCTGAGTCCGGTGCATGAACCATCTCTCGGCACATGTGGACACTCCTTTTCCGTCCGATTCCGCAGCATAAACACCCTGCAGCTATGCGCTTGTGACAATATATCCAAGATATTCTTCCCACACCATCCCGGTTTGCGAAATTCCAATTGCTACGGTCGTTGCATAATCATCGGCTTCTTCTGCGTGGCCGCATGCAGCAAAACCGCACAGAACCGCACATCTCATCTTAAGGACTGGGCCTCACCTTCGACATTTACATACGGTTCAACGGCAGCAGTAGCAAGGCTTCGAAAGATGAAATACCACAAACGGACACGGACACATCCTATCGATCGGGCATGTCCATGGTACCGAGTATGGCCGAGATGTTACCAACAGGAATGGAGCAACTGTGCCTGCATCTTATGCACCCAGCAGGAAGGAAGTTTGTATGTGTGCGTGGGTAAAATTATACAATCTAACCTAATGAAATCATGATCGAACCTCGACGAGCCTTCCCTGCAGGAGATGGTTTTTGTTGATGCAAAATTTTAAATAAAGCCAAACCAATCTATTTCTTGGTATTGTGTAAGGGATGCTGTTCATCACACACACGCCCTTGGTACATTTCCCTAATCATCGATAATATCTGATGGCTCTCTTGTTCTAACGTCATGAAAATTTTCCGGGATGTCGCAACGAAAGTAGCACGTATCGAATAGCCTTATCGTTCCATCTTTCCATCATGGTCATGTACAGGAAAGGTGATATAATTTTAGACACAATGTTTTTTTTCCCCTATAATCCTCGACATACTACACGTGTGGAAGCTACAAGGCAAGCTAAATACAAATTACCCGAGTGCTGTCGAGTTTAAATATAGATCCTTTATTTAATTACACATCAATCAAGCGAATAGAGAGCTGAACAGACAACCAAAAAAAAAACGAGAACTTCAATCCCACCCCTGCTAAAGCTTAAGCCGGTTGGCTAATTCTAACGTTCAGCTAGAAAAAGTGTGTGGGTTGAAAATCGAATGCCCTACGGTGCAGCGTTTGACATCATCAACTTTCAGCTAATTTCATACTATGATCAGAAAATGGCGAAAAACTAAACCTCAAACCCGCTTAACCAGCTGGCATTGCCGGCCCACGTGGTGCCATTTCCAACTCACCTCTGCCAATTAAAACTGGCCCAACCTTCGCGCCGCCGGTGCCGCCATGCCGCCCTGTTGACCTTCGCAAGATTGCCGCAATGTTTGCATGGCGCTCCCGGACATCCCACGGTCACACCGCACGACCGGTGCTTGCTTAGATGTCGAGCATGAAGCCATTTAACGTCTTAATTACTTCACGGAGCCACAATTGGACGGACGGAGCTGATTGATTACGTTGGCGGCTGATTTGCATTTACCAATTTGAAGAGATTTCTTCTGGGTGGGGGTTTTACGGACAAACATCTTCCGGACGTGTTGCCAAATGTCAACTGGAATGTGGTGTCCTTCGGGGTGAAGGTGTCCGGTTCGTGTAGGCAAAGTGACGTGTTTAAGTACACATCCGGTGTACGACTTATGAGCCAGTGTACATATAAATAGCTCCATCGATTCAGTTGTTGTCTTGCAACTAACAAACCGTAAAGAAACACAACTCCACTAGCTTGTAGTCGGCTTCCGCAAATGCACCAACACAACCACCTCTGGGGTCCGAACTCTCGGGAGGCAAATAAAGACCCGATAACCTCCTACGCGGTAAGGTAAGGTGGAAGAATATTCCCGCCCGACCACCCATTACACAACATTATAGGGAAAAGGCTCGAGTACCTCGCCGTGTAAGTTCAACACCGCATGAAAACACTCGATGTCGGCCAAGTGGCAACAGCAAACCATCAAAGGTGCCAGGAAATGATCACCGCGGCAATGTGCGGCTCCTAAACCACGGACCCCGTCGGACAAGCCGACAAGCCCCGGTGCATGAAAATGAAAGTAATAACAGCTATTTTGTAATACGTTACTTTCGATTTCCCGATCGGTAACGAAAATTTGGCGGTGGTCTAACGCGTGCTGGTACTGAGGCAACACGTTTCTGAGACAACCCGGTACCTCGAGCCCAAAGATCCAAAGCTCCCGGGTGCAGTCACATCCCACCGAAGGTGAGAAGTACTTTCTCCCGAAAGTTGGCAGAACCTGGCAAACGGTATGCGCGGGCGTCCAAAGACGTGTGGTTATGCAATGCAAGGGCGCAAGGGCGTAAATTGTCGGGAATAGATTGAGATAATTTATGGTTTTATGAAGTCACGGGTGAACATTTTCACTTCGCCGAGAACGTTCCACGGTGCCGGTGCCGTTTTTCCCACCAGGAGAAGCGCGTTGTTTTGGAATTGTGGAAAGTGAAGGGCTTTGTGTGTGTGTGTTTGAGCATGGTAAGAGGTAATTGTAGGGTTATTTTATCTTCGGGAAAGGTTAAGCGCTAGTGATTGTGGAACTTTCACAGTTCAAAGTGGTTATGTGCTACAAGATATGGAAAGAATCGTTCAAATAGCAAGATACAGTGAAGAAATTTTCATCATATCCTGGTCACGGCACCGGAAATGTAATTTCCATAGGAAACCTCAAGAAATTCATAAAACTAATCCAAAAAAATAATATAGTGTCAATAATATGAAAGAAAAACAGTAGTGCAATCAGGTGAGTGAAATCTGAGACCCTTTTGTAAATATGTAAATAAGTTAATAAAACATGTTTAATCAACCCCCGGTTTGATACAATCATCAATGGAACGGGGATTTCTACTGCTAATGGGTTGGTGAACATCAAAAAGAGATCTTTTGACACTACAGCTACGTTTAATAAAATATTCAAACAAACCCCATACGACGGCGGGAAAATGCACCCCGTTGAAAAAAAAGGGCCATCGATTAACACCACCGCGGGGTGAAAGTAAAACGATTATTATGTGTTTGCAGACTGCCGACAACAAAACAAAAATCTGCCCCCTGCCACACACAAACCACGAGATGAAAGGAAATGAAGACAAAACGGGCGACTTGTTTTCCAGCGTTCCCTTATTTCCCCGGGTTGAGCGCCTCACTCGCGTACCAATTGTAGCTAAATATGACGGCTAAGCAAACATAAACAGCACCAGAATGGCCGTGTTATGGCTCCCGTCATGCGTATCGAATATCCATTATTTCGAACACACAAAAAATGCCCTCCGGCGATGCACCTGCAGGCTCACGGTGACATTCCAATGGGGCGTCATGCCGGGAACGCAACAGCGAACGTCAAGGATGAAATATTATTTTCCACCCAATCGCATCTGGTACATGCATACTGTGGTTGTTGCTATTTTTTTGTGTGCGTGTGTATGTTTAATCTCTCCCTTTTTGCAAAATGGTTCCGATATGCGCTCGGGTGCATTTATGCTCTCGGGTGCATCTCGTCCAATACACAACTAATCAGCATAATCCTATCAATGGTAAACTAGTTTTGTTATTTTTTCCCATCCCCATCTCCCCACAGCACGGTGGAAAGCTTTCTAATCACTGACTAATATAGCATAGCTGGCAGTTGAGTTTGCCCGATTGCACAACACCGGGCGATGGTTCTCCCCAGGCTGGGCTTTGTGTTTGATGGTTCGGATGCGGGAAAGTTAAAACCGATGGAAATAGAGCCGGCTTTCCTCATTCGGACTTCAACTCGTACAGCGGGCATGCCAATCTTTTAATAATTGACTGCATCACTGATCAATCTGCATAGTCTCAAATCAAGCAATGATTAGGCCTTTCACCAGATACTGAAGCTGCAGAGCTGGATGGCCCGAGATGCCCGAATACCGGCGCGGTGGCACCTAATTGGACCCGGGCCCGTGTGTATGTGTGTTTGTAATGTTTTTTTTTCTTCTTCCTCTGCTGCCTACCATCAGAGGCTCTTGCTTTTCACTGAATGTTGCCGTTTCTAACCGGTTGCTTCATTCGATCTGCAACCAATATAATTACCCCGTGCTGCCGGTAGTCACCATCACCATCATCATCATCATCTGCACGCTAACAAACGCACATGCTGTACAGTGTTACGCATGAGCACGCTTAGTACGGCTTCATGTAAATGGTTTGATGAAGGGCATTAGTTAATATAAATTATTTTTACTTAGGATTTTAGGAAAACATTAGAAATTTTCAAATAATAATCGTTTTTACCTAGACTCTTTTGAAAAGAGTCATTCCTAAGAGTTGACTCTCAAATCGTTTTTGAATCTCTCTACATTCTTTTATGAATTATAAAGATTCATGAGGGATTCTTGAAGGTCTGGAGAATGTTTTAAAAATTCATGAGAGATTCAAGGATCTCTAATGTTTCATGTACAGTAAATCTTTAATGATTCATTATACATGGAACTTTAGAGATCCTTGAATCTCTTATGAATTTATAAAAGAATCTCCAGAGCTTCAAATACTTTCTCTGAAGATTATTTTATAAATTCATGAGATATTCAAGTATCTCTAAAGTTCCATGTTTAATAAATCTTTCAAGATTCATTAGTACTTCTAATGGAAACAAAGATTCATTTAGATTCATAAAATTGAGCAGTAGGGAATCACGTCTCATGGAGATCTTGGACGGAATGAATGAATGTCTAGAATACTGAAAATGAAGAGTAGAAGTTACGTTTTCAGGAAGTTATTACTCAAGACCGGAAAGGAACAAAAGAAAACAATTTAAGTGATCCAATATACCCTCATTAAAACCTGCTCAGTTCTTAATCTTGAAAGTACCTCTGTAGAAAGGGTGATATATTCTGTGAAGTTCAGTACTCAATCAAAAGACTGGGACATATCTTAACAATTATTTTTAAGCCCCTGGATGATCCGTCCTAGGATCTATGATCATAATTTTAAAAGTTCTCCATTTTTGCTCAAATATTTATTTTTAATCTTTATAAAAATGTCTTCGATAATTTCAGAACCAAAGTATGTTGTCTTCAAACTGTTGAGTACATATACTTTTATGTGCCAGTGCTACCAAAGCTAGACTTGTGAAGCAATATTGATAAACTATAAAAATTACTTTAAATAGACCAATGTTACACCTCGCTTCTAACACAGTTACCATCCTCTTGCTAATCACTGGTCCGGATGCTTTCCGTGCATTCACAGCGTTTGCACTTTCTTGCTGATTAGCTAGAGATGCATTCACCAAAACCCGTCCCCCTTTCTCCCACCCAACCCTCTACCACATGATTGCATTTCAATAATTTCACTTTTCTCCCGCCGTCTAATACGACAGCACAGACCGACCGCACCGATTAGACAGCCGTACATGCATCGGTGCATCTGTGCACCGTTTCCGATGCACTTGCAACCATACCTCTGCATACAAGCTTACAACACACACACACCCCCGGATCTTACCCCGTGCACACATGGGGCGTAAGCAAAAAAGGGAAAACGAACTCCTCTTGGTCGGTGGTGGTGGTGGTTTTGGTCGACTTTGGAGGCCGATTTCCATATCGTACATGGCGTTGTTGAAGAACTTGATTAACATTCCAAAACCACAACATTACGGCAAAAATACCACCCGTGCGCGTTACCCGTCTCTCGTTGGGGTTTTTGGTTTGGACATCAGGTGGACATGGCCCGCTAGTCAGTCCGGTTTCTTTCGGTCGGTTAAGCGGAACTTTCGCATCGGTTTCGGAACGAGCGGCGCGCACCGATTCGATCCGATTCGATCCAATCCAAGCTGGCCAGCCAGTCGGTGCCCGTACACCGTACGAATGGGATTTCCCGCTCCACGGAAGCACTTTTGGTGGCGTTTTTTTTCTGTTTTTCTCCAAATCGTGGGACAAATCAATGTGAAAGAGCAAAGAGGCGCGAAGAAGATTCGGGTCCGGACATAACGAATCCGCTACTGCGGGTGTATCGAAAGTGTTTCCGCGGGAAGAAGCAGTGTTCTTCCGGTGGTGAGTGGTGTTGATAGGGCCGGAGATTCAGTACAGCGGTACAATCCGATTAGTTCCCGAAGCTCATCGGGTGATACTGCAAACATCACCTCAGGCGGTACGACGATTCAAATTGGCTGGGGAATTGGGAACCGTACCCGGGGAGATGTACCCAGAGCAGTTTCAGCTGGCAAAGGTTCGTGTAGTGCTATAGTGTCACCGTATAAGTCCCCGAAGGTCATGGGATACGCTAACCCACAGCATCGCACAACTTCTGATGAGCTGCGTCGGGCCGGTAGCGTCATCACGCCACCAGCATCGCAAACCAATTATCACCCTAAATATCCGATCCAATTAGTGCGAGTGTGTGCGACGATTCCGATGCCCGTCGGCGGGTCGACCGAGGTCAAGTATCCAAAAATCGTTTAATACCATTTGTGTGCGGTGCGGCTTAAGTTTCCGCGCGAACTTTTCAGAACAAGTCGCGTGCGTGCTGCGAATGTGACCGGGGATAAGATTAATGCAGTCGGTTGTCGTAGACGGCGAGTAGTATAAGCCCGGCCCGAAGCCAGCGAGCCAGTGGTGGACGTGCCCATCCATAATGGCACGTACGGGTGATGTGCTGCCGTGTTTTCGGAGTGGACCAAAGTTCGGACTCGTGACAAACCGTCCTGTCCAAAACAGGATTATGATAGTGTGCCGCGTGAGGATTGTTGAAGAAAGGGCAGGAAGGTGAAGAATGTAAACATTACACACGCGGATTTGGACGTTGTTAAATGTGCTAGAATGTTGGTTCCTCAGGTGTAGAAAGAATGAAACAAAAAGAGGTTTATTTTTATTAGCCACAGCTTGTTGTCAAATATTTACACTTAGCGGAACATGTGAACAATGATTTATTTTTTAAGTTGCAGTGTTTTAGAAACGTTTTTTACCTTCGCAAATACTCGAATTTTACAAGATCTGAAGGTGGTTTGTGGTAACGAATGTTTAAGCCGGAATGTATGCAATTTAAATACAAACAATCCCCAATAACTTCAAACAATGGCAGGGAATGCATACATTTAAGCCCCTTTTAACCTAGTGCAGGTATTTCAGGCGCATTAATTACAAGTGCCGGGCAGAATTTCATTTCCAGCAGCATCATATAATTGTCTACGAGAAAGAGTGAATCATGAAATTGAAACCACTTCAGCTCATGAAGTAATCCGCGTGGTAAACAGAAAACTAATGAAAAACATACTAACCGAAACAAAAAAACATTGGATGCTCGTTGATACACCTCCGTAGTGCTAATTACATTAAGACTGAAACGTTGCAATTTTAGCAAGCAAAAATGTTGGGCACCCTTCCACAGTTGCATTTACTAGAACGTGCCCGTTGGGGTGCAGTTTGGGCTTGCAAACAAAGCCATAACACGGATACACATTTTCCACTTAACCTGCCACAATACGGGACGCGTACGGAAGATGCATTCCATGCCGTGGTGCAATTAATTAACCCTCTGCCTAACCGATCCACGCACACAGCAACGGTGGCCACAGCCGTGTGGCTCGTGCGAGTAGCTTTTTAAATTACTTCGCATCGACACATCTCTCTCAAACGTGCCCTTCGAGGCCTTACAGCTGTGTGCTACCTGACGTTGTGGTTCACCTCTGCCCTGTTCGCTGATATTTAACTCTAGCGCAATGGCACTTCGGCAGCAAACATTCCGGAAAACACATCAATTAGCCGCATCAAAAGAAAGCATCCGGCTTTGGCAAGCACCTCGTTTAACGCACCCGGGAACGTACTGAAGATGCTCGTCCGCGGTCTACCACAGTTCTTTCAAGTGGGTATTGGTTGGAAGCGCAACACAATTCCCCATCTAATTGCTCGGATCGATGTGCACGGTTTGACGCCACCATCAACATTACCGGACTCCTCAGTCGTGTATGTGGCGGAACAATTCGCTTCCTAATTATCAATTAAACTACTACCATGCGGGATGCCATTACAACTCCCCACGGTTTGTATGTTGGATATCAGAATATCGGTGTTTATGATGTGTTGGGGAGTCTTGGAGATCCCCCAAGGCTTCTCGTCTAATGGTGACAAACAGCCTACTAATGGCAGCGCCATCTGGTAGCCACTAGCGTCCCAAATGGACCCAACAGAGAGCAATCATGTGGTGGATGTTTTTGTTTTGTCCCACTTCTACAGCAGCAGCAATTCCGAGCAGAGTGCGAGCTTCCACTGCATTATAGGAAAACCCTGCTCCATGATGAATCGGATCGGTTCCAGACCATTAGCATTAGCTTTTTGCTTCTCCAAACCTGGGGGAATGATGTCTGACATTGTTTTGTTTTTGCGCCCACCGTGCCTGGGTGTTGATTCAGATGCACCCGAACAACCACGATCAACATAATCCTCTCCCATCACAGCGCACGGTCCATGTGGATGACGTGCATCAAACATACCCGGGCTGAGCCCTTTCACTACCAGTCCTCGCACTTCGCACGGGAGAAATAATGTCCGAAAAAACACAATGCCTACACCTCCCGTAGGAGATTGGAGTAAAAGCTAATGAACCGTACCGAATTTTCAACCCGTTAGGCACAAAACTAGCCCACCCGGGGGTTTTAGGCAGAGGTCGGGGTTCAATGTAACAACGAACACACCAACGGCGGACAGGAGACATGATAGACGACGGGTGACTACCATGGCGTACATTTTCCCGTACTCAATTGCATCCTCCGAGGTGTGGGAGGTTGTGTCCACTCCATTGTGCATGGTGCATCGGGAATAACGAATGTGCGAACATCAGACATCGGACCGGAAAAGGTTAGATCCGGTTCTGTGGCTCTGTTGTTTCTAGACACCCAGTCAAGCACGCATCAAACATTCTTTTGGTAGGTTTTTACCATTTTTTTTTTTGCCTGCATCAACCACTCCCAAGTACGAACAGCGCGTTTCGTCAGCAGTTTCCGGTTTTTAGCCACTATTACACACACGCACATTTTCGTTTTTTTTTTTGAACGAATGTTATTTGGAGTGGATTTTTTTATCCACCTCTCCTCGGACTTAACAGAGGGGCGAGATGGTAGGCTTTTTGTGATGTTCAATTCGATTCGGTACGTGGTCACCGGCACCATCGGCTGAAGGTAGCGCGTAGCCCCAAAAAATACATGGGCACTCGCCGTTTTCCAACTTTGAAACGGCAGCACATTCCATCGGTTTTCGCCGATACCGCAACGGGGGCCTTAATTCGTATCGGGCGCTTGGTAATAACAAAAGCAGCAAAAAAAGATCACAGGGAAAGAACGCAAAACGTGCTGACATTTCAGTGTGTTGTTTTGCGTAGTCGCGCATCCGCTAGCATTGATGAAGTGGTGGCGCAACTGTTGAGGTGAAATCGTTTCACCCGAGAGAGAGAGAGAGAGAGAGAGAAAGAGAGAAAACATATGTGCCCTTCGCACAATGGAAATGAACTTTGATGCCCTTTCATTTTGGGGAGGTGGGTTGGAGAACGCGTTTTGTTCTCGTTGGGCAATACCGTGCTGAGTTGATCGAAGGTATTTGTTATTGAAGTTCTTCAATACCATCCTACAATTGGTTGAGTAACCTGTAGAATAGAGCTCTGCTTGCTAAAACATCTGGAACTCCAACAATAGCTAATGTTGAGTATGGGTTTCTTAGTTTTAAACGTTTTATTACGAAAAAAACTAGATCACTCCCTGTAAAACCTGATATCCACAAAACTGGTTCATATCCGAACCAAAGTTCCCTTCGATCTTCGTCTCATTGCAGTGCTATTAAAGATGATAGCGTCCTATTAAATGGTTTACAAACAGATTAAGGTGAAACAAATAGGCCTGCGACTTACCAACCGATTCCAACAGTCCAGCCTCAGTTGCAATTTTGTTCTCCAGGTGAAGCCTCACCAATCATCGGTGCAGCTCACAACCAGAAAACGTAACGAGACTCCATCGATCCGGTGATGAATCCGGTCCGTCCACATTTCACCCGCTGCGACCTAAATCATAATTAAACCCAGCATCTCCAATAAAATCAATCGCCTAATTGCACTTAACGTTCTGCGCGCTCGCCAGCCCAATAAACGTACCGGCCCCGAACGACGTACCGGCGTGGTGGAGGAATCCTGGACGACGGCAATCCATCGCACAGGCAACGGCATTCTACATCCCCGGTACCCGAGCCATAAATCGAACCCGCGGCCCGTCCACGACCACAACTGCCGGGAAATAATTATTCTATTCTTGGCAATCAGCCCAAAAACCGGTCCCCGATATCGATCGGGAGTCGGCACGGCGGGACACCCAGGCCATGACCGGGAGCGTGGACATCCAGCCAGGCAGCGACCCGTGAGATCGTTAACAGATTTTACTTTCCGTGTATCGTGCCCGTGGTGCGTGATACTATTTTGACAGGATCATTAACCTTGTGTGAGCCGTTACGACGGGCAACCCGGGGGAAAATGCGTGGTCAGCAGCGACAACTATTCGCCGCCACCATTTCATCACCCTACCGTACCGCAGCGTCCCCAACAAACGGAAATTTGTCATCCGATCGTTTGCCCGGCTCGTAACCACTTCTAACGCGACACAATGTTGAACGATAGCTTCCACCTTCCCGTTCGAACCGCGCGGGAATGATTTATTGGAACGCATCCAGTTCCCGCACAGCTTCCCTTCGGTGATCTATATAAGGAGACGGTTGCTAACGGTGCTCGCGAGGTTGCACGTCAATGCTTCGAAGAAGCACCAGCGTGGAAGTGGACCAAGCTCGTTTATGGGTAAATGACAGCAGAGTGCGTCGTCTACGGGACGACGATCGGAGCTCCTTATCGATCAAGTTGCACCTATTAGGTCTAATAGGCAGCGCGTAATGGGTACAATACTGGATTTGCCAATGTGGTCAATTTCATCGGCCAGTATGGTTCTTTAGGACAAGAAACAGTTATGCATTACGAGACCGTTTGAATCATTTCTCTAGCCATTTCGAGGAATTCTGGAGGAAACAAACTGTTTCAACACTTAAGCATAGTTTTAGAAAATGGAGCAACTTCAGACGACGATGATATTGAAACACCTCGATTATCAACGCAGCCTGAACGATGCAGTCAGTAGATATTCCAGTTTCTCTATATGCAGAATATCCTCTATTCCAGGATTTCATGATCTTCATTTCGAGATCGTTTGACATTATGATCCAAAATAATGATCGAAGCTTAAAATAACACCACCAACAATTCGGCTGCAGACAATGTAATTCCATTCCTCTAGTCATTGGCCATTGATAATTTCTTGGAGAACTTGATGCCTACTTGGTGACTCTTGAGTGAAGGACTAAAACTACTCGTTTCCCTGTAACACATTTTTATGAAGTTTCAACTGAAGATCAAACGTTCCACTAAGCCGAAACTAGACTTAAGCCTTGATGTTGCGCCTTTTTTACAACTCACGATCGCTTAGCAGATTTGGTGGTCTCAAGGGCGAATCATCCAATGCGCCAAGTAGGAAACCGCATGATACATAATCATGTGTGGGACTTTTAGATTTTGTTCCGTCTTTGAGACCTTCATCAGATAAATTCGTCGAGGAATAGACGATACAATGACCCCTTCACCGTACCCATTATCTCCTTTTACGTTAAAAGACAAACATTATGGGAGTCATCTTCACTCCATAGATTCTCCATTTTCTGAAAATCTGAAAGAACATTCCTCTGTGCTCCTCAAACTATATTCGTCGTAGTAATTAGTCTTGGATGCTTGGTTGGGATATTACCTTTCATTCCACCCAGTGCCTGTAAAGGGCTTAATCCTTTACTTAGTTGTCTACTGCAAACTACTTTTAGACCTTTTTGAACGATATCAGAGCTATACCCGTTCGAGACTAAGTACCAGATGTAGTCCAGTTTCTTCACGTAACGTAATTGATTGACTCTTGATAGTGCTATCACATTTATTCCTGTGTATATTACAGCCATATACACGATCCATATGTACATTCAACGCCAGCTAGCGAAGAATGAAAGAGAAAAGGTAACTGCAGTATGATAAAAATCTTTCTCTCAGAACAAGCAAAAACGTCAAGGTCAAGACGCTTATTCCCGTGAGTCTCCGTAATTAACATGCTTCATTTCGATTCTTTAATGAAGAATTCAATTGCCATCCACCGAACGCTTTCCTCTACATCCCCAACCGCACAAAGTAAAAGCGGGTCTAAATTTATGTCCTTGATTCCACTCCATTGCCATCCCAATTTATCTCAAGTTACTTTTGCGGAACGTTTGCCAATGTTCGCTTTCTTACGATGTACGTACAGTTGCGATTTCTTACCAGGCTTCCCGGCTATTTGCCGGTGCGAATAATCAACCATTGGATCCTGCGTGATGCTGCAGGATAGTGTGTGTGTGTGTGCACCTTCCACATCATGCTGTGCAGTATGTTTTCATTGTTGCATGAGTTCTCAATTTCCGTTCCCTTTGGCCGGTACGCCCCTGCAAACATTCCCCCCACCGTAGGTGTAACGAAATACGATCGTGGCCCGCCATCGACGGTGCCACGGCGAAATAAAATAAAACCGAAACATTTTTCCGCATGTCTGCGCGCATTAGGAACTCGACACCTTACAATGCACCATCGTACCGATGTACCATCGCTTACAGTTGCTTCCCTGCACATGGAGCAATCGCATCAGGCGTTGCCGATGCCTTCCGAGCCTGCTACAGTGTGTCGTCATCTCGTATATCCACCAACACCACATCAGCCAAACAGTCTGCCAAATGGCGCCCCGGGAATATAAGGTTACCACCAGCCGACTCCATCTGCATGCGCCAATAATCTTCCCGATCATTAAATGCATCATTCCGGCCCTGGTTCAAGGTCCCGGGGGTGGCAGGCTTCCCTCACACTCTTCTCCGCTGCAAAACTGCACACGCCGATTGCATCCAGATGATGCAGCAAGTTGGCGAACAGTGCATTGCGGGCGTCTTTGTGCACCCGGCGGGCGAACAATATCCTTACCCGGAGGAATCCGGATCTTTTTTTTTTGTTATTTACAATGCTTCCTTCTGGCCATTAGTGGAGAGGCGATGGTTAGTGTATGGCCGTAAAGCATCAGAATCGGAACTGCAGCGAAGGCACGATGCAGAACTTTAAATCACAAATCGACAAATGATTGCCCCGGGGGCGTATTGGATAAAGGCACCATGTGCCATGGATGCGATGGGTCCGACACAATAGAGCTTTTATCTCACCACCCGCGCCAGGAAAAAAAAAACAGGGGAAGAGATCAATTCAACTACAGGGAACAAAAATAAATATAGACAAAACAAAACGAAACGATGGTCTTTTGTGCAGCTTTTACAATGTTATTATTTCGGGAATGCCGTGCCGTATGCAAAACGCCGAACCAGCCATTGTTGCTGGATTTTGGTGCTCAATTGTATTGAATTGTGTGCGTCCCGAATGCCGCTTGAAATATCGTGCCTGAACAATTGAAAAGCGTGACGGCTTTCTCCAAATTTAAATACTGACAATATTGTGAAAAAATATTAAGTTTTTGAGGAATTATCATGCGTTTATGTAGAATTCAATATTATATCGAAGGACTTTGAGTATACTTTAATAATATACTTTGAAATGTTAAAAAAAAAGTTAGAACATGTACTCATACAAGTCTTCTTATATCTATCCTCTTTCCAGTGTTCACATGGGGTCGCAAAATGGGCAAAAAGTTCGATCTACTACGCCGTGGCAGCGATGCCCACAAGCTAGCCGGCCCCGGTAGTGTAGCGCTCGTCTCAGTCGCACCACCGGTCGTGCCACCGTCCTCCACGTCCGCCACATCAATGTCCCCGATCAGTTCGGCGTCATCCATCGCGTCCTCGTCGGAACCGTGCATCAGTTCGATCTGCGGCACGGACCAGGACGGTGTGCGGAAAGGCAAGCCCTCGGTTCCCCTGAAGTCACACCAAAGTCACCGTACTGCGAACGGTTCGACCAACGGGCACGACCCGCTGGTGAAGCTCAACTCCGAACGTTCGTCCGGCACGTTCCGGAACTTTTTCTACCGCATGGGCTCTACCGGTATGCTGAACCACAAGTCGAACCATTATCAGAAACAGCAGTTCCTGCAACAGCAGCAGCAGCAACAGAATCAACAGCAGCAATCTCACCAACTACTTCAACATATGTCTCTTGCCCAAACTCAAGCGGACCTGAGCAAGATGGAGCAGCAGCAGCAACATCACCAGCAGATGCTTTATCGTAGCAGCTCCACCAGTCAGCTTAATACCTCTTCGTACGTCAAGTGTGATGATCCTACCGACGGTGTCAATCTAGCCAATGGGCACACGAAGACTTCCGTCGGTAGTTCTTCCTCCTCCTCACAACTCCACCTGACGGGTTTGCGTGACGAACACTCCAACGGAACTGGTGCGGGTGCTAACTCCACCCAAGACACAAGCGCCTCAGGCACAGCCTCCACAACCAAATCTTCCAGCTGTGACGATATTGCACGAGTTGGACAACAATCTACCCCAGCGGAGGGTGCTCTGTCGAAGAAGAACCACTTCCCCTACGCATTCCTGCGCTCGAAGCTTTCGGTACTGCCGGAGGAGAATGGTGGTTCGGTTATCAACTACAGCCGCATCAAGGAGAACCTGCTCCGTACGGGGAACCGCGGTTCAATAGTGAGTCTTCGGTCAGATCTCGACAGTGTGTCCATTACAGACTCGCAGCTCAACATCTCGGGCGAGAGTGGTAGTGATGTGTTCCTGCCGGCTTCAACCACTGACAGTAAGTCCATTGGTGCGAGCAGCGATGTTGGCATAATGTCTCGCAATAACTCCATCAAGACACTCACCGATACGGAGCATAGCTTCGTGCTGAACTACCAGCGGCTGAGCAGTTGCCTGAGCAGCAACGAATCCGGCTATGATAGCGATGGCCGACATGCGGAGGATAAGATCGATGATGCAAGCAATGCGTCACTAAATAGTAGTGTGAGTTCGTCGCATCATCATCAACACCAGCAGCAGTTGTCGTCCGGAGGACTTTCGACGTCCTTCAATGGAGGTGATGCGTATGTGGACGCAATCAGAACGAAAGATCAATCGTACGTGTTCGGTAGCCGGAGGCGTCTCTCCTCCTCGTCGTCGTCGATCGTTTCCGGTGTTGGACCGGGCGGTGGTTTCGACTGTGGCACCATTCGCCGTCGGTTCCGGCAGATTAAGCTGGTCAAACAGCAGGGAGACGAAACGATCGGCATCGAGCTGACACCACAAACCATCGGCTTGGAAGAGGGCGAATGTGAGACGCGCTATCTGGTCACCGAGATCGATCCGGAAGGGATTGCTTACAAGTGAGTATAGTAGCTGTATTATATGAATAAGTACATCACATCACAAATCAATGATACAGTGACAGGGAGTTCCCCAACTCAACAAGTCTCCCTGCATTGTATAATGTCGACTCCATATATAAAGATGACCAAAACTCAATCACGTCGGAAATTGAATAAAAATAACCTCCCCATTTCCTTAACACAACAGAGTCTGTCTGGTCGATCCTCACGAAAAAGGTGTCCCAAACGTGATTGCCATATTAACCCTATACACACTGCAAAAACAAATACCGCATTATATCACGCATTGGAACTCATTACGAATTGGTTTTTGTTTCTATTTTTTTTTTTTTCAAACCACTCACGCTCGATTTCTCATTCAGGGATGGCCGATTGCGCATCGGCGACGAGATTGTGAACGTAAACGGGCATCATTTACGTGGCCTGCAGTCTCCCAGCACTGTCCAGCGTATCCTATCGACATTTGTCAACAATGTCGTAGATCTTGTCATTGCACATGATGAGTTAACTACGTTCAACTCTGACGCCAATCGAAAGATAAAGATCGATTCCCGCCCGAACGGGTCCACCGCCACCACCGGTGCGATCTCGATCACGACCTCCTCGGACGGATCGTCGGCGTCCTCGTCATCTTCGTCCTCACCGACGCGCGCATCGTCCAAATCGTCCGTAACGGCGGTCGGTGGCCAACCGAAACCGTTCCCGCTGACACCGATCTACGCACCGTCCGACTATGTGCCGGTGTACGCGAACCGCATCTCGATCTCGAACACCATCTGCGACGATGAAAAGTGGCAAATGATAAGCAAGCAGCGTTGCGAAGCGCTGGCAAAGAACGGGTACTCACAGATACTCGGCTCGAAGCGTCTCATCAAGGATAGTGATGAGGAGATGGTATCGAATGCGCCCGGACAACCGAAGCAGTTGATCGATTCGAATGAAACGGGACTCTACTCACTGTACCGGCCTGTTTCGCACGGTAGCATCAATCAATCGATCCGCCATCTAACGAGCAGCGGGGATGGCAATGGTTCCCGTGCCTCTATTGCCGAAGGACATCCAACCGTGCTGGTGCAGGTAATTTCCGACACAATCCGTCGGAACGTTCCGATCGGTTCGTCTCGATCAACGCAGCTCGAAAGCTACAGAGGGACGAAAGTGCCGAAAAGTGAGGAAGACATCCCACGTTCGGTGCAGCGCATCCGGCTGAAGTCGGATGATGGCGAGTTGGAGAGCAAACCGGATGGAAGTGTGCCGTTGCAGCGATCGAAGACGGAGAACAACATAAGCGGTACGCGAGATGAGCTGGATTGCTCGCTGGATGGTACAAAGTTTGAAGCCGGCGTAAGGATCCTCATTAACGAGGAAGGATCGTCTTATATCGAGGGTAACATCATTACTGGAGTATTATTTTCTCAGGAAGTAAATATACACCTCTTCCTTAATTAGGAATACACAAGTGTACCTATCTGACTGTCACCTTCTACAAGGGAGCTGGGATGAAATCGCTCGGATTTAGCATTGTCGGTGGACGTGACTCTCCACGTGGTAATATGGGTATCTACGTCAAGACCGTCTTTCCAAGCGGACAGGCTGCGCTCGATGGAACGTTGATGGCGGGTAAGTGCCTCTTACAGCATAATTCTAATGAAATCCCAATAAATCCACCTAATAAACTCTTCACAGGAGATGAAATTCTATCCATCAACGACGTCGCCGTGCAGGGTATGAGCCACTGCGAAACGATAGCGCTGTTCAAGAACGTCAAAGAAGGACCGGTCGTGCTGAAGCTGGCTCGAAGAAGGTAGTGCAACTGTTCTCCTTAGCAGAATGCAAAAAAAATCTAACCGACTCACCATTTTCTCTTTTCCCCCCTCTCAGATATCATCGGGCTAAGTCAGTCGATAATCTACCGAACTGAGTGATTTCAACCCCGTCGCCCCGAACCAAACTGCGTAATCTCATCCAAACGTAATGCGTGGTTCGAACCACGAATATTATTTATTCCACCCACGAACCCCACGGACACTTCAATTCTAGTCACCTGTTCTGTATAGTGCTTGGTGTGACGTTGTGCTCCGCGGCACAACGCGTGGCGTTTTTTTAAAGTCGTGTGCAAACGACCTATCAGTAAGATTTCAGCAACCGAGCGAAAGAAAAACAAAGAGAAGGTGGACGGATTCGTGCAGCACTAATGGCATACTCAAATCGCACATTCGCAAATCTTCCTCCCATCCGCACGACGTGACATTGGGCATGGGAACAGTGCCGCACGTGGAACGAATTGCTCCGAATCGGACCTGGTTCTGTGTGTAAGGCTTAGGCGTCCCACATTTTAGGTTAAGGGTTTTCCGTTCATTCCCTCTCTATCGCGCTGTTTGTACAAAATCCCATAAGCGTATCGCGTAAAGTCAATAAAAATAAAACATTCATAACAGACAACGAATTGCGGCTATTTAAAGGGTAGCTAATTGTCTATTCTTGTCACACCATGATCTACATAAGCGTCGTTATCGGTGCCGTCGGCTACACTGTGCTGCACCGGTTCGTCGCTTCCGTCCGCATTGATGTCGTTTGATTTAATGTTAACCTCGATGCGTCGTTTCTTCGCATAGTGTGCGATCCGGTTCTCAAGGCTCTCTGAAAATGTATGTGAAAGAACAAAACTTGTTTTAATGAATAATAAATAGAATTTTTAAAGCAAAACAAAAACTCACCGCATCGCTGCCGTTGGAGTAAAGGGCAATATTCTTTACTTCTCACACCTTCTATCAAGAGAACAGATTGATCACAAATCGACCGATCACACGTGCATTTATCCTGCATCGTTTTCAACATCTCACGTATCATTGTTGCTCTAAAATGAGAAGGCATGAACGATAAAAATACAAAAGAAACTGAAAATTATATAAATATTCCCGTACTTCACGCTTTGTTTCGTCCACAATCCCTGCAGCTCAGATATTGTTCGTCGCAAATTATCTTCGTTGTAAATCCATTCCCTCAAATCGCTTTCACCATCCGACTCCTGTTCTCTCTCACCACTGGGTTGGACGCTTTTGTCATTGAATAAACATTCGTACAGATTTAAAGGCACATCGCTTGCCATACTGTACTGCGGTTTGCATGGGTTCTGCTCCACATCGAGCAATTCTTTCACCACGGCTGGTTCTTCCTTTCCCTGTCCAACCAGCAACAGCACAGCCATAATGCATCGTACCTGATGCCACAGGAATGCTTTACCTTGCAGCTCGACGTACAGCATATCATAGCTCGCATCGCCATTCCCATCCACCTGGCACGGTCGTATGCTAATTGCATCGATGCTTCGCACAAAGTTAACAACCCCATTTCCCACATCCATTTTGCACAAGTTCCTAAAGTCGTGTACTCCCACCAGATAGCGGGTACTCTCCTCCATCGCAGCTATGTTTAAATCTCCACGCGGAAAGAAATATCGGTACGTCCGCGAACGACAATCGAAGCGTGCACTGTACGCTGGGTTTACCATCGGCATCCAGGCAAGGCAACGAATATCATCCGGTAACACTCGGTTCAGCATCGAACAGTAATCCAGCTCAGCCGTCAGATTGCCCTCTAGAAGTTGTTCTTCCGGCCGAAATTTTGAGCGAACATCCAAACTTATCACCTGATGAAATGCACTCACTCCTTTATCCGTCCGGCCGCATCGATTGTAGTTCGAAGTTTCCCGGCTCTCAATCAAACAAACTTTCTTCAGAGCGGCAAACAAATGATGCTCTAGCGATGCAAAACAAATTGAAATGTTAGGTGCATTCAAAACCTTCAAATTTTAAACTGATTTACCTATTGTTTCAATGGAATCTTCCTGCGCTGCAAACCCTTGATAGTCCCAACCGAGATAATAAAATCGCAGCAAAATGTGTCGTTTGTAGCACTTGCTAAAATCGAACGGACGGTGCTTCTTTGTCGCCTTGCTGGGTGTGACTTCTTCGCGAGAATTCAGGCTTTTCTGTACAATGCATTTCAATTGGACGTTGTGTGCTTCAAGCTGTCTGATTTTAGCTATTAACTCCTAAAATGTAGAACAAAAACATATCAAACACGTCAATTGGGCAAGCATTTAAATACCAATAATAACGTCCATGATTTATACCTCTTTCGAAAGCGAATGAAGCTCATCTTCTGTGGTGGATTTCACTTTTTTATTCACTTTTACTTCCATTTTTCATGCAGGAAATCAACCAAACGCGGTTGAAACGAAAGCGAATGTTTCCGAAATAAAACCAAAACAAACAAATCACATGCCGGCTTGACAGCTGTCAAACGGTACACATTTGGTTGCGCTCGGCTGCTACGGCTATAACGCACGCAGCCTAAACACAGCCTCTAGTACCGCAAATTTAAAAATTCTGTTGAACATAATCGTACCGATGTGGTTTAAATAAATGGGATACTTCACAAAAAAATATATCGAAAGCATTTCGCTAAACAATACAGTAATAACTCATTTTAAATATCGATATATAGCCATTTCGACAAAGGATAAATATAATTATCAAATAACAAATATAAAATAAAAATTTTAGCAGCCTCTTTTGTTTGAAAACTCAATCCTAAAGAATGGTGATTTAATTCTCATTCCCTCATTAGAAAATGAACAAGAAAAACATTTCTATGGAAATGAAACACCATGCGTTTTTCATTATATATTTCATTCAATTTTCGTTACTGGTTTTTTTTTGTTCTTTTACTTAGATTTTGCCAGCCTCAACCACGTGGCGTGTACACCATTCACTAATCTGTTCGCGTTTTCGCTAGCCGATCCACTGACATGTAATACATTGGTGACATACTAGGTTGCCCTGTTTTCGCAGACAATTTTCCTAAACTGGGGATTTTTTTTATCATTTTTTTTAATCGTTTTTCATTTCTTTTTAGCTAGGTTTTCCTGCATCCGGTTGCTCACTGCTTCACGTGGTATGTGGAGTATATCGGTATATATGCGTTATCGTGTAACGGTACAATAATTGTGATAAGGATGAATAAAATGGAAATCAATTGTATTGATGTAGTCGTAACCGAGCGTAACACACATCGACGTCATGCGTTCGGACGCGGATTGCACTGTCCCTTCTCACATATAGCTACCATCTTATAACTATGAATATTGGATTTTGCGTTAAGATTACCGTTACTATTTATATTATTGTATTTGGGATTAATGGCTTTTATCGTGCCGCCCGACATGCTAATAGCACCACCGCCTCCGCCACCCCCATTACCACCGTACCGGTTGCTACCTCCTCCGCCACGATCGTAATCCTTAATCCGTCCACCGCCGCCACCCACATCACCCCCGTTCCGGCCACCCTCGCCGGGTAGCATACCGCCGTGCGAGGAGCCACCGTCGCTATTCTTACCATTAAAGTAGTTGAACGTGTCGTACGGGTTGAAGTGATCGTGCATGCCGTTGTTATCGTTGATGCTCGAGATTTGATTTCCCTCGAGGAAGTTGAGCGAGAATATGGTCGGAAACAGGTAGAACACCAGAAAGATGAGCGCATACAGCACGAAATGTAACACGAAGCAGGTCCACACTAGCTTGATCTGAAATGGAAAATTGTTCCCATATAAATATGCCTCCCCAGGAACGCAAGCTGAGACCTCTGCAAGATCACCTACCTTGCCTTTCCTACTGTACTTGGTGAAGCTGAGGTATGGGGTGAGGGCTAGGGTGAAGGTGATACCGAACAGCAGACCCGATATCAATCCGGTAAAGTTCTGCTGCCATGGCAAGGTGCCCATACCGAAAAGCAAACAGCCAAGGAAGAGCATCTTCAACATCGCGTACTGTGGTTTCTTCAAATTTCGCCAGTGACACAGAATGAGTAGCACCAGCAGCGAGGATAGAGTTCCCGCTAAAGATGGTAAGGGACCAACCTAAAATGAACGTAGAAAAACAATGGAAACAAACCTCAGAAGATTTCAGGGACCTAGAACATATCAGCTGTCTATACCTCTGCCTTGTAGGGCACGAAGATGGCACTGGTCAGGTTGCCAACGATACCCGAACCGATGTAAACTATCGCCGTTCGCAGTGATCCCAACAGACGCTCCAGATCCGCGAGGAGTATGTGTTGAAAGGCAACAGTGATTATGAGATGAACGATACCAGCGTGTATGTAGAGTGACGTGAACAGCCTGTAGAACTGGTCGGGAAGATCGGTCACGATGAACGGAAACATGCCGCACACATCGTTCAAGCAGGAAACCTATCAAACGAAAGAAACCAGTAGTTTAGCTTATGACTTATGACATGCGATTCCACCGCAGTGCCTCACCTGTGAACAGAGGGACGCTTCATCGTGAAAGTAACCCCGCACAAAGTCGCAGTACTCGCGCGTCGTAATGCGACATTCGCCCGATATTCCCATACAGCACGGATGGCCAATCACCTCGCAGACCATGTGCTCGGCAGTGTGATCCTTAAAGCGGAAGCGTTGCGTAAACTGATTGTTTTTCCGACAGATAGGCCACTTGGTGATGTCGTCCGGCCATTCGTGCGGTGCGATCGAGGCCGGCGCATCGCAGTACTTCGGGTCGAGACCGCAGACACTGCCCGAGATCCGCCCACCCGGTCCCGAATCACCCGGGGACCATTTCTTCCACGTCGAGATGGTCTGAAGATGGGAGAGGTTAGACGAGAGAGTAAAAGGGTTGTCGAACAGAGTCACCGCTAATGGTGCCACTACCGTAGGCCATAGTCCCCGCACGGAGCAGTCGGCCTGCGAGCTCTGCACACAGCCCGAATCATCGTTTCGTATGCAGCAGGCAGTTTCCCGCTCCTGTTTGCGTGTCTTCGATATCAGATCCATTATTCTGCCGTCTCTGCGCATGCAGGGCGCATACTTGGACCCCAAGTGCACCAAGTCATCTCTTCGTGGGCCTATCCAAATGTTTCGTGGTTCATAGTGTTGTACCTGGGGGCAAAATACATAAAACCAGTTAAAATAAAGAGAAAGCCAAACGACCTAGAGACATTCTTACCGTTTGCAAGCTCAAACTAGTCACCAACACCTGGCTGCTCTTCTGCTCGAATCCGATCCCGATCGGACCAACGCCGTAACACAGCAGTGTCAACAGCAGCACCAGAATTTGCGTTGTGTTTATCCAGTACGTAAAGAACGGCCGATAGTCGTACCGATCGTCCAGCGCGTTCGGACGCAACAGCTTAATGCAATGGCGCGATGGACGACGCGAGTTGTCCAGAACGCTCTCCAGTATCGAGCCCGGTATACGCTGGCCGTAGAAAAACTGGAACATCGCATTGTTGCGCCCGGCACGAGCTGCGGGATCCTGAAGATGGAGTTGCTCCTCAGCTGTACGCGTCCTCCACCCATTGCTCACCAACGCTCGGTCCGTCTCGAGCATGTAGATCTGGTGCGAATTATCCTGTACCGCAGCTCCGAGATCCTGCTCCTGTCCGGCAGGACCTCCAGCACCATTCCCATTCGGTCCACCACCACCCGGGATGTCGAAAAACATCTCATCTTCCTGCACCGGTGTAAGCCCATCGTAGATATCATTATCATCATTGTTCAACGCCACATGTGCCGGTGCGAAGCTGCGTGACCACTGCTTCTGTCTGCGGGGAATCCTATTGCGGAGACTCTGCACCACAAACACAATCCCGTTCAGCATCATGCGCGATACGGAGGGTTTCCGCTCGACCAGGAACTCTTCACTGCCCTCGTGCCGGTAGTATGGGTTGAAGCGCTGCCGGCGGTTCTGCTCCGTTTCCGGCTCATCCTGGCTTTGGGCGGGCAAGATATCCGGCCGATCACTGTGCGTTAGATGGTCGTTCATCACGTCCGCATTCGGTTCGTTGGGTCGTGCATTCGCGGGGAGTTCGTCCTTGAGGGAACCGAACCGACGGATTGCGAAACGCTTCTGACGATCTTCCCACTTTTGCTGCTCGTAATCTTCGTGCAGCTGATCGACACCGAAGAATTGTGATGTGCTGCGTCGTAAGTACTCCTTGATGCGTTGCTTGTGCGTCAACCGTTGTTGACGTATCGCCTGTACGTTCCGCTGCAGTGTGGAAGGTGTGGAATCGGGTTGGAGTCGGGGAAGATGCATATGCTGTAGCTGCTGTTGTTGCTGCTGCTGCTGCTGTTGTGCCTGAACCTGCTGAGCTTGTTGTTGAGCTTGTTGTTGTGCTTGCTGGTGTTGCAGCTGCAGCTGTTGCTGGTGATGTTGTTGCTGCTGCTGCTGAGCATGCTGTTGCTGTAGCTGCTGAAGCTGTTGATAAAGCGGTTGCTGTTGGATCTGCTGATGTGCCTGAATGTGCTGCTGATGTTGGTACTGGATTATGATCGATGGGTTGCTACACGCACTGTTCAGTGCGTGCGATTGCGCGATTATGAGCGACTGCTGTGCGTTTCTTCCATCGTCACCCGGTGCTGCCAGCGTGTAATGCTGCTGCTGCTGTGGATGATGATGATGGTGGTGATGATGGTGATGATGATGTGCGTACGATGCATGCGATACAAGCGACGGTGGGCTAAGGGGCGATTGGCGCTCCATGTCGGACATCGAAACGGACGAGATCGAAAGTGGTTGCGGACTGATCGGACCGGACGTTTGGGTCGTTTGATGTACTCCGGTCGCCTGGCGGAGACTGTTGCACTGGTAACACTGCTCCTCGTCCGACGATGGTTGATGGCCGATCACCATCGGTTCGCTCATAATGCTGACCGGGGTAGCGGCCCGCAACATTGAGTACTCGGGCTGCAGTGTCTGACGGCCGAGCGTACCACCAACGGGCGGTGGTTGCTGACCGAACGTACAGATCGTTTGCTGACATTTGCCTCCTACAGGTCGTGCTCGGGGTGGTGTAGCGTAGTGATCCGTCGTATCTTCCCCCAGTCCCGAGCCGTCCGCTTTCGGTACCTTCAGCCGGTATGGTAACGACTTCAGGAGTGATCCCGTTCCGCCGCTACCTTGCGGATGATTGATGATGTTGATGCCTCCACCGGATGCCATCAGACCGGCCATCAGGCTAGCACCCAAACCACCGGCCGTCGGTTCATGCTGGAAGTTCTCCGGAGGCGGTGGTGTCGGTATGTATCGCTTGACCGGTGTATGTACAGTCGAGGTGAGATAGTTGTAGCTTTCGGAGGTCGTTATCAGTGGTGCATTGCTGATGAGATAGTTCCCAAACTGGTCCAGCTTCGGTTGTGTGGTTTGCTGTGGAGGAGCCGACGCAGGCGGATCCCGGAACCGCTCCGGAACGGGGTATCTTGTGCTGGAGAACGGAGAAGAACAAATACATTACTCATCTGCTTGGGAACTCAACGAATGGTGAAAGATCTTACCGTGATCCCGGTGACATCGAGCGGTGATGTGGTCCATTGCGCGTTTCCGGATAGATGATGGAATTCGGTGCAGAACTGGTCGAGTATCGGTCACTGGAGACGCTACTTCCCGCATGACTGCTGTTCGTTACGGGAGCGGCCGGGGAGATACAGCACGGTCTTAGTGACTCTTCGCCGCTGGGCCCATAGCGATCGGTCACGGAAGACACCGAAGAGGCGGACGATGGTGGAAGGGTGGGCTGTGATGGTGGCGGTGGCTGTGGCGGATGTGGTGATTGGGCGACGTACGCGGTCAGGCGGGATCCCAGATTCGAGTAGGATGACTCGCTAAATCGCGATGGCGAAGATGTAGTGCCGCCGGTTGTGACCAACCCAGGACCGTTGGTACCATCGCACAGCCCATCGTCGTAGTTGATAGTGGATGTGACGGTAAACTGCTGCTGATAGTGCTGATGTCCAAAGGATGACCGGCGGCTACGGCTCATGCCTTCCGAGTGCGTACCTTGTTGCCCGTGCGTGCCTGGTTTTACGCATCAATTCCTCTGCTCCTTAGCGCCGTACCGTTGCTAGGATGTGTTGCTAAGATATAGCGCTATTCCTCCCAGGGCTCTATGATGACGAGTTGGAGGTTTTCTCTAGTAATTAGTAAGTTTTGTTTTCTTCGTCTGTTATATTCTACAAGCAAACATCGTATCGACGACCCGAAGCGGATTGAAGCGATAAGAGGAACAAAAATCGATCCTACAGCAGCTGCTCACTTACTCCACTAACCAGCCACCAAGCCAGTCAACCGAGAAAAATTATGCTATCCTATTCGACGACGGCTTCACCCGTTATGGTAAGTTACCGCAAAATTTGACTAACGAAAAAATTTCACTAAAACACCATCATCACTGATATTAGTCCACACAACACCCCTCATCCGTCTGTGCCCGTCTGTGGGAATGTGGTGCCATCGTCGTTGTTAGATTTGTTCACGCTGGCTTCTGACGACTCCCGTGCACTCCACAAACACCCGTTTTAACACATCCGTATGCTTCTCCAATGCCAACGCAATTGTGTCTACTGCGTTTTGGTTGAGCTTGAAGCACGAACTTCCGACACGATTGTTAAGGTTTGTGCGACCGCACGTACCAGCGAATTACTTTCCAAAATGGCTGAGTTTGCTAAAATAAACACACCCCAACGCACCAGGACACAGTCGCACACCGTTGTCGGCCTGGTACGGTAACGGTACCGCCACTATCCATCCTTTCTACCTCGTCCAAGGATTCCACGATAAAACCCCCAAGTGAGAACACAAGCAGCAACTCGAGTTGGAAAAAAACCGATCGTCACATTCGCCTTGAAAATTGCACACCACCAATCCGTACTCTACGTGTAGTGCGTTTGTATTCCGTTCCAGTATCTCCCGTCTGTGCGACTGCTGCTCAAGTGATGGAGCAGAAAAATCCTTCGCTACGGTCTCTCACACACTCTGCCGGATAGGACTATTCCCAACGCACACTGCCAAACGGACGTAAACGCGCGCGCGCACACACAAACACAGCAACCCTCACACGCCCATCTGCTATGCTCGGGAACGGCGAAGAACTCCAATGTCCAAGAATCCTCAGAAATTAGGATGCACTTTGCTTCCTTTCACATCACCCCGAATCGCTTTTCTTCATTTTCTCCACCCACACTACATCCTGCCGTTGGTCAATCGCTTTCGCTTACTATCCCACGGTATGGTTTTCCATCCCAAAAAACCCTTCCGAACGTTAGCTCGCCCCGTAAGCGGAACGGTACGCGAACTCCGAATTTTCCAACGCAACACACACTCACGGAATTGACTATCGATTTTTGCTGCGGCACTGTTGGTAGCGCTCACTTTTGACTGAAGGACCGTGTGACGGAAAAAAAGGGGACACACTAAAAAATCACAACAAATTTTCCCCACGCAGCAGTTGGTGGGTGTGTGAGTGTGCTCGGTGTATTGTTTTCCACCGTGTGCGCATGTGCGTACAGCCGTATTGCATTATCCTTTAGCCGTTGCCTTCTTGCTTTTATTGGTTCTTCCCTTTTACCGTTTAGGCAATGTGTTTTCCCCGTATTTTTTTTTGTTATTGTGGGCTGTGGGTGGGATGCTTTTCCGATGGAGACGCAGATACGATTGCACAAACAAGTGGTTAACTGTGGTTTCAACCGAAGGAAGGAGTAATGTTCTGTTTTTCGTTTTTAAAAACACTTTTTGTTTGGAGTTAGTTTAATTTGTCTGGTCATGAAGGATAGTTTACCTTGTTATTCCGATTTGTATTAGTTATTTCGTTTTTGTTTTATTTATTTTCACTGTTTCTACCTACCTTTCATGTTTGTTTTAATATTATTTTTCTCTTTTTTTATTTCTTTCCCGCTTCTTGTTCAAATTTTGCGATTTAGTTATTTATTGCATTGCGTTTTGATAAGTTTATTTGGATTTCAATATATTCCTCTCACTCTTTTTCGTTTTGTGTTTTGTCTCCATTGTTTTATTTGCTTTTCATAGCTTTTTATATCTTTGATATTTGTTGTGCTTTCAAGGCTTAGTTTCCTTTTTCTGTATATTTTCTTTATGTATCATATTTGTTATTGTATTTATTTATCGACTCGCTGAAGTTTGTAAAACAAAAACCATTATAAACTTCGTTTTAAAATATATTTATATATCAGCATTTATTTCGATCATACACATTCCAGGCAAACAAATTTTTAATTGGCAAAGCTGGAAGCTTCCGGCTTGAGGCGTACATTTGCTTTTTCTCTTTTCAATTCCACAACCGAAACAATCCCGGCCCACTTTGCTCCATTTTCGCCCAGCACCGGGTGTCCGACCGTTAACGTTCGTCCTTAAACTTAACATTAAATAACAATCTTCCTTTCTGTCCTCACGTTTTTGCATCACCGTGGATGCTTAATAATGCATTTGTTTCTCATTTTTTTTTCATAAGTCCTAGCTAATGGTAAGATTATAAGAGCGCTTGCGTTTTCCGTCAAAGTCCATCGTCAGAGGGTCTTCTTGTCCCTGTCCGTTTTGGTACTTGTACTTGTGCGTATATGTGTGTGCGTTTCTGCACGAGAGCCTTCAGAGCCTCACTCTTTCTTTTCCGGCTTTGGTGCGGAGGTGGACGGTCTTGCCGGTAAGGTCGGAGTATCCTTGAGACTAACGTTTACGGCGCTGGTTGGTGTTGAGGTGTGTACTGCGGCAAGCTCGATCGGTGTGTGCACGGGTGAGTGCTGATGCTGTGAGGCTGCTTCTGCCATCTGAAGCCCAATGGTGGCCCCGATCTTGGCACTTGCCTGACGGAAGCTGTCGCTTAACTTCAGCTGTACCACGTTGATGCACATGGAGGTAAGCGCGAGACCGAATATGAGATACAGTATGCTGCACATCATGTAGATCGGATGCTGCGGGACGTAGTCTCCGAATCCGATCGTCGAGATCGAGATGAAAACAAAATAGAACGCCTCGAAGAAGCTCCAGTTTTCCCACCGACAGTAGATGTTGGCACCGAACAGCATGTACGCAACCAATATGACAATCGCGACCGAAATTGGAAGATTGAACTCGTCGTCTATTTCGAAGGTTTCCGGCACGGGAGTTGTTGGTGTATCCGGAATAGGGATCGTCTCGATGCCAGTGCCTACACTTGGTTGTATCTCCGATGGAGGTCTTTGAGAGGGTTGTGGTTGTGGAGGTTGTTGTGGCTGTGCTGGAACAGCTGTTGTGGTCGTAGCTCCCTGCAGCTCGTTGTCTGTACTGGGTCGCCTAACCATATCGTACACGACGTTCAGACCTTTCATCACTTCCTAAAATTCGAAAACTCACACTTAATACATATCTTCACCGAAAAAACAGCTCAACACTCACCTGCACTTGTGCCGTCTTTCGAACTTTTCGGAACGAACCGGTATAGTAGAGACGTCGCACATAGGCCCACATGAACTTGATGCCCCTAGTGAACAGCTTACCAAAGTCAGCCAACACTATCAAGAAGATTGGTATGCCGATAATCGCGTACAGAATTGTCAGCGCTCGACCCGTAGTCGTTGATGGTGAAATGTGTCCATAACCTAAAAAGAAACCAATACAAGAACAAGATCTCATGTTAGAAAGCATTTTAATACAATTCCATCACATTTGAATGAAACTCCAAGAAAATGACCAAACAAGGTAGGGTTTATTTTCCAAACAATAAATTCTTCTCCTTCCGGAATGTTTCTTTACCAATCGTTGACACCACCGTAAGCGAGTAGATCACGCCATTGACAAAGTTCCACGCCGTATTACCGCTGTACGTCTTCATTCCTGCTTCGAACGCAATTTGCAACTCCTCCTCAAACTTGCGCAAACGGTTCCGTGCCGATAACTTCCAGTCATCTTCCCTGTTGGAATGAATAGAAAGTTTGTTTTAATGGCTTTCTTTCAGGAGGGAGTATATACACCAGCTTTTACCTTTGATTGTGACTAGAAAGCCAAAGCTGATCGATGAATTCACGTTTGACGCGCTTTACTCCACACTTGTACTGCGACTCGAACGTGCCCTCGGTCATCCGGAACGCAATACCACCGAGACCGCACAGTAGCACCATTACCGCGAAGTAGAACAAACAGTGGTTCACCTGTATGCGCATCCGGACGATCTCCTGAGGTTGATCTTCCAGAAAATCTTGCCACATTTCGTACCACTCTTGGGCGATCTGTCTGAAGGTGAAGACTTCACCAGGTTGCTCTACGTATAGGGTAAGAGGCCTACGTCGTTGACGTACTTTTAGACCATTTTCCTCAAGAACCACTTCTTTGTCTACTTCAATATCCCCATTTTCCTCTTTCTTCTCACTAACCTCCGCAACACCCTCAATTTTCGAGTCCTCCACGAGAGATGGTTTTGGAGGTTCGGGCTCAGATTTCTTCTCCTCTTCCTCCTGTCCAACAACTCGCCTATGTGTGATAACCATTTCGGGTTCCTTCAGCTCCGGCGAATCATGCCGATTCTGCTTCTCTGGCTCTTCGGGTTGATAATCTGATGGCAACTCTGACTCGGGCGATGTTATCCCATCCGTACGGGGTTGGGCACGTCTAGCGCCAGGTTCAAGCTTTGAGGATCGTAGCCTCTTTGGTTTTCGGGGTGAAAACCGACGCCGTATCGTTTGCTTCTTCTCCTCATCAGATGATAGACGCCCTTCATCTTCGCTGGTCGATGCCGACCGGCTCGAGGAGCGGGCCTTTGGTACGATCAGTATCTTCTTCTTGCCCACGACCGGTGACAGACTGTCGGCTGGTCGGGTTGGTGTGCGACTGCGGTGAGCAACGGACGGTGCAAGCGGTGGCAACGGTGTAGCTTCAATGCTTTTGGCACGCTCCTGTTGTAGCTTCACCTTCAGCTTCCGGCTTTGCTCCTCCAGCAGCTCTTCACGGTACTTCTCAAAGCGCCTTAGTCGCATACGATCAAGTTCTCGCTTTTCTTGAAGGAATTTCAACTTTTCCAGCTCAAACTTGCGACGCTCTTCGTTGAACCGCTGCAGATTCGCTTGTAAGGGAGCGGGAGTTGTACTTCCGTCGGCATTTTCGCGTGATCGTTCGCTCTGGAAGCGTTCGATACGTTCTCGTCGTTTGCGAACCTCTGTGTCGGAGATACGTCCTCCATCGCTGGAATCGTCCGTTTTTGGTTTACTAAAAGAATAGAGGTACATAGAAGATCATTAATGACGTTTCAACCATGAAGAAATACTATACACACAATGATTGACTCAATTCCCCTTGATCTCCGTCCAATTTCCTCGATAGAGCGTTGTTCGAAACTATTTTTGTCGCCACGAATTCGCCAGTTTCTCAGGAATGGGCATCAATCACTATTGCATCAATATCTTCCCACTCACTTAACCCAATTTTACTTACCGTGCCGCCGATAGACTACGCTTAGCGCGCCGTAACAGTGAGAAGATTTCCGGACTGCTAGGAACGTCGCCCTCATCTCGCGGTACCGATCGACTCCGTGGAGGTACAGAGCTGGACAGCTTCTTCTCTTTACGGGCCAGTATCTTATTCCGATGCGAACTACCATACTCGATCGCACGCTCGATCAAACTCTTCTTCGAAGAGGACGGACTACTGTCGACCGTGCTGCGACCACGGGCCGACTCTGAACCACTCTGATCGTCGCAAGAATTCGACTGACTGCCAACACTTCCATCACGCGCCGGATCCGGCGTTGATTCTCGCAGCTGTCTAGCCGCCCTACGACGCCGTCTCGCCACTACCGGGACTGCACTATTCCCGGACGCCGCATCCATGGTGGACGAATTTACTCACACTGCTGCTGTTCCTGCAGGGCACCGTTTCCCGATGGCAACTGTCCGACACTGTCGACGGGGACGGGTAAAAATAATTTTCCACGCTCACACGCTCGCTCAGATTTCTTGCTCACTCCCAATTTTCACTCCACAACTTCACGTCACATACTGCTCACGAAATATGACCCCGTTTCATACCGGATCAGGCGAACGTTTCAGAGCCTTCATTCACACCGTATCACAGCTTATTACACCCGTACGATTAACGAACCTTTTTTCCGAAAATTCGAACATTCAAACACAACTGAAGCATTACGATGGAAAACTGATCACTTGCGAAAAAAAAAAAACGCCAGGAGGGAAAAATGGGTCCTATCTGGTGGAAAATTCTCTCACACTAACGTCACACACGGCGAGCACGCAGTACGAGCGATTGGAACCGTTCGGGACGGCCGCTCGAAGTGTTCTGCGGTTCGGAATGGGGCTAAAAATAAGCGAAACCATACCGAAAATCCTGTACCACTACGCGGAGAACGTTTGGCCACCGGTTTGGGTTGTTTTTTTTTTCGCTTGTTCTTGTTTGCTCACTTTTCCCGTTTTTCTTTCGCTCGAGCAAATTTGTTTGTACGAGTGGATGAGTGAAACCCAACTCATAGCAAATTCGTCTTCACATGTGCTCTCGTGCAGTGGTGGTTTTGTGATGACGGTAGAAAATCAGCTGTTTCTTCGTTGTGCACTTGCTAATGCAATCAATGAATCATGACCGTTTCTTTTTTGTTTTATCACTAAAACCTCAAGGCCACACACACAGCCCTCAAGAGCAACCCTTTTCCAAGAGAGCCGTCCGTGACATTGGTAACTAACGGCTCGAAACGAAGGTATGATATTTGAATAAACAAAAAACGCAGATTCCGTCATCACTGCAGTACGTTACCTTCAATGCGCATCCCTGGAAAAGTACGCATCGCGTGGAAATGCATCAAACACGTTTGGAGGTAAAAAAAAATTTCTCCCCCTGAATTAGCGACGTGCAACAATTTAAATTATATTTTAAATCTGTACGCATAATCGACAGAATGATTCATTTTCTTTACACAACTAGTATTTCTTTAATAATTTAGAAGGATTTAGAACAGAATAAAACATTGCTTCACACTTACAGACCGCAAAACACTGAACGAACCGAACGCGTTACGAAGCGTTACGCCAACTTCGGAAAATCGTGCGCCGTTCGGGTGCAACAAACAAACGACGCAACGCGTAACGATGCTTGTGACACGTGCAAATCGTACCGCAACAGGTTTTACAGTGCGTACCGTTTGCTTTAGTGTTGTGTTGTATTTTGATACTATTTTAATTCTTCAAAAACAATTAACACCTAATGTCAATATTTTCGAACAGTTGCTATAATGTTATTTATTTTGTTCTTTTATTGAAAAAGTTAGGATTTATTACATGCCCTTTGAATAAATGATATTTTTAATAAGTCATTTAAGAAAAGGCTTTAATAAGAAACTTCAGTAAAGAGTTATGTAAGTCAAGTTCAATCTCGCAATGATTTGTATTAAATTTATTTGTAAATGAATTCTCAAAGATATCGTAAATCCGCAAAGATTCAAATTCGTGTAAAGTTTAAGCAATTCTAAAAAATTCTTAATCTGAAAACTACAACAATAAAAAAAAATGATTTCAATCTCGTGATTCTCTTGAGATTAATAAAACTAAGAGAAATCTATTTGAGTTTTGAGAACTGTTGAATACACAACTATAATATACACACTTTTAATTTGAGAGTTTTGATGATCATCAACCTCTCAGATTTGTTCCATTACATGTCAGAACAGGGGTGATCTATAAGTTGGGTCTGACTGCTGGTGAGGACTCCAATTCTAGTTTTGCTTTTAAGGAACTTGGCCCTCCACTGACATCTTAAAATATTTATGGATTATAGATTATGAGATGATGAGGTATGGATTATGCGATGATGAGGTACTTATTCTTTTTTTTAAACTTATTTTTATTGTCAATCCTTTAAAGTTTGAAGAGATAGAATAAAACGAAGGGATGACTTTGACAGTGTTAGTGAAATAAATTTTAAAGTCTCCGTGAATTCTCATATCTTTTTTGATACTTTTGACAGGAAAGTTTTCACAAGAAAATCTGAAAGAAGAGCGATATACTCACCAATAGTAGTGTAGATCGTACCACAGTAAAACACCGCATTCCAGAAGGACCAGGTCTTTTTGTTTTGCTTGTTTTCAAACGATCCTTCCTTGTACGACTGGTACAGCACGGCACTGTACTCCTCCACCAGATTTATCGCACGTCCTTCCCAGATGTCTGGATCCGGATTCTGGTGGTAATGAAAAATTTTACATTTATTCAATTTTATTGCTTCAAACATTCTAATTATCCAGCTCGGTACGTTACACATACCTCCAGCTTCTCGCGATCCAATGCCAGAATGCGTAGGTTTTTCGCCAGCATACGTTTCGCATGGTTCACGTTGGTTTCCATCTTTTTCTCGTGCGTCCCTGCATCCCGGCCAGCCAGTGAGGAGACGAGTGCGTTGTCGTATTTTTTTTTCCATATCAGATATTTCCCATGAAAAAAAAATTACCCCGGAGGGAAACAATAAACAAGAGTACGATTGAAATTAATATTTCCGCGAGACGACATACAACAAGCGAGACAACAAGGAGGGGGTTTTGGGCGTAAATAAACATTTCTAATCGGTCGTCTGTGCCGGCAGTAAACTTCTTCCGAAGTCGATCGATCGGTGTACCGGTTCTCGGTGCGATCGCATTTCCACCAGGCGCACCATCGTTCGACTTTGTACTATTTGTTTAACAATAAACCGGGAACCAGCTCGTAAAAACCCCAAAGGCAATCAAACTCCCACCGACGCATTATGACGTAATTGATATTGACCTGGCAGGGTTGATCGTATGAATCAAAGGAAGCAACTAAAGACACACACGCACGCACACACGAAATGGCAATAAAAACCCTCCCCTGTTCCGCCATAGTAGCTCCTTCTCTGAAAACAAAGTTTTCCATCAGCTGTCTGCCATCGCTGGGAAATTTCTCGCGGAAAACAAACACACAACAAGCTTTAAGAAAACAACCAGCACGTAAGAGGGATGGCAATACATAGCCACCCACTGACTTTAGAGGTCTCCCTATCTTTCTCTCTCTTTTCAAGTCTGTCTCGGAGATTGTGGAAAATAATTAAAATTGCTTCTCGGTACCTCCTCCTACTCTTCCTCCGACACTTTCCCAGGCCGAGGACCATCGAATCGATGACGTATTCGAAGTCATTTTCCCGACCGCGTGGTGGGGGATTTCAAAGGGGGAAGAAAACCCGAGAATTTATTTTTAAGCCATCGCTACCCCGTAAACAAATCAAAAAACCATCCAACCGCGATCGCGATGAAATTTGAGCTGGCGGCCAGTCCGAGCAGGTGGTGATCTCGTTGTCCGTTGAACCGGCACAAGGGCGGGTGGGAATTTTATTGAGAAACGGATTTCCATCCCCGGTAATCGGGTTATTTTTCCGCCCGAAAGGATTGGAAGGTGCGGGTTATATCGGTACGTGACCTGGAGGATAAATAATTAGCAGACCCGCAATTCAAGTACTGTTAGGTTAGGGGGTTAGTTAAGGAGTAACCACTACAAACATACACACACACACTCTCCCATACCAAAGCAATCCAGCGGGTTAATGAAAATAAAGCGGCAGTCGGGAAATGATCACGATCAAACACGCGTACTGATGTTCCGGTTGGCGTTGCGTTTCTAATATATCAACCCCCTTTCAGTGCAGTCGGTCGTGAGTAAGGGTGCGCATCGATTAACGATCGATAAACAGTTTCCCTTCGTCCTTCGAACAAAACCAGAACCGGAAGTAGGGGAAATTTATACTGCTCTGCGGCAGGGTACAGAACGTGCGGATGTGATAAACTTACCGGGAACGCTAGACGGTAAGGTCAGCATAAGGCTGGCATTAGCAGCATCTACAGTAGTAGCAGCAGTAGTAGTAGAGGGCAGTGCAGTGGAGAAGACATCGACAGGATCGTTGTTAGCAACATCGACTTCCGGCAGATTATCGGCCTCGCCTAACGCCAGACGGCATTATGATGCGCATCATTACATAGCAATAATCGATATTTTAGTGGTAAATTCCGTATGCAGAAGCACGATATTTGGCGAAGCACGTCATACGCACTGCACACGTCATTTCTGACCTCAGCTTGGGATTGGGAAGATGTGAAAAATGGTCGTAACAAGCAATGGGGGACGAGCAATTAAACTGCCTTGCCGATTGATGCAGGGTGATGTTACGCGCTGAATAAACGATTTGGTGAATTGGTTAGTCGAATGAGTGGTGGCTGTGTGTTATTGCACGGGGAAAGCCCACTGCGCAGCGGAAGTGAAATGTGATAAAAAGGCAATTAAATTGCGGCCGTTTGAAAATGTGTTTTAAATTATTTCGTTTGCTATTTTCTAGCGAGGAAGGTTATGTCAAACGAAAGTATAAACGGCACGAGCTTTTACGAGTTTCTCTAAATTGAATTCATTTTATCACGCTTCTTCTGCTTATTTTACAAACATTTTTCTAATGTGTTACGCAGAAAGGCACTAAGATTTGAAACATCAGTATACTATTAAATTGCAACACGGATTGCATACTATCAGGCGTTTTAACCATAAATGAATCAATTATTACATAGTATTTTCCTAAATTGAGTTGTGGTGTGACATGCAGTCAACGATCAAACGAAATTTTTATAATATGTGTTAAATTTATGAAGTTTTCTTCATATTCCAGAAGTGAAGAAACTTATATTAGAAATAGAAAAGTGTGAAAATGTAAGTGCATTACCAAATTACATTACTGATTCCACATTTTTAGAAGCTCTTACTCGTCACAATTGCATTAACTGTGTTTCGTTTTTATACCAATTAAGGTAAATCAATTTATCTACTTAGAAATCTATAGTAAAACTATTTACTTTTTTATATAAACTCTTTTCAGCTATGGAATATTTTATTCAGCAAACATCAGTGTTGTAACGGAGAAAGTTTGCAGCTGAAATTATACATTCAAAAGCATACTTGCTTCTACAAATTAGTGATATAAGTATTAATATACATGGTTAGGTAAGCAAAGACTTTTCAATGACATTAACATACGAGCTCGTAATAATTATGAGATATAAATGATGTGTTTTTTAATGTTTAGACGACATCAGACAACCTTCTCGTGTAATTCACTTTGAATTTAATGTAAAATCATGTTCCTCTGATTTTACTCAAAGAGCTGTTGTTAACACGTGTTACAAAGACTACACGTGTTCAACACCCATAAAAATTGACCGAAAGTTAGACTCGACAGTTTCTACATCTATTTTCAACTTATGTTTCATGAACATAAGTGATCTTGAAGCATAATCCCTTCGTAATCCTGTTCACTGTCTTGTGACAATGCTTATTTCACTGTCCAAAACAGAAACCTGTCTATGAAATAGAACAGTTTAGCTTCTTTCTGTTGGCATTGCATTGTTTTCTATCTGGGGTTCGTTCGTTAAAAGAAACCACCTGCAGGGCCATGTTTCACGTCGGCCGTTTGTCACCAGATCGTTCGTCATCGACCGCATGATGACATTTGACAGCGTTGACATCTTCCCCAAAATAAAAAGGGGGTCATCGCCAATGAAGATGGAAAACTCAAACATCAGGCCACCTCGCGAAGGAAAACCCTCCACATCCAATGCACGCGGCTGAGCCTCGCAATGAAATCGAAACGCACAAACGTTCGTTGGAAAAGTTTGGCTGATGTATTTTTCCTGGTGCGTTTTTCTCGTACACCCCGTTCCGAAAAAAACAAAAAGAAAAAAAAACCCCACAAACACAAACCAAAGGCCCCGAAGGGAGATAATTTTAGCGGATGATTAACGGAAAAATATTAGGCAAAATAAAAATAAATAAATGTGTGACCGCGTGCACACTGCGCTATAACGACAGCCGATTTTCGTGACGAGTGTTTCCCGCCATCACATCTGTTCCTACCAAACCAATGCACTAACCCATTTGGTCGGGTTTTGCGGCGTGCTGGCATTGGACGGAGCATAACAACCGAAAGGAAAGCCAGCGGATGGTCCGGTGGGTTGGGCGAGACTGAAACAACAACAAAATGAAGCATAATGTTTGCAAAAGACCACCGGTAAACCGAATGGTCCGTATGACTTTCGGCTAGTGGCTAGTGCGGCAGATGATAATGTCCGATGATGGTCCGAATGACATCAAATCGCGACTGTGCGCGTGTGTCGTCACGGATTTTGTTTTAAAATATATGGGGCTGGGGCAAAGCAGGGGATTTAAATGTGTTGGGGGTAAGGGAAAACAAACGGATTTTTTTATGGACGTTTAGTGCGTTGTCAAAATCGTTTTTCTTCTCAAGCAACAGACAACGCAGACAACGTGCCCAATAAAAATCACACACAACACGTTAAATGCGACGTTAGAAAAGAAGAAAGATTTGATGGTAGCGTGGCATAGAGTGTGTTTTTTTAAATGAATTCTTTACAACTTTATATTTACCTTCGTGGTCGGAAGGGTGTGGAATTAAACAGAGTTTATTAAGAGTAGAGGTTTTTTTTACAGAAGAAAAATTTAACTATTAAATTTTTTGTGTAAAATTAAATAATTTCTTAAAATTGAGTAACTTAAAAATACTTTCAATTTAAAGTATTAAAATATTTATTTTAAATTTAATTTACCGTATTACAATTCTTCAAAATACAGATAGTTTGAAGGTACTAAGTAGTTTTATAGTTTTGAAATATAGTTTTGAACAAGTATTTCGATGGTGAATTGTCAAATATGCTACTATTATTAATTAATATGCCTGAATGTCCGGTAATTTTTTTAAATATCTTCAGTAAATCAGTTGGAACCAAACATGAGACGAAAACTATAAGAAATCTAATTTCATCGCAACGAAAATTCCAAAACTTCAGGGAATTTTGTGCAGTTACGTACAAATGGAAATACCTCTTGAAAATTGCATCTTTAAAATATTAACCAGACATTCAAAACAATTGTTCAAAAGTACATCAACAATATTTTTGCATCAAATTGAAATTATACGAATTCTAGTATATTTTGATTTAAAAATCTGAAAAGCCATTTTTGCCTATTATAAAGATACCTCAAAACAATGTAAACCCTTCAAATGTAAGCTAGTCCTGCAAAATTTTGTTTAATTTCGGTGAATATAAAATGTTCTAAATTATAACAAAAAATGGGGCAAACTATATTAAAATTTCTGAACACCCTACTACACGTTATGTCCATCAATCCTTTTAGCGTCAACCACATATTTTTGAAGTAAAAATCAATGGCGTGAGGCAAATATTGTGCGAATGATTCTTCCAATAAGTGCTACATACCTTCAACAGCAATAAATAGTGCGGCACCGGCCACCGAGTACAGGAACAGTATCAGGAAGAGAAAGAAATGCGTAAACCAGTTCCGGGACCATCGGGTGATCTTGGTGTACATCCAGAAGACGGACTTTTCACCCACGCCGAGCCCGGACTTGGCCGTGTTGACGGTAAAGTCCCGGAAGCCCTCGAACTGCTTGAACATGAACTCGCCCGCCTTGGCCGGGTACATCGAGTAGTAGTCGGTGTAGTCGGGCTGTTCCGTCACCGTACCGTCGGCACCGAGCGAGATCCTTGTTGGGGAACCGGGCGTTACCGGTGCACCCGGTTGGTAGAGCGGGTTTTGCAGCATCTGATGCTGCTGTTGCTGCTGCTGGTGAAGCTGCTGGAAGTAATGGGCGGGCGAATACTTGGCCGGTGTGTGTTGCTGGGGCGCCACGTAGACTGGCGGCATGGTGAGATTAATCCGTGGCCGGGATCCAGCCGCATTTGCCGATGCTTTCGAATCACTTCCCTGTGTCATGGCGACACGCTTCAGGACACTGTTTTGGTTTCTTTTTGAAATTTCGTTCACACCACCACGGAAGAATATTGCGTTGTTTTGGGATGGGACGCGCACAGGACCCCACTTTCTCAAAACACTTTGTAATACCTTGAAAGTTCTGTGAGCTCGCACAAAAAATTCGCTTATTTTCTAAAATTATCACCACCTTGAAACAATTCACTTTCTTCTTGCCGAGACGAACGCCATCGATCGGGGAGGCAACTTTTCTTCACCACGCGGTCACACTTTTCCACCGCAGCTTCATCGCGAAACCAGCACTCGTTTGCACTCCAGCGACATTTTCAGGTCACCGGCTATGGCAGTAGAACTGCGACGTTGTGCTCATTCTCAATGGACACCGTATGTCACCGTGGTCCCTCGAACTGGGGGAAATCTATATTAAGGGATCGCCACTCACTGCCACACCTTACCGAACCTCCGGGCCGGGTCGTTGAGGTCGTCGTACACACAGCACAGTTGCCCACTATCTATCAATAACGATCGCACGCAGGAATGATCCTCGCGACGACCCACACACGTGACAGAAGAAATGCTGCTTTTCATTAACGTCTTTCACTGAAGGAAAAACAAAACACAACGGACCGTCAGGAAAATGCACCTAGCAAAAGAGGGCCACAAGTTTTCACATCCAACGACCATGGAATGCGTGTACAATTAACGCAACTGTCAAATAACGTCCGAAACGAACGGTTAATGGGAATTTATTATCGAACAGTATGAGCGCTGCCGTTTGAATTTGTGTTCTTCACGTTTCCTACGCAAGTTATTAATATAGCCTTTGAATCACTCATATTGCAACGTGTTAAGAAATCGGTTCTTTTGCCTTCTTTGTTTTAGTGGTTTTTGTTTCGTATGCAGATAGATAATTAGTTTTTTTTTTAATCATCTCGCTGCACACAGCCGATTTGACCTCGTGTAAAATGAACACGAATATTTACAAACGTTTAATCATTTGGTCTGTAAACTTGTTGTGACATGTTGGAAAACCAATGTTTTCTACACATTTGTGTTTGTTTTAACATGGGAAAATTTCGGAGCGGCCCGGTGGGGTAGTGGTATCGGCGCTGCTCTCTCACACGACAGACCGGGACCAAAATCCCATCCGGACCACTCCCCCGTAGCAGTGATTGACTATCCTGCTACGTGGTAAACTAAGTCTAATACGGCCTGGCCGTCATACAATAACAAAAAAAAAAAACATGGGAAAATTTGTTCAATAATCTCTAAACACTGTTTATGGTACACTTTGTTTTGACGTAGTGTTATGTTAGTAGTTAGGAGCTTTTGTTTAATGTTACTATGAATCTTGTTTGTCTTTTTGTTATATATTTGTATTTTTTGTCTTTTCTTTTAATTGTTTTTTTTATTATTACATTTTTTATTATTTTTTTATTTTTTTTATTATTATTTATTATTATTATGAAGCACTATCAAAGTTTTCTTAAAATTAAAAATATTCTATTTGAAAATTATGTTTAAACATTTATCTATTTTTCAACGAAAAAGCCACATCACCTGTATCAGCAGTTTTGAAACACTGAAAAAAACTTATTCTTTTTTTATTTTAAGTGGATTTTATTTAGCATAACACACCCGGTGTAAGGTACCCTTTTATGGCATGGAAAAAGAATTTCTCGCTATTGTTTAAAATTATAAGAACTATAGTTTAAGTTTATAAACCTTTATCAATAACAAAAAAGGGTTATATGCAATCCTACTATTCTAGTAGGATTAGTTTTATATGTTTTACTCATAACTTAAAAGCCCTACTCAAACAACATTTGCAGAAAGCTTTAAAAAAAATGTATTCACTAATAAATTATTTAATTACCTATCTATTGCAAGGAGGAAACGCTTTGTATCAATTGCAAATCAATAAGTACGAACGAAATTGTCAATAAGGCATGAGCCGTCATTTTAAAATATATACATAAATAAAAATTTATATTATTTAATGCTTTTCCAACTTCAGCCCAAACACTTTACTATTTTTTCCTCGACAGGTTTTTGCGTTGAATATGTGTGTTACAGAACAATGAATTTTGATGTTTTTTTTTTACTACGAGATTCCAGAGCTTTGTCCTATAATCTGATACTCTTGGAATGTCAACTTGCAACACGGTACCGAGGGTTGGACAGAAAATATTCGTAACTATGCATTTGCACGATCTGAGATACTAATGAGTTCATCAAATTCATCAAATCGTACAACAGTATATTTACTATTCAGCAAACACGTCCGGTTTGGATTAAAATCTCGTCTTGCACCAACGCTCCTTCCATACGTAACACTATTCATCTATTCGGCTGTGGGTAAATGGAATCACCACAAACACTTCCACCGGCAAAGTTACGAGGAAGAAGAGATAATGAAATTATTTGTATCACTACAACCACTGTCCGGCACTTGTTGGTGCAGGAAGTCCTGTCAAAAGGTCGCATACCTCACTATGTTTGTAAACTAGTAACTTGCGTATGAATCACATCTCATTTCCAATCACTGCAAAAGGTTTCACTTGTTAATAAAGCCACTCGTACTGCATTTACCCTAAGTAGTAATGCTGCCAGCGGCATCTTATCTAGTTATGGTGATCGTTTTGTTTTTATTCCGTCGATCAGCCTCACCGGCTGATGGCTGAGTTTGGCCTGTCAGGTACGTTTGATCGTGATCGATCTCACGAGTATCACCACACAAACACCAACTCCAGCAATCCGATGCCGTTTCTCATTGCCGCTTATGGAACTACCTTCACGTGCACACCATCAGTATCGGATAAAACTCCACCACATTCACTGCACAGCATCCACTGGAGCGTACAATTTCACTTTCCACAATTTGACGCCACCGATCGAAGGTGTCTGGGGACAAAGGAAAACGCGGTCTGCAAAAGTGTGTACCGTTCACGGTGCCGGTCAAACGTTAACTGGTGTGTGCGGCATGAGCGCGAACATGCTCGAGCACTCGCGCGAGTGGACGAGATGCGATCGGGAGAGATGCGAGATGAAAATATTCACGTTGCGTGTAAATTTCGCATGACGCAATGAATGCCGCTTTCTCGTTCACACTCAAACACTTTTACTTACCGCGTGCCTCGCTCCCTTTACAAAGGACACACCGTGTCTCACCGGCTCCAACAAACAATATCGTACCATCGGCGTTCGCGCATCAGACCCTTCTTTTGTGGTTCGAATTTTAAGGTCCGAAATGCTCAATGGAAAGGAAGCTAACTGTAGTGGTATGCGCGAAAACGGAACCCTTCCAAATGGGGTGTCTCATGCCGGGAGAAATACAAAGCAAAAAAAACGGGAAGATAATCGTAACCTTCTTGCATTCAGCTGCTTGTGTTGTTGCTTGCGCTTTCAGCGGACGGAAGCGACACCGAAGGAGCAAACGGTTGCCGTAGTTACAGCAAGGGTGTAGTTCTACTGTGGGACGGGAAAAGTAATGCTATAAAATTAATGATCGTGTTATTATTTTGTGCATGATCATTCTGAACAATTTGATTTCATGGTAAAGATTTTTAAAGAAATTTTTTAAACTTATTAAAAAAACATTTACACATTTACAATTGTATTTATTAATCATATGAAGCGAGTGAATACAAGCCTTGTAAACGAAATTTATAAAAATACAATTCCATTGCATTATTTAATCAAACTACTTTATTAAAATTATTAGAAAAGTGAAAAATATGCTGGAAAAAATGAAAAAAAAAGAATTATTATAGAACATTAGAAAAGTGAATAAATGTACTTGGCCAAGTTTAAAAAAAAATCTTTAATTCCTTTACTTTTGCAAATCTTTTGGGAATATTATTAAGGTTGTTTGTACATATTTTGAAAGGTTGTTTTTGCTGAAATAAGAGTTTTAGGACAGTGGAATCAATATGTGCACATTATTAAATTTTAAAAATTCTAACATGAACATACGAATTTTCCCACAGAGGCTGCAATAATTGTCTGTCGGGATTCAATAGACAATTAAAAACTATTAAAAAAACACAAATTTTCTCCATTTCAGAGCCATTTAAATAGTCGTAAATATTAACAAAATTTCATAATGATTATTTGCATTTAAAACAATGGTGTTTTTTAAATATCAAGTACTTTTTCTTTCTTTACAAGTTGGTACTATTTTATCTATCTTTTTTTAATTCCCTACTTTTTTTAATTCTCTACAATTTGGTACATTTCTACCTATCACTTTAACATCATTGTAGAGAGGCGAATGAGGCTATAGAGACCAAAGTCTCTATAAAATAATCAAACAACAACAACTTTAACATCATTCAATACTATCCACATTTCCAGTTCATAGTGTGGATTTATAGTTATTTCTCCTTAGTATGTATTTTGATTTTTCATTTGAAGTGCTATAATTTTTCGTAATTTATGATAAAATTATAATTTGAAGTTTATTCGTTTTATTGCTAAAGGACACCAATAATTCCAAAATAAGCAATTTTTATATGAATTATTTCTTCATTAACACTACTAGCATCCCTTTTTATTTTCGTTTACCCACAAAACACGGAAAAGCAAAAAACATAATCTGGTGCATTCCATCCGTAACGCTTACTGGCAAACGGCCAACGTGAAATGGATCCTTCCTGTACCTTTCCGATGGTTGAGCAAACTTTGTCCCATCGATTGAAGTGCTTTCATCTGCAACGAACTAATGTAAAAACACAAAAACATACACTCCACACTAGCAATGATGTGTTTTGCTTGGGGAAAGGAAATTATTAATATTTATTTTAAAACAGTGATAAAATTCCGCGCTTAGTCACAACCGGTAATGAAATATATATTTAACAGACCTGAATAATCGATCTTAAACGTTCGACCGGTAGGGAAACTACATTTCCTTTCAGGTGACACCATTTCGCGTATGATCAATGTAATTAACAGCATGTCTTATTTTAATGGCGGTAACGATGTCCCCAACTTACGCTTACTCATTTGTAGCAGCAAAAATAGAATGCTCCATTAAGTTTACTAAATACTCTACAATTCACTGGAAACGGAAAGATGAACTCATCCTCCACAAATAGTGTCTGATCCTTGTGTGTTTCTGGGTAGCACACTGGCGTCTACTGTTCCCGGTGTAGCTGTAAATTTCTCCCTACTCAGCCATCCTTTTCTGGTGCATGAGTCAGTCGCTTGAGTCCGGCTTGCCGTTCGGTACGTCACAAGGGGTGAAAATGTCGCGAAAAGCGTAATGGCGATGATGCAGTTATTGGATCATGTTTTCTTAGAATACAATCCGCGGGTGTTTTTTTTTTTCTTTCACCACCAGACTGGTGTCTGACTTACGAATTTGCTCTAGCTGTGATCATATAGCCGTGTAGAACGATCGATCAGACTCGGGAATGCACAACGCGGGCATACGGCCAGAGGAGGGACCAGGCGATACGCACTAATTACCGTGCGGACATGTCATCGGGGCGGGAAAAATGTCATCGGGAAGTGTTCGTGTGGATGGAAAACCCAAAGTGATGTGGATATTTGTATTTTTAGCTAGCCAACCGGTTCAGTGACATCAGTTTTGGGTGAGATTTCCATTAGACGTAGCCGCACCGAATGCGTCCTGGAATGTACGTTCAGGTGGTGGCAATGAGCATAAGTGGTTTGTCATGTTTGGCGGTTGGACAGTGAGTTGACAGGTCACATATTTGTATAGAGATAGTGGCACTGCTAGGGTATAGTTTGGGAAATTATGCACCAATCGAAAAGTAACGAAAAGAAAATAGTAGTGTTGTGCTGAATGAATCTTGAGACGAGTAACTTTCAGATTAAATTTCAATGATGGTTCATTGAAGTTCAATTGAAGTATTTTATCTGAAATAAGACTTTTTAATGAGGCTAAGGTCAACAGCAATTGTGATGTTTTATTTTTGTATTGATGAAAATGCCCAGGTCGTATTGCTCATGATAACATAGCTTATAGTTAATCTTGGATTTAAATCACATTGGTTGATAGACATTTCCTTCTCCAAACCGGGAACTAGAGACATTACATCTGTCATACATCATATTACTGCAGAAGCTAAAAATTTAAAAGGCAAAGAAATAAGATTCTTTAGTTATTCAAGATTTTCAAGATATTTCCTTTATGCCTTGAGAAATTCGTTTGAAAAAGATTCAGGAGAAAGTGATAGCGGCTCTGGTCCTCACACGGAAGAACTAAGGATCAAATAGCATCTGGACCGTTTTTCCATAGTGAGAACTGACTATCCTACTACGTGGTATAAACATGCATGCCATTACATACGGCCGTCATCAAGAAACTGTTCGTTCAGCCAAGAAAACCTGTATCGGATTCACTAAACACTACAAAGTAGAACTATGGAGACACTTCACTTTTCATGTTTGTTTTACGTTCAGGAAGTTGCATTTATTTCTCTTCATAGTGCTAAACATATACATCGATATCGAAAAAACGGGATGATGGTTTGATTTGTTTTTCCTCGCATTCTCTCGCCACTTTGTTGGCCAACGGAAAAATCCTTTCACGCGGTACCGAGAACACCGCCGCCTGGTGGCGTCGCCGTTTCTTAACAATGTAAAAAAATAGTAACAAAGACGGGCAGCGGATGAAAAATACGTTCCTTATTTCGCGCATACACACCTATAAAATATCGCTCAGGCGGAAAGAATTAACGACTTTCTACATTATATTTTTTTTTTCTCTCACTGTACTAAACACGCGATTCCTCCATTAAATCTGAGTGGAAAAAAAGGTGTCGTTTTGATTTTCGGTTTCATTGAGCACTGTCCGCTGGCTTTGTGTTTATTTTTGCACACTAAGGTTTGTAACTTATCTCGCTACCGCTAACACTTGTCCGTTAGTGGTGGTAATAGTGGTATTTGGGTTTGCTGTAGCATTAATCATCGTAAAAGCGAGAGCATATATATATGTATATGAATCCTTCTAGGATAGTAACGTGTTTAGTTGTATATGCGAATCTTTCTTAACCACTTAACGCTAACAAAGTAGTGACACATTAGTGGGAGGGCGGAACCCAAACGCCCTTCCGTCAGGGGGCCATTGTGCCAGAGCTTGATGACTTAACTTGCAGTACGTGTCTAAACCTAGCGAACGGGTGCAGTTTTAAGAACCGAACAGCTACAGCCATGTTTTACACTGTCTCCACAGGAAGACCAACGATTTATATACACAAGAAAACAAAACAACCCCTGGGATCGCCGGCATCCTCGAAGGGATTGACAACCCAACAACAAAACAACTGGAATAAGCTCTCATCATCTGGGTATGGGTATCGATCTGTCGAACGATAAGATATAAACTTGTACAAACTCTATTAATCTCTGTAAATAAAATCCACAAACAGTCCTGGGAATAGTGCGGGAACAGAAACATCTTTCCCACAGGATCTTTCCAACTTCCTATTCAATTCCATGTACGCACGATTGACATCCGTTTTTCTTGTCTTGACCGTCTTTAATTAACATACACTTGTATTCTATCACAATTTGGAACCATCTGCCATTATCGCAGGTGATCTCCTTGTTCGACTACCAATCCCTAATACGCTTACTCTGCTTCAATTACTTGCGAATTCTTGGAACTGGGATCTTCAACTCTTTTCCATAGATCCTCCCAAATTCAACGACATCACAACAAACAAAGTGGAAACAAATACTACACGACGGAATAAGGCGTCCTATGTTATATGCGGGTTTTTTTGTTTGTCGCAATGACTCAGGTCCTAACGATGTGTACGGTGGTGGTGTTTTCTTTTTTTTTTGTGGTTTATGCAAAGTGAAGAATGCTAAGCGAAATTGTAATCACTGGACGTACAACACGAGCCCGAACTTCGAACACCGGAACGACGTCTGACGTCCCTATCCTACACAACGGCTAACGGTAATCTGAGCATGAGCGGCCTCTATCTACTGGCTAGAAGCTTTGGTCCTAAACACACAATTCTGACATTGCTTTTTTGTTTTCTGTTTTATGTTGTGGAACCGTACCTTACTCGAGGATTTTTTTTTGCTGGCTCGGTGGGGTGAAGGGAACACAGAAGATACACCTACATGGATACCTTTACTTGAATCCTTCCTTCGCTCGCTTTTCCCACTCCGCCCGGCGTTGCAGTATGCCCTTGAACTCGTTTATTTCGCCATTTCCACCGTCCGTCTCGATGATGGTGGCAGCAGGCGCGTTGTTGTTGATGGCACCGACACCGTTCGTACTGTTGAGCTGATTTAGCGACGCGATCGTATGGCGGTTGGTGTTGATGGTGTTGTTATTGCTGACGGTGGACTGATTCTCACACGCGTCCGGACCAGCTGGAGTGGTTGTGGATGACTTGACAAAGTTGTTGTTCACCGGGGACACGGTAACGGTCGCACTCGGGAGAAGCGTTTTGCGCACCTCCACAAACGAGGTCGCATTGCGTGGTTGTGCCCCGTTGGTTCCGTTGGTGAAACGGTTCGGCACTCCAAACGGTTTGCTGGTGACGTTTTTCCTTAGGATCGCGTCCCCAGTGGGCGCTTGTCCATTCTCGTTGGAACCATTCTTGAGCGCTACTCCATCCCCAGTGCCAGGACTTCCATTCTTTAGCGACCCATTCGTGGCAGGTGCTTGCAAAGGAGCCACCGATACCGTCTGTACGAGAGTTGTTGGAATGTGTTCCGGCTGCTGCTGTTGTTGTTGCTGATGAGATTGCTTCGACTGCTGCAAACCCACCTTATCCAACTTTTCTTCGCTCGATTGGTTCTCCTTGTCACTATCGATGCTGGACAGTGGTTTTCCATTATCCGTCACCTTGTAGTCATCGTCCGAGCGCAACTTTAACGACCGCCGAGCAAACACCTTCATCAGCTCCGGTGTACCATCCTTATCCTTGCCTTCTTTCTCACCCACGACAAACTTTTTGCGCAGTACCACCAGCTCGTCGCCACTGCTCGAGCCACTGTTGTAGTTGGAATTCCCGTTACCACTTCCCGTGCTGCCACGCTTCTCGAGCAACTCCTCCGAGGTGGACTTTTTCTTCTCGAACTTGATATCCTCCGAGGAGGACGATATCCGCCGCTCGTACTTGATCTTCTCCTCCGTCACCGAGGTACGGCGCTGCAGGATCACCTTCCGATCGTCGCTGAGGTCCTGCGAGAGATTCATCGAGTTGCGCTTCGTTCCGGCCAGATCTCCCGTTCCACCAACACTGCCCTGCTTACGGAAGGCTGGTGGGCTTTTGGGAATACCCGACTCCAGTACCAGACTGGAGCGGACTACCACCGATGGTGGAAGCGGTGGTTTGGACTCGGTAATTTCAATGTTCTCGTTGCTGAACCGTCGCTGCAGCTTTATGGCATCGTCTGGCGGTTGGTACTGCCCAGCACTGGCAGTGGGACTAGCAATGGCGGGTGAAGTTGGCGGAGCTGGTGTCGGGGAGGTTGTCAGCACTATGCTGCTTGTCTTGGCCGGTCGACCAGTACCTTCTACCCGGTTCAGCTGGATCTTCATGAACTCCGGTACGTTCGCACCGATTTGTCCGGCGGAGATATCATCTAACCGTTCATTGCTACTGCCCTCATCCGAGCTCTTGATGATGCTGACAAACTGCGACGACACAAGCTTGTCAATGTTTTCCTCAATCTGCGAAATATTCTGGTTCGATTTGTTCAAGATGCTGGTCGGCTCGGGTGGCGTTAAGGTGTTCGTCGTCAGCACAATACTCTTCGGCTGATGGTCGACGTACTCTTCGCGCGGGTTCAACAGGTTATTATCGTTTATCTCAAACTTCTGCAACGAAGCACTGGACGAGAGTAGCCGCGAGTCCGCATCGTCGTCAGCATTGCTGATGTAGTCCTTAAACACACGCTGCTTTCCGGTGTTCATGTTCTCCGTCATGCTGAAGTACTTGTGTTCGGTTTCGAGGAAGTTATTGCTGAAATTGCCCACCGACAGTGAGGCGCTCAGGTTGGGTAAACTCGGCACCTGATGACCACCCGCCTGCAACTGGTTCGACACACCGTCCGTGTACGTGCGGAAGCTTTTTGACTTCTCTACCGATTTCGCTCGTTTGCTGGGACTTTCCTTGCTGGTTTCTGTCGCCGGTTGCGTTGAGATGGAAATCTTCGCCAGCTTTTGCTGATACGAACTCAACCCGTACACCTTCGGGCTTTTGAGTCGCTCACCGTGACTAACGTACTTCCGGCCATCGCTTTCCTCATCGTCACCTTCGCCACCGTCCACACTGCGCTCGGAGAACTTGCGTGTCTTGGAAACGAGATACTCTTCGCTCTTATGCAGCGGCACCTTTCCTTCACCGATGGTGAGCGAATGACCACTGCCCGAAGATGCGACCGACTGTCGGTTTACTTCCACGTTAGAGGAGTAGCGCTGCGTGTGCTGCTGCTCCCTAGCATTCGCTTCGCGTTCTTCAGCTGTGAAGATATCCTTCGGAAATACGCGTTGCCGTGCCGCCGGGCCAGACTTGATCTTCTTGTACCCACTCAGTTCACTCAGCTCAGGCTCACCGACTACTAGCGATAGCTTCATAATCTGCTCCGTAGGCATGCAGTCCGAGATGGCCGGATCTCCCGCACTAATGTACACGCTGCTCGTGTTATCTTCCTTTCGAGGAGAAGCAGTTACCGACGGTGACTCTTCCTTGCCCGATTCGTGTTTCTTCTTCTTGAAGCTGTAGTTCAGAATACGTTTAAAGAATCCATCGTCTTCCTTTCTCGTGGTGACGGCTCCCTCCACCGTAAGGTGATGCTCGGATGTACGCTCAAACTCGTGACTCTTTGAGATGTTCCTGTTGACGTATATTGAGGAACTCGCCGGTGCGTCACCGATCGATAGTTTCGATGCGCTAACTTCTTTGGAGGGTGATCGTGGCATCGGGTGTGACGACAGTGGCGTAGATGTACTGGGTGGCATTATTCCGTACGGCAGCGAGTGGGCCTTCTCGTTCGCTTCCTTTGCAGGTGATAAGTTGGATGCGATATTGGTCGAGGATAGCTTTAACGATTCCTCGTTCACTTCGGGCGTCGCTGGCAACAGGGTTGACTGTAAGAGCGAAGAGTGAAACAGAACAGTTAGTTTTGCTATCAGTTGACGCAGACAACAGACCACCCATACATACCTCTCTTGGGCGAGTTCGAGCTCTGGTAGGGCCCTTTTTCTTTGGTCGTACGGCAAGCTTATGTTTCGCTGCGGAATGGCTCAGTTTCGATGAATCACCTAATGTGGTAAATGATAACGTAAGCGCTAGGTCTTCGGTTTACTACGTGTTGCAATTCTTACCACTTTCATCCATATTGTCTGATCGATTCATACTGATCGAACCGGAGGTGGACGAATCTAGGTGCAGCAGGTTGTGACCGCTTGCGTTCGATGCGGATCGATCATCATCCATGTCCGAGCTGGTCATGCTCAGTATACTAAGCGATCCTTCGCTTTTGTTCATACCGCGATCTTTACGCTGCGGTGTGATGGGACTCATAGGCAGTCCGAGATCTTCGTCCGACACTTCGCCTTGGCGATCTTTCCTTCGCTTACGCAATACGTCTGCTAGTTCGTTCTGTAATGAGGCGCATAGAGTTAAATATATTGAGATGTCTAATCGCACGACGCGCGGAAATATTTACCTTTAGCGTGATCGATAGACTGCTAGCTGTACCAGCAGATTCGGAGAATACACTATCATGTGATTGTGATAGTCCATCGCGGCTGATATCACTGCAAAGGGAAACAACGTGAACTGATTACTATCTGTGATTAGACGAACTATGGCTTATTTATTCTGCTCAAACCCAACACACGACATTCGCAATTGAAACCACTTGCTATCGGCATCGATCTGCACTAGGAAACACTACAGCGTAAACTTACTTTATTACACCGCTTATCAGTGTCCGATATCGAAGCGCTACGGTAGGTGCTCTATCGATTTGGATCATAACTTTGTTCGATTGGCGATACAAATAAATCTCCACCGTGTTCTGATTGCTTTACGATAAGCACTCCTCGCAGGAAGCGTCAAACAGTGGCATCAACTATATGTCTCAATAGACTAAAACACACTAGCTTAGCTGGAGCGCTACATTCGGGAATGGAGTGTACCTCTTGAACACCAATTGCCATTCAACTGAGCGGCCGATAAGATATTTGTCACTTCGACAAAGATAACGTTTAGCTTACGTCTAACGTTCAGCGTACCTTTGGATCACCTTGAGTCCCGCGGGGTAATCCCCAGTTGTCCCCTTATCACTCGAAGGAATTCATCAATCGAACTTACCTATCCACCAGTCGACCTTCGCTTAGACTGCGCTGGTAATCGGACATCTCCTTGTCTAGATCATCGGAGTTCCGTAGCCGGTAGGTTTCGCGCTTGAAGTACGCCCCCGTCCCGGCCTGGGAAGTGCCCGGTGCTGTTCCGGATGCGGACTCGTTGCGTATGGTGATCGGCACGCCAAAACCAGTCCGTGGCAGGGTTGCATCGGTCGTCGAACAGCCGGGCGTGGCAAAGTGTATGTGGGTTGGCCCTTTTGCACCGAGCTGGCCCGGCGCACGGTCCGCTGACGATACGGTTCGGCGGCGGAAGATCCGACGCAGGTTACGCAGTGGATGGAACCGTTTCCGTTTGGTGGTATCGCTGGTGTTGGTCGGTGCTGGAGAATAGAGAGAAACGCACAAATAAAATCAAATAAACACAATACGCTGATGGGCTGGGAGACTATAATGCTGATACAGGTTAGGTGGTGTAAACATAGCGCAATCCAAGTGTGAGATAAGATTCGCGTTTCTATGAGTACTCCGGCTGTTGCCTTTTAAGGCAATTGTTTCAGCGCTCGATTCGGTTGCGATTGGTTGCGTTACACGTTCGCTAAATTCAATACATCATTTATCGATGTCGATTGCATTCGACCCCTTACAGACATAGGCGGTATGTGTGTTACAGCGCGAATCATTGTAAATGGGCGGCTCTTGTGAGATCTGTTTTTTTTTCTAGCTCAACAAGAGCCTCTCGAATAGACAGAGCATCATCTCCGTATTGTTCGCTTATCGTCTCGAAACATTAATATCTGACAAACGGCAAGCGTTGCTTTCTTGGAGATAATTTAATCTTTACAACTGCTGCTATCGCTTCTACCATATTATCTCCATGGCGGCGGGAGTATTGGAGTATTACGTACCGCTAAGGCGGCGGTCTCACCACCTGGTACGATCAACAATAAGCTGTGTACAATACAAATGACGCCAAACAGCTCTGAGATGTAAATGATATTTACTAACAATGTTTACTCTAGCTTCCGTGGACTGACACTGTGTAGCCATTTACAAATCTAAATTTAATCACTCATAACACTGTGGAAAACAAATTCCCTTGGCATATGATTGTGTAATACAAATTATATGAATAATAATTTGAGTTCTTTTGAAGTTCTGTAGTCACCCAAACTAAACGATGTCATTCTACTACTAGTCGTAAACACTCATAGGAAGAAAAGGCAATTACTATAATGGTCTCTTACGCAACGCTATAAATATTTACCCATAAATGCAAAACATACTCGCGCGGTAAAAACAAACCCTTCCTTGGAGGGCCTCTTCTTCAAACGTTCGCCACTCATACATATGGTAGCGTTTGTTTTAAAGAAGCCCACCTCAAGCAATCGCATCATCACGTTCCATCATCGGCTGCAGTATGGATGTTCTACTACACCGCAATAACCTCTACACAAACGCCTCACACTTCCTTCGCAATTGGTGACATCAGCTGTCAAACAGTGCATGTCATCGGCATTGATCGGGCGGTAAACTTGAGACACATATACCACGCAGTGGAATCGAAACCGGATACTACCACAATAAATATTCCTATTACTACTGACCAACTGGCCAGGTGTAGGTGTCAAAACTACGGTCAATATAAATCAACCCACCACAGCGCTCTGTTTGGATCGCTGGATCATGACGCACGCGAAACGCGGCACGTTAGGTTTCTTTGGCGGCGTGTAATGATCCACTCGGTGGCCGTCACACCTCAGTGGATCAGGCTTGCATGAACTGACACTTCCACGCCGGGAATACCGCGCAGTAAATTGATCGTCAAGTGAGAAGTTCATTCATATTCCACATTTTACGATGGAAGCTGGAGGATGAGGAAACTGACAAACAATGTAACGAAAGACCTTACTGGCTGAATTCGGTAAGTTCGTTCCCACTGAGGAGCTATCTCTTTTTCCAATCGGAAAAAGCTTCCAGCCATTACAGTGACGTACATTGACAGACAAAGCAGCTGGGTAAGTACAGTAAACATACAGCAAACACAAAACACTCCTCAACTGTTATTACTTCCACTTTGGACTCTACATACAACGATGTATTTATGCAAAGACAACCCACACGACGCTGGGCAGGTACATGTACCAGGTGCTGTAAGCTTTTCAATTTAATGTCCGAATCTTCAACAAAATTTCAACAAAACCACCATAGCGAAACTACCTCAAAAACTTGGAACGTTGAGCTACCAAAAAAGGCATTGGAAGAGAGCGAGAGCAACGGCAAGCTAAAGGTTATGATGGCGGAAGTTAATTATTTACATTATTGTGATTAAGATTATTACCTTCGCTAAAGCAATGACCGATAACTCCGCCACCGTGCGCTTTTTATGTATGACTTTTATATGAATGTTTCCATTTTTTTGTCTTCCATCACTACTGTAGTACTTATGATATGGCCCAAAGGCAGCACGAGCCTTGGGCACTTGGATAATGATGCTTGATCCGAAACAACAAAAAAAAACATTAATTTACCATTTGTTTTCCGCCCAGACGGTGAAACTTCGTCTTCGTACAAAATTGTCCAATTTTCCAACGACGTGCGTTTTGTTTTCTCCGGTTCTTCTCCGAAAAATATTACCCATTATCCACCTGCCTACCCGCATTCAAATGATTGCATTTTTTTATAGCGAATGGCGTAAAAAATCACTTTGTGCCCTAGACCGGTAAATAAAGTGGAAGTAAAATTCACCATTAAAGGATTCACCCGGCTCGGGCGGGCGATTGTTGATTGCAACTGCACGATTAAGCGGGAATCTATTCGGCGAAACTGTTTCGCAATCGAGCTTAAATTATATAAATGCACAATTAACGTATTTAAGAAAGGAAAACAACTTATCACTGATAACGTTCGGCAGAGGCGAACTTATTTTTGGCAAGGCTTATCGTTTTTTTTTATCCCAATGTGGATCAAAAACTTACATTCGTGGGATGTCAGCATTTAATAAAAAAGTATCACAAAACGCTGGAGACAAAAAACGGATTATAAATCTACTATAATGAATTATAGCGGTCACGGATGACAGTTGACACCTTTAGTGGTTTGGGTTTTGTTTGAAACAAAAAAATAAAAATTCCAGTCATATAAAAATGCATTTTAACGCACCACAATCGAAACAGGTGAAATGCAACACAATCTACTGATTGTTTATAAACGTTTATAAGGTGTGCGGAACATGTTTTATTCAAAATGTTCATTTGCGGATTTCGTAAAATGATTTTATCGGCACACTTTCACAAAAAAAAAACAAACCCAAAACCATAAATGTCACATTTTTTTAAAGTAATTGTTAAAAAATGTTGCAGTATTATAATGCATTAGATGCCGAAAAATTATTGAATCGCATTTCATCGTTGACAGTTACTACCTTTCGAAAAATATTAAACGCCTCCATAACGTTGAGGCTTCAGGTCGCGAATTGCGTCAACAATCAGAAGAAAGAAACACAGATTAGATGTCGTTATCTGATCCATCACGTGCACGTGCCAATCGCGAAGGGCACGAGGCCACCAGTCAGTTATGGAGAGCAAGCATTCATGCCGTGGTCAGTCTCCGCCCTTGCCCTATCACATGGCGCCATTCGGAGGGCCATGGGGGGTGGCCCGAGAAAAAAAAGTTGGTAAGGGGGTTATAAATTCGAAAGTATTGCCTTCCGGCTTACGCAGGGCTTTAAAGGTTTCTTTTGTTTTTGATTTTTACGTTTGCCGAGAGCTTACAAGTGCTATCGACACCTTCAAGGATGTGATTTGACGTCTCAATATGGCTTTCAGGTTTTGCGAGATTTAGTTTCTAATATTTTAAGCAGGAATTAATACTCCAGATGTTTGAGCATATTTCACAAAAACCTTTTCCTTGTCTACCTATGAAATTTATCTGTCATATTTGAGTATGAAACTGTCAAAAAGTAGTAAGCTCCGAAAAAGCTCTCCAATTTTGATTCTAGCGTGCCATAATTAAACTGTCACTTCAAATGAACATCAACTTCCGTCAGGCGTATGTTTATCACTACTAGGAAAAAGAAGGGCACTTCAATTTCGAGTACCTAATTTTCCAATCAAAATTTCTCGAACGCACTCATCCGTCAATCCATCAATCAACCGATTCGGCAGGACCGCGAAAAGCCGTTCGACCTTGACGCTGTTACACATTATCGCCATGCCGAAAATAAAAATTAAAAAAAAACACTCCCTGGCAGGAATGTTGATACAAAAAAATAACAAATAATGCACAAAGGCGCCATTATCAACACGCCGCCACAGGAAAGTGGGCTATTGATTTTTTTTTTATTTTCGTGTGTGTTTCGTTTTTGGTTCCCTCCCGCTCCGGCTATAGCCCACAAAATGGAGGCCGGGAAAAAGGAAGATCAGGTGTACCGGAAATCGACCAGACCGAAACAGACAGGTGATCGTGTTCCGATCGTTGGATGCGCACTTCACTTTGTTTATGTGTTTATACGTTTGCACCGTATATGGGATGATGTGTGCTCCGCTTTTGCTGTGGAAAAGATAAATCAACCCCAAAGGCTGCTTCCACACCCAAACGGAAACTCAACGAAAAAAGGAACACAAAAGTTCATCTTCATAATGCCAAACTTTAGCCAGGAAAAAAAGGAAGCTCCGATGAATTTTGAGGCGGTTTTTGTGGGAGCGAAAAGTTGTGCAAAATTTTTCACCAATACCAACAAGAAAGGAAATTAAACGAGACGCAAGAAGGAAACCTTAACCTTATAATCTTTTTTTCTTTTCTTGCAAGTCGGCAAGTAGTTGAGCATCCGGGGTACGCTACCGTACACTCTTATTTGCCATTATCTTTACCACCATCACCCGCTCAACCTTATGATCCATCTCCTAACTATTGCACCCAAATCTGCTTGCATCCAAATGTCTGCTTTTTTGTTGGTTGCTTCACTATATTCCTTCATTTTGAGTTCGCGGTTAAATATGCGGGAAAAGCGAGCGAGCAGAAGTAGGTGCATTAATCATTTTGCTAAATCGTTTCGGGGCGGCTTTTCTTGCTGCCAGCTTCCAGTTAAGCATCTCTTTTTTTTGCTTCCTCTTTGTTTTATTCCTCCCCTTTTCTTTGGTTTTTGGGAAGGAATTTTGGGCACCCGTTGGGGTAAGGGTGGTTTTTGAAGGTGTGCTATTTTTTTCGGGTTATCGTTATCTGTTTGCTTTGTAAGTATTTTTCGAGTGCGATTCGAGCACCTTTCCATTGCAGCATCCACCGCAAGGTAAAAAGAGCCTTGTGCCGAAAACATAAAGATTTGATTCATTTTGTGTGTGTGTGTGTGTGTGTGTGTGTGTGTGTTTTTTTCTTCTGTCTATCCTCCCTCTTCAGCATGCGTTCCACGATCGAGGAATGGTGATAGCCGGCTCGTGACTTTCTTATCAGCTGCTTTATGTCTGTTTGTCTACCTCGACGACCTCTCGACGTATCATAATCTACACAATTTTAATTTAATTTCCTTCCAAAGCGTAAGCCGGACGGGACAGCGCTCAGGGCAATTAGCGTCGGGTGTAATGTTCCCTTCCAGCCACCCACTCCACTCCAACGAGACGCACACACGGGCACACAAACACATTGTACGCCCTTTGCAGATCAGATTCTGCTCACTCGCACTTTTCTTTCCGCGCGTTGCACGACGTGAGAAAGGAGGCACGGACCGACCGCGAACGGGACGGGTTTAAGGGGCATTTTGGGAACTTTTCACATCATTATCATTGAATGATGGCCGGATGGCACACTTTCCCACACGCCGCGTTAGTACGGTCGGCAGTCGGGAAGTTTTGTTCGTTTTCTTCGCAACATTTCACGCCGTCTTGTGTTCGGGAGGGCATTTTCTTCTATTCAGGGTTTTATTTTTAACTGTCGCTACACACTGGAACAGGAATGATGGAATTTATTTCCCTATACGAAAGGTCACCAGCACTCCGAGCAGTGTATTCATGTAGAAAAAACTTTTTCTGTACTAAAAATACTAATAAACACAAAAGAAAATTAACAACTCAGCATACTGCTAGAAGTATCACAGATCTATTTTCATAATTACGCCCACAAACTTGCACAAAATAATAGCTGTATTACTGACACATATTTTCCATTATACTACTTAAATCAATACTTTATAGAACTTCTATACATCAAGGACACATTCAAATTAGAAACTTCATACACACGCACACTTTGGTTTTGGAACATTTGATAATCATATTCAATTTATTTTTCATCCCTAATACGCCACACACTCTATTAAGGGCTTGGGAAAATCACCTTGAAACCAATTCCACCCGTATTACCCACAGACACTAAAACACAATCACTAACATGGAAGGAAAATACGCCGCGGCGGGACTAGTCGTCATGGAACGGGGGAAAACACGCGACCGTCTTCAAAACCCCATGAAGCTAATAAGAAAAGCCACAAACACTAACCACAAATTGAATTCCGTCAACCACAACTAATCGGGAAAATTTCCTTCTTTAAAAAGTACATCCATCCACCGTTTGACAGCTGTCAAACGTGGAGGTAGATGTACTATCTCAACCTAAGAGATTTCTTTACACTAGTTACTATTAAGTTTAATAATGGTATTGCACAAACAAACTGCACAACCCGGTTCGATCGAACGATAGATACCTTCACTTGGAACACACCGTGAATGGAGCTTTCGAGGTTAGGTTTAGCCTTGATCGCGATCACGACTTTTTTGTTTTTTTGGAGCACGAAACCCACGCGTCTTGCCGACCGGTGACTGCAGCAAACACACACGTCCGCTGTTAGCAACTGGTCGAACACCAATGAATGGGCCAAACACGCGCACCGCGAACCGTAGCGGAGATATGCACAGTGACGCGCACCCGTGAAACCTTCGCCGTGAGTTCATTCCATTCCCAAGGCGCTGGTTGGTGGTTGTGCCGGTTGGGTAAAGATCGGCCCGGCCACGCACACCACTTCGCCGTACCTCGCTAGGTTCGTAGGTGGAAGTTCGTTATAGTGTGGTTTTGCCTTTCGCGAGCTTTTTGCGCTTTTCGCGCACACATCGCGAGGCACCCACACCGCCAGTGAGATCATCTTCGCCTTTAAAGGCGGCCGAATGTTTAGTATTTACAAGTGCGCAAGGGTTTTTTTTTCGCTGCTTCTTTACGTTTTTACAAGCACTTTCCGATGCAAATCGTTAATGCAAACAAATTGATTTGCGCGAGCTGATGCACGCATATCAGGAACGCATCTAAAAAGCATTCTTGTTTTTGTTGTCGAACGGGTTTGAAGATGTTGTGAATCATGAAAGTGTGGCTTGTTGGCATGTGCAGAAGATACACCTGAGCTCATCGAAGATAATGCGTCGTGATTTTGAATTTTATTTGTTTACTTTCGATATTTGATAGACGACAGCTATAAAAACTGCTATGAAGGTCGTTGCTTAGGAAAATTTTGCTTAAATTATTTGCTATAATTGAAATGAATTTCATTGAGAATTAAAATTCTAATAAAAAATCTCCCCGTTTCAGCTAATGAACGCTATAAGCGATCAGGGCCAGCTGTCACTTAACATTTTACTTTTCATTTTCCCTATTAAAACTCTTCAACCAGATCTTCATTACATGAATTACTTTGAAAAATACAGCATAATAGAAACATTTAGTTATATGATAAAATAATATTGAGTACTTAAATCTGAAGGTCTTATTGCAGAGTGGCTGATCTGTCGGACTTCGATTGGATAAGTCAAAATATTCTAAAATAAGCGAGATCTAACAATAATGAATTCGAAGCAAATTTTCAATTCAAAATTTGTTTTCAAGAACAACAATCACTATTGGAATGTTAGGGATGAATTTTTATGCTTTACAAATTATCTAGACAATCTGTAGGTTTTTTTCAACACATTAGAAAACAAAACAGATATCAATAAGTCTCAGTCCAATCATATAAGATTAGAAAATAAACCAAAAATGCATGGTATGAAATTGAAGTCTACAGTTTTTCATGGCCCATTGGCTAAAAACGCCATGTTTCGACGAGAAACAACAATTTATTCTCTGAAAAAAGATTATTTTTGGAGTATTATGTACGATGTATAAAAAGCTGTGTATGGGATGACTTTTCATGTACTAAACATTGTCTCAAAAACAATTAGATTTTTTTGAATACATCAGATTAAAACCAAGATATCAAAAAGTCTCACAAGAAACTTCATACTTTTTTGTATAGATTTATAAAATTAAGTAAAAAATGTATAGCAATTGAAGTGTCCAATCTATCATGGACCAATCGATTTGAGCAAATGCAAGGGGACTCTTTGGTACCGTTTTACGAGCAGTATCTATACTTTGCTATAATTGTAGAATTTTAATATGATCTAAGTTAATTAATAAACAGACATTCTGACTTAAAAGTCTTAAACTCCAACAATACGTTAATGATATTGTAGAGCATTAAATTGAAGAATAAAAATACTCAAAGCAGTAGAAGTATAAATTAAACTAAAATCAGGAACATGAAATATTTAGTGCGTGATCAATAATTTACTTATTTGAATTAATATACTGTATGTCACTGATTTCATTTAATATAGTTAGTCTGCCTAATGCTAATGCTAATAAAAATATTCGTCTCTAAGTAAACAACGCTTATACTAATCATAACAAAACTGAGAGAAAATTGGTGATATTACACGGCTATTTATTTATTGATTGTTCTTTTCCGCTAGTGAAAATATTGCTTTAACCTTCGTGTGAGCATGAAATTTGCATGCCAATTTCTACAACCCTAGCAACTATAACTCTACCAAACACTTTCACCCTCAATAGAGACATCACACAAAAGAAAAAATAACAGACAGACAAATGTACGTTCGAAAGTGCATCCTCGCGCGTCAATTGTGTTTGCGAATTAAAACCCATCTATTGCCAATTGCACACCGCAGTATGACCAATGGAAACGGGGGGCCTTCAACTCGATTGACCTTTTCCGGAGCAACGAAAATTCGGAGATGGGTAAAATGCATTTCTTCCTTCAAAACTGTTTGACGTCGTTCACAATGAGGCAAAAATCCTTCCAGTGAGTTTTGTTCGAAAAGTGAAGCAAATTGGACAGCCGGCACTCGGCAATGAGGCTTTCATGCCGCTTTCGTTTTTTTTTGGGGTGCGATAAGGTTTGATTGGTTCGATAGGATCGCTCGATCGATTGATAGCAAATGCTGTACGCAAATACAGCTGACCGTACAATGTGCTCTTGGTGCGTTTTTAGATGTCGAAACAAATCTAATCAATAAAAAAAACCGTTGCAGCTGCAACTTCCACAGTTAGAAGAAGAAAGCAACACATATGTGCGGAAGATCGACGTCTACCGTCTGCCTATTGAGATGAAAATAATTATACCTCATTTAAGGAGGCCATCTTAAGTCGTCGGTATGTGATCGTGATCGTTGGAGAAGATGCTTCAACCACTCATAATGAAAAAACTCTTATTTTCCATCGCCTCTTCCTGGACAACCTTCGCGCATTGGGCATCCAAATGTGTGAGCTTCTCACTTTTCTTCCATCCGCAACACTTTTGGCGGACGTTCACACTGAGAGGGGTGATTCTTTTCTATCGCCGGGGGTTTGTGTTTGAAATCGAAGCGCAGGGAAAGCGTTGACCGTGTGGGTCACTGGCTGGGAAAGTCTTATCATACGCACGCACGCACGTACACGCATCGGGTTCGCTTCCGCGTTCGGCTTAACGCTCTTACGGTGTGATTATGCTCTTTTGTACTGACGTAACCGCACGTTCAAAGCCGAGCATGACATGAGCGATCATTATGTTGTGATTGTATGCATCCCTGCTAACCGGATGTTGTCGTGGTGGAAGACTTTTCTCGCATGACCCTGCTGTTACACATCTTGCTCGACTGACCAACTGTCAACTAAGGTTGGGAACTTGTCAAGCGACTTTACTACTTGGTTAGCACCTTTTGCTCCACATTTGCTAAATGCTTTTTGTCGTATTTTTTGCATTTTACTTTTTTTTCCTTTCCTTATCTATTCCCGAGACTGTCCAATAAAAGTATTAAGCCTTGCTCTAGTTTAAGCTGTTGTTTTGCTTTGTTTTGTGTTTTGAAAGTTTTGGTTACCCGTTTTCCAACCTTCGTTCATTTTTATGTTCATCTTCCCTTTTTTTGTTTAGCACGTCTCGTCTCTTCCCTGCGTTTGAATTCCTTTCGACACATTAGCCCGCGGGAGACTTCAACGACTCCCAAAACACGAACCCCAGTCCCCAAAAGCGAAAGAAAAACGCCTTCCAGATGAAACAAAGTAAGGGAAACGAAACAAAAACACACCAAAGCACTGCTCACGTTTAAAACCGTCGTAAAGCTTCTGCGTAAACGTAGCAGAACCGTTAGACGAATTGCGTCGGGATTGCGGCATGCCGCGTGCGCGCGCCAGTGCTCAAAATCGGTCGTTTAACATCGATGCGTACTCCGCCATCAGGTTGCCCCCTTGCTTTTGTGGCTCATTTTGGTAGCCTGTGTTTTACCAATCCCAATGCCTTCCCCGCTCCGAGCATCCAACGGTTTTCAAATCTGCTTAGGTCGTTCGGGGTTTTACCTAGGGCGGAGTTGGGAATACACAACGAGGGTTTTTTTCAGGATTTGTTCAATTGAAAACTGCTCCACTTGGTACGAAAACGCTTGTGTGCACGTGCTGATTAATTTAACTGCACGTTTTCTTCTACGTTTTCTTCATTCTGCACCCCAAACACCCTTGTTGTGCTTTTGTTAAGTGCGCCTCGTGTATGCTTCATGTTAGGCGCCGCAAACGTGTACAAACATTACTGTAAAGTTGCCGTTTTTTTGTTCAATCGCTATTGCGGCACTGGTTTATGTATGACGAAAGCAAAACACCCATGCCTGTAAAACCAGTGTGCGAAGCAGAAGACGAACTCGCTTTACTACGGCTTCGTGCAATAATGTAGATGTTTTGAAGGCCGTAAGGACATGGTGAGGAAAATGTATATTTTACACACGAAAGCCATAACAAGTGTCAAACAAGTGCACTTAAAAACACGGGTGTTAAAAAACTTATGTGTTATAGGACAGTACAAATATTGGAGAAAAGAAAAACTTAATTTATGGGAAATCAATTGAAATTTTTTCCCACGCCTTTTGTCGCCATGGTCACATTAAATAATAATAAAAAATAGCTCATTCAAAAAAATGAAAAAATCCACCTTAACCTGTCTTTAAAACATCAATTTTTATAACCACAATTTTATGCCTCAGTTGTTTAAAATGTATCCGCCATACTCGAAAAAACGGCCGCATGCGACTATTCGAGCAGCAGCTTATACGCCGCAAGTTATGCATCCCGCAATACATCTCGTGTAATGTAGCTTTACATTCAGAAAGCACACACCGTGATGCTTTGTACGGTGAGATGCGCTTGTGAACAGACTTTTTGCGAATATTCAATTGTTTGTCATACAGTTAATCTTTAAGTAGTATTATTTATTTGCATTTCATCCGTACAAAATGAGCTTGATTTTTCACAACACATTTTATCAAAAATTGTCTTTTTTTATGAAATGTCAACGAAAACAATAAATTTAATTCAATCATTTAACATATGCAAAATTAAATAAAACTATCAAGCATGTTGATGCCTATGAACTATAAGATTTTAAATCTTCTCTCGAATAAATGTTGTTAATGGTGTTTAAAAAATTAAATTAAATGAATAAATGAAAGCATAACTTACCCACTGGTTCCGGTATTGTGATCGTGATCGGAATGTCTTGCACTTGTGCGGGAACGTTTTCCAATGGTGGCGAGTTTTCGCGCACACACGACATCAAACCCGCTGACATCTGGGGAAGAAAGTTAGGCAAAATCAGACAAACGCATTCATTTCAATGGTGCTGCTGCTTGGCCAACCGAACGAAAGTAAGTGAAAGAAAACTGTGTGCTGTGATGGAACCATGCAACAACGAAAGCGGCAAACTTAAACGAAGTGCAACGCCTTGCATGCAGTCCGGTTGATTGATAAGGTCAATTTAGAACGAATCCGTTTAGGGTGATGGCCCGGTCGCCGCGTCACGACTGCAGTCTGATTGCAAGGCAAGGTTCTTAACCGGGAAGGGTAAAACAATTCCGAAACAGAGACCCATCCAGACGCAATGCACTTTTGATTGATATGAGCAAGAGTGAATGCTCCCCGGGGGTGGTGATCATACTTTTGTCACGAGCATCAACACCGAAAGAACCTTGCGTATCATGACGGTTCGAGAATGTAATGCGCAGTGTCACTAAAACGGAACAAGGAAATGCAAACTGTGATAGCGCGCTTGTGTGTGGAATGTGTTTCTTTGTTTTGTACACATAAGTCAGTCATATCTGACAGCATTATTGAAGCGCGCAAAACAAAAAAAAGAAACATAAAATTAAACATGCAGATAAGTAACAGCATAATGGACAATGAGCTGATACAATAGCTTAGAAGGCATTTTTAAACAGCTGTTGTTATTTAGTTTCACAAAATTAGATTTGTATTTAACGAAACAATTTTTTTTCTAAATAATTTTCCAACAATAAATATTGAAACATAGAAAATAGTACTAAAAGTTTAGAAGCTAATTGTTAAGCAATGAAAATGAAATAGAAGAAATGTTTGTAACGAATGCAACAAACCAAATATAGAAAGAAAACAAATGTTTAACTAAAACATACGAATTTCGCTAAAACGGTTGGTTTGTTAAAGTACTCACGCATCGAGTTTAGTACACAGAAGCATGTAAAGAGAGGGTTAGATAAAGAGAAATAGAAAATACACACAACATATCCGGGTTATCAACCATAAGGGGCCAACAGTTCAGATAAGGTGAGAAAAGTGGGGAAATACAGGAGGAAACATTGTGTCAGACAAAAAACGGGTGGAAAATGGGGAAAATTGTAATAAAACGTGTGTTCCGTTCGTAAACTCGCTTGTCCAGATTTTTCACATTCGGTTGTTCGTCTACGCTCCACGAAGGCACAGTTTGTGAATGATGCTGAATATTACCTGCAAAAGAAAAGAGGAAAAATATGGAAACAAATTAATATGCAATCTTGGAATGTGTGTATAAAATAAATGTTAAACATATGACAACCTTGTAGCTTTTATCTAATAGTTTTAGCGAACGGGTACGATATGAAACATTAAATAATACATGCGATCCGTCACGAACAGCGTGCGGAAACAACGGAGTCGCGCTGGGAAAGCAGCACAATTGACAGTGAAATGAGCCACCAATCAGACCAAGGTGGTAGATCAGTAGGTAACGATGCTTTTCCGCTCCAGTTTGCACTCCCCCACCCATACCTTCGAATTTTCCGGGGGACGAGGAGTTAGAAGGGGAGCTTAACGCACATCTGTTTTTTTTTTGCACTAAACTCACTTCCACTAGCAATCTATGCGTTTGATGGTTGTGAAGCCGCTCATCTCTGGCATTTTTTTTTTTGTGAGTGGAACCGCTAAAAGAGTGAAACCGACACCATTTGTGCGCTCGTTGGACGCGTTACCAAGGCTAACAAGGGTGGTTTGGTGTACCGGCGGGGAAGGACGGTGTGGTACGAGGGGTAAAATGCTCGCATCGGTTTTCATTCCGAAACGCGATTCGCGTGCACCATCGTGTGATGATGTGCCAATCTGGTGCGATGATTTGAATTAATCCGATTGTTAACTGAGCCTTAACACCGCTATCGCCATTACATTTAATTGTTAGAAAATGGCAATCCTATCGATTTGATGCACGGTGCAGATTCCACTGGTGAATCGATAAAAGGAGGGTCGAAATGCAATCGAAAAGATGAGCAGAAGGTGTGTATGGAAAAACAAAAACAAATCAATGTTAATGATATTATAACGGGGTGAAGAAAACCAAAAAAAAAATGCAAGCCCGTAAATGGGTACCTTGGAATTCATAACATATTTAAAGACCTTCGAAACAATGCAAAATGCATGTTATTATTAGGGGCTGTTGAATGGGATGTGGTGCAATTCGCAAAACTAATTAGATTAAAGAGCCCATGTTTGGGCATGTGTTTATTCGTGCCTGTACCGAATAAGCGGACAACAAGAATAATTACCAATATTTATATTGATAAATATTAGTATCAAAATGTTTTTTTTCTTTATGATCTCAATTTTACTTTATCTTACAGTTTGTTACTGAAATAGAAATATTTTAACTTTAGTTTGGACTAGTGCATATTGTACCACCTAATTAATACAGGGGTCGACAAAGTTCGGTCGGCTGATTTTATACAAAATTGAAACACCCAAATTGATGTTTTTTTTTGTAATAACAGCATAATTCGTAAACAAAAATCAAACTTAAATCTCAAATTCGAATCCTGCTGTTTTGAAGCTTTTTTTAATTTACGGTAGGATGACCAGGCCTTATATCTTAATTTTTTTGTAACGCTATTTCGAACGTTGATCGCGAACAATATCAAATTTTGAAATGCTGTAATAATGATAAAAAACATATGCCAAGCAATTTATTTGTCCAATAAATGCATAATTTTGTTATTTACAAGCAAACACAATAGCGAAAGTATTATCACAATCGAATCCAAATCGTACCGGGTAAATTCAAGTAATGGAAGCAAAAATTGTTAGGCCAAGAACTCTTGAGATTTTAGTGCCATAACAATGAAGATAAAATGTTTTCATCTAATATTATTTCACTACTTTACAGCTTGTAAAGTTCATTTGCATGATTTTATGATGAATTTAAAATAGCTATATTTGTAATAAAAAATAGTATCTGGCCCGCATTGTCGGACTTCCTTCTTAACAGTCTGTCTCCTTTCGAGAAAAATGTGCCGATCCCTGATCTAATGAATCGTTATCGGGTGCAGATGATATGACAAACAGTGTTTTTCGAGCTGCCGATAAACTTTCTGTGAGAGGTTAGTGATACTTTATTAAACATTTTCTTTGTTTATATTATTATATTTAAATAAATATTTACATAAAGTAGTATGTCCGCTTACCCGCGAAAATGAGGTGCATGGTGGTTTGAGTCTGATTATTAATTTTTTAATGAAGTCTTACGAATGAAGTTAATATCAGTTTGTTAAATGAAAAGGAACCCGTATTTTTCTAATTTAAACATATTTAATCACTGGTTGTTTTATCATAAACCAACACCCAGATAAACAGTTTACTCCGACTGAGAGTCTTTGAGTGAGCAATCAAAACGCAAAATGACTGGAATGATTTTCCTAACATCGAAATGTTATTTATCACAACAAGGAAGCTATAAGTAACATTACCGGAATATTTGCAACTGAAAGAAGTAATACCGGACCTATCGCGGCAGCCGATTAGCAGCGCCCATTTACGCCGATGCGGAATTTGCTGCAAATCAATTTACGAAAGACAACTATTACATCTCCACGATGGCTGACCTTTCACCAATGTGGCGCCAGCTGTTCAGCTGGGGAGTTCGCTCGAAGAGTCCTCGCCCTAGCGCTGGAACTATTTCTACTCCAGGCATCTACCGGTTATGCGCTCCATTGCACTATCCACCTTACGGCCAAGGCGGTAGGAAATATTACCAGACGCCATTTCGCGTTGGCCATGCACTACTTAGTGCAAGGGTAATTTATCATCTAACGCACAGCGAAAGAGCGACTTGAAGCGGGAGGGAAGTGAGTAGTAACACACCACCGAGTACATGAGAGCGTGGTACGAGAAATCTTTCCATACCGTACAACGGTTTTCATTCGAGTAATGAAATTAACCTTTACATCGACGATACAGGCAAAACACACCTTCGATGGCTCGATCTCTACGAAACGCCAGCCAACCTAGCGAGGTGGGTACTGCAACTACTCCATTTCGCGGATCGCATCCACTAGGTACCGGTAGTGTATTGTGTAATGCACGTCACTAACGGTCCGCGGCACCACTGCAGTCGTGTTTTCTCTTTCGTTTAACCTTTTTTCCCTTTTTTTGCGCGTTCAAAAATAGATAAATAAACCTTCCTGCTTTGGTGGGACATCACGGGTTCGTCGTGTTTGGCGGATGGAGTCCATACAGCCATAGCGCCATTTGACGCCATCATTGCAGGGGGAAAAAACATCACTTTCTGCCTTTCGTGGAGGTGTGGAACGAACGAACGGGAATGATATTTCAAATAAGGAAGCGCCATTTTATTGATCTTTCGTGCTTCACTTGGATGTTGAATAATGCTTGTTTGTGTCGCAAGGAGAAGGAAAAAAATGGTTCTTTCTTCTTCTTATGTTAGTTATTTCAAAAGTATGTTTTAAAGTAATGTTATTCGATAGTTTTAATCTTTTACTAAAATGTTTGTTTTATATTCTTTCTATTGATTTAGATTTTACACAAATTATTACACGAAAAATTTACAAACATAAAGAAGAGGAATGTTAAGTTATCCTTGTTTTTGATGTAAGTCAAAGTAAATGTTGTATTTTCATTGTGCGAATCATGACGAAATATAGTTAATGACTAATAGCTAAACTTTATTTTGCAGATTCATTAAATTTTTTAAAAAATATAATAATAAACAATACACCTTATTAAAAACATTAAATATTAACCCATAAACATGAGTATACAGAAAAAAACAATGAGAAGGAAAAAAGGCAAATTAAAATAAATTAATTATAAAGTTATTTTGGAGAAAAATCGCAAAAAGGAATGTAAACAAAACTCAAGAAGACGATAGAAGATAGAAATACGATATAGTTACCAGAGACATAAATCAAAATTATAGCTTAATAATAGTTCACAATAAACTCTCTAACAAGCACATTAATCTTTGCAATAAATCTTAAGACAAGAATATGCTTTCTCTATCGCTACGAAAACCCTTTTTTAACCAACAAACGGTAATTTTATCGCTCGAAAATATTAAAATCGAAAGTGCACTGGAAACTAGTTTCCATCCCCACTCGCCCCACATGAAACGTCCAACGCAACAGGAAGATGCAATAAAAACATGCTAATCCCGTTCCAATATTTCCCCGATGCTTCGAACGATGAACGGGTTTCCGTTATCTTATGCACCATGCAGAGCAGATTTAACGTAAAGCTCCAGGGAAATATATACATCGCGCACGTAATGTACAGTGCGCGGCATATTCGGGAGGAAAATGCGAAATAGAAGTAACCTGCAGTGAGCTGATGGGTGTTACGCAAAAAAAGGCAAAGACCCGCCTCCTAACATGTCCCACGAGCGAGTTGCGGGAAGTGGAATAAACGCGAAAATCGTAGCGATGAGGATTTAGTGCTTATTGCACCGAAGTCGCCAACTACGGTTTAGCGAATTGCGCCATACGCCCTGAACAGATGATACGAAGTTCTTTCCTATGCGATCAGGTGTAGAAGCGAATGAACCCCCTTTCGAGCTGTTCCACCTTATATTTACTGCTGACACCCCGCAGACAGGCGGTAGTGGGAAAAGAAGGGTGGCAGGGTACTTGATCTAACCGGGAAGCCGAACAAACTACCGACGGGGAGTCGACGTTTGGTTGAAGCACTGTGAAAGCAAAACTATGAAGGCAAACTAAGCGCGGAGCGGAGTCGGGGCTAATAACTTGTCAACTTCGAGAAGTGGTTTCATAAGGTTGGGGCAAAAGTTGTGATACTGATTCTTGAGAAGGAATCCTATTATAAGATTAAGTAAAGAGATATTGAATAACATCTTGAGAAGCTCAAAATATTTTAGACATTAGTTTGATTTAAATAAAACAAAAATAATATGGAATATGTATATACACCTCAGATCTAGACATTTAGACCTGGATAAACCTTTCAACGATCCAGATTGAAGTTTGTCCATCATCTCCGATAACTCCCCAATTGGAATTTCAGTAGTTCGAGTTCGAAACAATCGGAAGGCGACTGATTGCGATCCGTTTGTTCGCCTGATTGCGTTCATTCGTGCGTTGTGCGATTATGAATTCCATGGGCCTCTATGGGCCATCAGTAGCCGACCAGTGGTTGTCGTTACGCCGAATGTGTGCCAAATGATGAACGAATAAGAGAGTTTAATTTCAGTTTCCATGGGTAAACTTCACGATGCACGAAATCGAAAACTGATGTGCAGCAGCAGCAGCTGGGTCCGTCGGTGGCGAATGTGCGAAGTGAATGAATTTACACCCTCGCAGCCTCTTAACGAACATGCCATTGTGAGGAAATCTGCACACGAGCATAGGTACCGTGTTTTGATGCAACGTATGGGTGCAGGGTAATAAGCAAGCCTCGAAGATCTTAAAGCTCCACGCGGGGAGTGGGATTTTGAAAGAATAACAACTGCCTGCTTGCGAACATGATGCTTTCGGGTGAATTATTTTATAAACGTTAAGAAACATCGATTGGGCCATGGACCAACCATCAAAACGTATGCTAATTAATGAAGGTGTTTGAAACACGCAAGATATCTGATTTTAGACAAAACAAGATATCGAAGCTCGTGAAATGAGCTTTGTGAGTCCACCGAAGAATATAAAAAATAAAGTGGTCCGAATAAATAACATTATCCTATCCAAGAAAGAAATGAATATACGAAAGTTACCAACAACAAAAAAAATCCTGACTATTATGCACCGTAATTTATATAAATCGTTAACTCATTCACTTCCCTTAAAAGGCACCATGTTAACCCGCTTTCAACTAGCCAAAATGATGTCATACAGCGTTTTTTCTTCTTCTTCCATTTACTTCCTACCGTCCAAATGACCACAAAACTGATCTACAAGCGACATCCAAATTACACTCACTTTAGTGACCGCTCCAAACCACGCTCCAGGACGAACCGGTTCCGAAAACAAAATAAAAACATTCAACTCCACTCCACTCCAACTCCAACTCGGGCTCTGCTCCAATGTTCGCCGAGTGCGTATTAACATTCGATTCATTTCACTCAATAGAGTTCTCGTCCAATTTACGGAGGCCTCCATCCACTTCATCCGCCCTGTCGGCCGCATTGACCCGTGGTGAAGTTTTTTGATTAAATTAGGTCAATTAATAAAGCTCGCAATAGAAGGAGCTGAGAGCAACACGAGTTTTGTGGTCAGTTTCGCGGGCGCATAGATCCAACGTCTGGCAGTGCCTTTCTTCTTCGACAGTTTCGCGATCAATCGAATCGTTTGTGTGTCTTCCACAAGCGACTAGCAGTACCGGGTCGAACCCGGGAGGGAAAGAAACAGTACATCCCTGGCAGGCGGCTTTCACTTTGGAGCCTTCGAGGCAGCTGAACTTTGATATAGATCATACACCCATCACTAACTCTGGCCGATGCTTTCCTAGAAACTTCACAGATGACCAAGGAACCCACAGATCCCAAGGCAAAGTTGAACGTGGGTTCTTCGGTCGAGTTAGGAACGTGACTGATTCGCATTTTGATGAACTTCCTCCATTTTTTTTCGTCTTCTCCCTTCGAACTACACTAACCTAAAGATAGTTTTCTTCCTTTGTCCATGCCATGTACCTCGAGCCGTATCGTATCCGGTTTGAAGTTTGAAAAACGCGTTCCAATGCATTCAAACGTGCACACCAGTCTAGCCGGCAGATGGCGCCAATTAAGCGGTCTAGACCTCACCGAGTATCGGCACACAACGTTCGTCTTCTGCTCCTCCACCCAGGGGTCCAAAAGTAATGAAGGGAAAACTACTACTAAAGGCTATCGAACGAATGCATCTTGCGCACGCACTGCACAAAAGCAAGCCACGTCTCGGAGGGTTTTTCCTTCGGATGCTCCACGATCAGCTGCTGCTGCACCGGACAACTTCGCTTGACCTACGGCTTGTCGGATGCGTTACGCTCGCATTCGCCCATTTTGTGCCACAAACGGTGAAAGCGGCGATTAACGGTGATGTACAACCGCGAGGAAAGAAATTGTAACCGGTTTTGCGATTATGGAAATAGAATATATCGTATAGTTGGACACATTTTATTCTGGTCTCTACTTATACCCAAAAAGCTTCATGCAGTTTCATTCTTTACTTCTTTTTTGTTCTTATCAAAAGTACTATTTATTAGAATTCATTCTTAATCACCATAGTTGGGAAATAAAATCCTAGATTGATGGTCGAGACGAGTTTTTTTGCCCAGTCTTCGGTGTGTTAAACCAAGCCTTGAGGCACAGAACCATTTTGAGAGACGCTTTCATAGGACGCAAAAACGTAACAAAACGAAACCAAGAGTTGTCACGATCTAATGCAAGATTTTCTCAAATTAATCTAAAACATCCCACATAAGTCTTTAAGGTATGTTTTTAAGATTTGATGGAAATAAATCATTATTAATTAATGTTATCTCAAAACCAAGGAAACTTTCATCGCTGTTTGTTCACTTTGCATTCGTATCAATTTTATATGCCAACAAAACGAGCGATAACGAAGATGTTTCTTATCTTGATGATTTCACATAACAAATCGTAACAATATTATGGCGAAGAAAGGTACACGGCCTTCCGGATCGACTAGGAGAGCCTGTTTTGATTTGATTAGCCGATGCCCACATGCGGAAACCTCCAACTCGTCCACCACTTTCATTCGCTGTAGCATAATTTTACTCCCGATAATTGCGAAACGAGCAATTGCACGTATACCCGTGTACGTTTCACTATATTTTAAATAATCAACACCGTACCGATAAAGCTAACGAAATTAAAGAAAGTAAACAGTGCCTTGAGAGCGGGTTTTTCGTGAAAAATTAGGCAGCATTGCATATTTGTACTGTAAGGCATACGGTAAAACACACACACACATAAGGGGTTTTGTATCGTCAGCCTCTCAAAACGTTTTTCTGCACGTTGATTAGCGAAGATCGAGGGAGAAAGGTTCGTCGGACAATCGAAACCCGGAGCCCCGTAGAAAGCCGTGAAATTTCGTTTAACCGCCCAAAAGTATAGCCGGCCGTAAAAGTAGAAGAAATAAGCGAGGCGCACGATAAAAAAAAACCGCACTCAACACCCATCATCCATAATGATCATCTTCATCATGCACAGCTGAGTGCTCAGCTATCGCCGATCTTGGATTAAGATAGTTACAACAAATGAGGCTCGCACGTCATTGCAAATATCGAACGGGCCCCGGTTTGGGGAAAATGTGGTTTGAAGGTTTCGTGACGACCCGACGGTTACCGACCGGCAGAACAGTATGCGTAAAAGGGTGATGAGGATCGATTTAAGTTGATTGAGTGTTTGACTGCCGAAATTCGTCACAGGCCACCGGTTGTGCGAGGTGTGAAGCGTGTGTTCAGTTTTATTGGCATCAAAATGGATTTTTTGCTTTAATGTTTTGGTACGAAATAGAGCGTAAAGCGACACATTTGGCGATGAGCAGTAAGTGATAGAGTTGATGAATTACGAATAATTTGTAAATCTCAATAATGCGTAACTATTGAAATAAAAACTCCAACAAACAAAGTTGTTTTTGTCTACTATTTAGTCTAATATTGAAAAGTTTCCAAAGCGCTTGTATCAAACTTAATATTATTGTTTATATCTTCTCAACTAATGACAGACATCCAGAGAGCACTAGGTATTTAACATCAATCCCAAAATATAAGAGGATTTATTTATCTGTAGGTCATTACATTGTACGATGATCTAACATCTTAAAATAAATGAATCATCAAAAACACAACATCAAACCCCTAAACGACTCTTAAAAACAATGGCCGCCTTTTTCGCCCCGTGCTGTACCTGTTGCACCACTCCCAATGCCAATTCCCAAACTTTTCCGGCACACACGAAATCGAAAGTCATTGCCGAATGGTGGTGCGCTTTGATCTCATCCTTCATCTTCCATTTTGACAATTTCATTTCGTTCCTGACATGTACCATTCGGACGTGTTTCGAATAGCTGAAAAAACACTTCCAACTCTTCACGAAACACACACACACATCCGGCTATGTTCTACAGTACCACAGTTGCCTAGGGAAAAAAATTCTGCGACTCACTTCCGCTCACGAGAGCACCATTTACCAACCATCCGAGAGCCAGATTCGGTAGGAAACCCCAAAAATCGAAAAATAATATTCTACCTATCGGCCGCTTCCTGACTGTTACTGAACGATTTTTAGTGCTCGGGGGTTTTTTTTGTTCGTGTTATGCTTCTTTTCATTTAATCGTACCGTAGCAATTGCACAGATTGCTGTTTGGCTTGAATGGAGGAAGCGAAAAACAGAACCCGCACCAGCCCAGAACTGCCGGTACGAAACCGAACAATGCTCCAACGCGGAAACAGCGGGAAACAGAATCAGTTCCAACAGTGTAACTCCCCGACACAATAAAACTGAAGCGGAAAAACATTTCAAACTCACCAGATTAGAGTGAGTTGATTCCAGTTTTTCCATTCAGTTTTTTTTTCAGTTCACTGTTTGGTTGGATGCTATTAGTTGGGATGGAATTTGGGATTTTTTTTTCATGCTGGTGCTTTAATGGTTGGTTGTTCTTTTCACCACCACACACACGCATACATTGCGCGCTTCATTGTGTTGGGTACAACGTACCCATTTCCCGCCACGAACCAAAACGAACCCCATCAAGGCGGAACGACCTTGAAGTTTTCCCTTCTGACTACGAGACACAGCTCGAACACGCTCGAATGGGAATGAAAAAGTGATTCCGGTTCTCTTCTGCGCCCGTACAGACACGCACACACGCCCGAGTAAGAACACAAACACCACGTATGATCGACCATGACGAAATAAATCGACCACTGACCGCGTAGCATAAGCCCATGGTGGGAAGAGTTCCGAGCAGTGTTCCAGCTAAATTGCCAACCCAGGAAATAATGATCGAATAATTGCTCTGTCACTACGCCATCGTTTCAAGGTGCCATTTCGAGGCACTGGCCGGTTGTTCTTTCTCACCTCCCCCTTGCAAATCCAGCACAATCCCCATTGCACAACACGAGCATGATAATGCGGCACACACATGGAAACCGGTGTGGAAAATATGCTTCGGATGCTTTTGTCTTCGAAAGCCCACATTCCGTTGACCGACAATGGTGCGTCCCACAGGCACACGCAGACGCACGGAGCATGTGGTTCGCCTTACAATTTTATGAGATGTCGTGTACCCGCTCGTATGTGGGGGCGTACCTCGCCGCTACGTTACGATAATCGACAAAGAAAATGTGTTCCGTGAGAAAATGCAAAGAAGGTCCCCAGACGCACCGTTTGACACGCTTGAAGCGAAGCGGTTAGCTGGCCCACTGCACTACAATCTGTGGAGATAGGGCCCTGTTTTGCCTCCAACGAGTCTCTCTGGTGATGATCGTGTAATCTATTGTTGATTGCTATTGACTCCTGGATACGGGACAGGGGGTTGGTAGGCGTAGGGTGTGAGGCAAAGTAAACGGCAAGTGATTGGGTTCATTACGCACATAATAATTTGCATCCCATGAGTCATGAGCCGCATCACTAATGCGATGGTGTTCTTATAAAATGATTCAATCAATTGTATGCTTTGCTATGGTAATGTTTTGATTGCTCTAACGGGCTTTTTTCTTCCTGGAGTCAATGTTTACCTTTGATATTGCGATATATTTAGCTAGAAATTTATAACTCAATAGGAAATGAAAAGTATGCAATCCGTATAAATCTTCTTTGAAGAGTCATTCAAATAATTATTCAAATCTATAAAAGTTTCTTAAATCCTCAGAGCCTCAGTATATTCAGAGAAAGATTCAACAATCAACATGCATTATAGAATCCCAAAACGTATTTTTTATATTAGATTATTAAGTAAGATTTTTTATATAACCCTTGAATAAATATCTATTACACTATTAGCATTCAAATGCGTAGACCAATCGTGTTGCTGTCAACTATTTACGCATTAAGAACATTTTACAGAGTTAATTAATCTATGAGGATTCATGAATCTCCAGGAAGGTCTCTCCAGATTAACTCAATTCTATATAGAATATTATATTTTTATAGCAAATGGTTATCCAAGCTTTCTAATTAATAATGCCTATAAAAATGCCATAAAATACGTTTATAACCTATAATTATCCATTTATCTCAGTTTATGTGAGATATTCTGCTATAATATTAATCTGTCAATCATGCAGCTTATCGCAAACCATCTGTTTCATTTACCAATCACGGGGTCTTTGATACCTTAACTTCGAAAACTTAAAGCGAAATTCTTCAAACAATCAAGCAGATATCAAGCTAATGGGAAACATGATTTTTTTTTTGACAAACAACTTTCAGCGGTTGTTAAGAAAAACAATCGAACCTAATATTCCCAGGCTACCTTTTTTTGTTAGTTTGCTATTTTATACCTCTAAACCTTTTGTTGTTTGCACAACTAATAGTTTAAGAAATTGAAAACTGCATGTTGGTTATTTAGCTAAATCATATAGCTATCTGTATTTACAAATACTTAACATAACTACTTACTTTCTTTCCTAACCTCAAGCCAAAGACCTTCAACTTGTATCATCGTATCGTCGGAGAAATATATTCCAGCCCATTTGTAACAATTTCGTTATCGCAAAGCATCAGGTTGTCCTACATTAGGCATGCAACGGACTATGCAGATAATTTGAACCCTTTGCTCTTTGCGAGAACTACTTCTACTATTCTTAATGAGCAAACGTCACGTTATTTCACAATTTGAAATAAAAACAAAACTCTGAGGGAGGAACGGTTCCCCAACTTGACCTACTGGAAGCTCTCCCAGGGTGTAATCGTGAAACTAACAAACATTCTCCATCTTCCCATCACCCTGTAATACTTCAACGCCTGCCTTTCGCATGCTGCATAAAGAGCAAACTGTTCATTCAAGCTAGTTCAGGACTTTCGTGCCCTTACGTGTAATGGGATGCAGATTTTATATGACCACCGACTGCACAATGTGAAGTGTGTTGCACACCGCTACAGATAAGTGCTCAAAATTCAAGGCAAGTGAGAAGCATTTTAATGATCAACCCTGCTTGGCTGTACGACATAGGGAACAATCATACGATTGCAGTTTGCTTCTGGGGGAGATTAATATGTTCGTAACATTCTCGCTCATTAAATTTGACTTCCTTTACTGTTTTCCTCTCTGTAAGATGTCTAATATCTCGAATCATACCGCAACAAAACTGGCACATCTTGTTGGTCTTTAATTTATTTCGATTTTCATTAAGCTTGTAAAGCAATTTGCACGTCTTTTTAGCACTTCTTAAATTATTTACTTGACCTTCAAGTTGCTCACACCACGTTACGCAAATAATTGCAGCCAAAGAGGGTCTCACCCGCACCATCAGCAAGCACAGTTGTTGAAAGTGGAGAAAAATTATGCACCGAACAGGCCGGAAAGTGAACCGGTTGAAGCGGAAAGTGGCTAAAAACAGAACCCAAAACTCACCACCATCGAACCGGCCAAGCCGGTGAACCGGTCGGTTTGACCTCGAGCCAATTCGACTGTCCGGACCGGGTGTCGAAAGCAAGCCAACTCCAAACGCAGACCAAACCAAGATGATCGCCAATTTGTGGCTTTCGTAAGCTTCTCCGGCCGATTCGCATTCATGGTTGAGCACATCTTCGGGCGTACCGGCACATCATTGTGCCCGTCCGGATGACCCTGGAGGGTGGCGGATTTCCACAGAAAGTTACGGCCCGTCACTGGTTGGAACTAGTGTCACCGGGTAAGCAAGTGGCTGCATGGTTCTCACACTTGTTTTCGGTTGACCTTCACGGGGCCCTACCCATCGGCTGACACAATGCAGTATAGACTGCAGGATGCAATTTGCATAAGCGTGCAGATTCTTGCTTTACGCTCTATAAAAGCTGTAGCTTCACACTACAGAGGGCTTACTTTAAAGATTTGATAGATTGGAATATTTAACGCAGCATGTAAATGTATTGCTCTATTTCGAGATTTTGTGAAGAAAACAGAATGTTGGGATTTTAGTGTACCACATAACCTAATGTTTCCTACTTGACTATCTGTTTACTAATTATTTTTTAGTTCATTTGATATAATTAATATCATGCTATAATCTATAATTAGGGCAGTTTATAATACCGATTCAAAGCATAACTCAAAATATTTGATTAGTTTGCTATAAATTCAATTTGTACTAAAAGCCTTATAAATTTTATGAACTAAAATTTGAATTTAAATTCTATAACATTTCCAAAGTATTTCGATATGAAAATATCTTCTTGGTATCATAGTAAACCACGCAACAACCATGCTTTAACAACCAGACCATGCGATTAAATGAAATGACTATCGTATTTCCTGACAAAAGCCGCAGTGAACTACCAGTGTGATACAATGATTGATTTTACATGTAGCAGCAGCAGTCGTATCCACTTGTACATATTGACCCATTCCGACCTTCAAACCACGACGTTGACCAGATACAGCCCCATACACAGCATGCCGGCAAATTGATGCTGATCAACTCCAATCACTACTTCACCGCATTTCCTTTCGGCCAGCGTTGCCTCGTGATTATTATTATCATGTCCAATGCTACCGTCATTCCTGCCGGCGTTACACAATTCCACCAGAGACATGTCTGGTAGGCCCGTTTAATTTTGTGAATCAAGAATATCGTCTCCACCTCCAACCGTGCAATCAATCAGCGTTCAGAACATTGTGTCGCACCTCAATGGGAACCCCCCTCCAAAGGTCCGGAGTTGATTGCAACGAGATACGTTCGGGTGTCGGGTGCATTTTCGCCAAGCGCGATGTTATGCATCCCTCGTGACATGCGACTCACCCAGTCGTTCGATAGGAGGAAATTATCGAAACACAATGCCGTACAACAAGCGTTTAACCGCACACACGAACTGCGGGACCGAAACAACATGTTACAACGACGGGTAGCATGATGGGCTTGCTAGGAGCCGTAAAGGAATGTGCGATTGCTCATCGAAACTTCTAACATCGGAAAAGCCACACCCCTGCAACTGAACAAGGGAACAATAAAACTTTTACATTGCATTCAGTTCCTGGGTTGGGTCTGAAGGCCAGTACATGGGTAGATCAACTGTACAATCGCAGGTACACATTATTATTGTACACAAAAAAAATCATTCTGTCAATATAAAACTCCTAAATAGCTCCAAATAAGCCACAAATCGAATTGATTAAAAGGAATTAATGAAATAGTTGCATAAGTTCTCCTTACCCAGTAGCCGTCCAGCAGGCAACCAATTTTCCTTCTCCTTTTCGATTGATGTAACTAATGAAAAGTTTTAATCATTTTCCCTACCATGATGTGAGGTAACGTGGGGTGGGCGACTTCATTTTCATCTCTTTTTCTTGTTTGTTCGATAACCATCAAAGCAAATCGAACAGTTAATTATGAACACAAGAAAAATAAAAATATATAGGTCTATGTGGGTTGCAGTCGTTACGGTGCGTTACGTTAGTTTTCAAACCATTTAAATGCAACCCCGTAATGGTTAATTAGTAAGAATATTGGTTCAAATCCTTTATTTTTCATGAAAAACCTTTTCAATTATTTGAAGCAGTAAATAATTTCACTTATTGCAGAATTTTCACTGGCTGGTCTATTGGTTTCTGTTTGCGTTGGAGTTCATTTTAATCAAGTTAACTACTAGTTTATCCCTTGTTTCATATTTAGTTTATATAAGTTTATTCTTCTTTCTTGGCTTAAGCCACTCTGTTTGGAATGTCACTCATTATGTGAGAATGGTGCGGATGAGATTCGATCGCCGGTCCTACAGGGGGATGTAGAGATCGGCGTCGTTATCATCTTTACCATCGGACCGCCTAGTTTGTTATCTGTTCTAAATCGATGAGCTTGTCAAGATTTATCGAGAGTAGTTCCTTCAATTTTTTTTATTATATAATATTTAGATATATTTCCTCTAGCCTAACTAATCACAACATATATTTTGATCTGCCATTCTTACCTTGCCGGTTTGATGATGTATCCGTTCCGCTTGAGAATGATTCAGCTCCACCAGATTTGGGTCAAAGAATAACTTCACTGTTCTTAACCGTTGTGTATCCACCTCTTATTGGGTGGTAGGTTTATAGAGAATTATACCAAATAATAAAAAAAAACTCTTCTCACTTCAGCAATCTAACATGTAAAGAACAAGGTCGAGAAATAAAAATTACACACAATGAACCAACAAAAAAAAACTAAAAACACACACACGCGCGTCGGTTAACACTATTCTGGGCGGTTTTTCATTTGGCGTTTTTCCACCACACTAAAGGAGGGGAAATGGTGGATGGCGAACGGCGACGAACCTGCGCCAGTGCCCGAGCCTACATTTATCAATTACACTTTGTATTTTCCACTGCACACAATCACCATATACGTACACTTCTCGGCACAGCCCACCTCACACGTGTACGCGTGGAAAAACCTCAGGAAAAGCGCACGTAACCGCTACCGAACACTCTTATGCACACAAACACTCACACACACACACTCTTAAAACTCCCGTTGGCCTCGATAGGAGCCCAGGTTGGCACCACCGTCGTCGGTTGCTGGTGGTGCGTTTTCCATTCGGGTTTCCGATATTTCACACTTCACCGCTATTGATCGGCCACGGTACGACTGCTATATTTTCTCGGTTTGCTGCATCTGCCAGGTGGCGCATACACCCCAAAACAACTCTCTGCACTGATAGTTTTTTTTTCACGCCTTTTTGTCTCTCTCACTCTCTCTCTATAATAAAAGATCACCCCAAAACCCGTCCCGCAGCACGGGGAGGATAAAAATGAAAAGATGAAGCGTTAAGTGTGGTGAAGAAAAACCGCAAACTGCGCGAAGCTTTTTCTTTCGACTGCGCGGCGCCTTAAAGATGCTTTGATGCTACAATTCTACGAGAACGAACCGATCGTGCAGGAGTCGATCGAGCGCAGCTAAAGAGAATCAATTCGAGTTTTAACGTTCGCCTTCCTTTCGCAACCCACAGCTGTAACGGAGGGCCCTGGGCCGACGGCAACAGGCAATGAAGACGTCACCGGCGAACCGGAACCGACCGGACTCCAGCCGTGGAGCTGGAAGTGGTATATTAGAAGGAGAACGCCCCAAGTGCTGCTGAGAAGGATAAAAAAGGAAAGCAAACTAAAACACCGAACACGCGTACAGTGTGTGGGGGGGAAATCTAGGTTAAGCCCTCCACGGAATGGCAAACTGATTCACTTTTCAAAATAACAGTGATTTTGACGAATTAAATGTTACCACCCGACCCGGAGTAACCATCGAGGTGTTGCACGTAGATGGGGGTGATGTTTGGGGAGGAGTGTTTTTTTTTATTAGTGCTCACCCTCGCACCTACAGTGGATGATATTCATTTTTTCTGCAGCTCTGTGTTGTTTTTCGTTTTTGCTTTTTTTTAAACCCAACAAAATCTCACACACGTCACTCGTCTTCTTGGAGGAAAGGTTCAAATAACACTGGTAGTAGTAGTAGTAGTAGCAGCAACAGCAGCAGTACCATCATCAGTGGGGCTTTTCCCTTTATTATTATTTTGATTTCGATCGGCAACAGAAAGCCAGGCCGTGTATCGCAAAAATTGATGCGAATTAAAATTTAATTACCAAAACATATAACGCACGGTTCGTAGCGGTGCTCAGCCTCAATCATTTGGATGATGCGATGGACTGAAGAAGTAACTATCTATTTTTTTTTTTTGATAATCAGTATGCAAATTTCAAAGGGAGTGTTTTTCATGCTTGGTGAATTAACGATAGATATATTTATGGATTAGACAGGGCGTGTTGAAGAGCAAATGTTCCTTCCATTGATGTTGTCCTAGTGTGAGGCGAATCTGGAAAAAGAATCAAACAAAAATAAGTATGTTAGTATGTATGTGTGTAGCAGAATTTATATCATTCTATAATTTTTATGGTTGAATTTGAATGTATGGCACTTTATGGCTGCTCGCAATTTAGAATTTTTTTCACCCACATCAACCAGATTGACGTTTGCTCTTATGACAGAATTGACAGCTGTCATTTTTCTGGCATTGAAAGCACTAAACTAGAAATTGCACTCGAATGGACTTAAAATGAAGAGTGAATCTAAAATAAAAAGAAACTTACACAGAGGAAGGAAATAGTTGGAATAAGTGCAAAATAGAAATTCAATATTTAAAAAAATGATAAAAAAGACATGTAATGACTGTAGTAATGTCCATTATGACCCTCAATTTGGCTTATCAAGGTCAAATGAGTTGATAACGTTTAAATAATGATTCCAGACAACTTCCTGCAGAAGAGGACGTATAGCAAAGTGCCGGACTCCTTGAAAACGATGTTTGTGTAATATATTACACGATGAATACATTCCCAGTACATTAACTCACTAATGCGTGATTAATTAATCATCTTCCCTGCACGCCTTCGGTTGCCTTTAACAGAGTTAATTTAATTTTTTTAATTATAAACATTCATCCGACCATTATTGGTCTTTGCAGGTTATGCAACCACCCGTTTTGCCTGCTACCGGATTTTAACACTCCGAACGCATTTCCACATCAAGTATCATCCCGTGACCGCTCATTAGAAAGCCCCAGCAACTCCCCGCGAACCCGACCGATAATAACAAACCTGACCGAACGCTCATCGTCGACTAAAAAAAAAAAAACATTGCCCAACCCGCGCTCATCTAAAACCGATTTCATTTCGGTTCGCATACTTAATAATGCTCAGCAAAACGTAAACTTTTCGTTCCGTCAGCCAGGAGTCAATGTTTGAAACATTGAAGCAAAAAAAAAAATGTTTAAAATTTTATTATGTTTTTCCTGCTGCTTTTTCGTTCGTCCTATGTTTCCTTCCTTTCCTGCCGGCGGCAAAAGCACAACCGAAAACGGTGGAAGAAGCTAAAGCAGCAAAGTTTTTAAACACACACTTTTAGTTTGTTGCAATGCTTCCAATTTTTTTATCTCAAACGAAACGCCACTCCAACCAAAAGGCAATGATCACGATGAAAACAAGCTACGTCAGGAGAAATTTTCCAGCTGACTTTTTTTGTTAGCGTCGATGGTCCACGTGCCTTCCGTCTCCCTGCCAGCTGGTAATAACTGCCCGTTTTAACTCATTGACCTACCGCACATACACAAACGCACACCCCGTATCCTCCTTCATCCCTTAATCACGATCGCAAACCGTGCAAATAAACACAAACACCGCGTACACCGGCAGGTTAGTTGCAGGGGAGCAAAAAAAACTGGCCAACAGCAACATCATAAACACAATTGTCCCTCCACAGTCTGCGCTCTTTTACGCGCGTCCGTGTTCGAACCAGTGTTCGGGTGGTTTTAAGTGCTGGTAGCTTACTGTGCCACTGTGTTGGGGATGTTTGTACGCTAACGCAGCCGGGACCGTAACTGATCCACACTCGCTTCAGACAACCATTTTCAGCTTCGTCGCGACCGCGAACAAAATATCCGCGACCATGAAACTGTGTGTGCGTAGATTCATATTTCACCTCCCTTCGAAATGTCGTTGTAGGCATTCCATCATAGCGATTGGCTTTATTTGTGGTCCGAAAAAAAAAAACACCTGGAAAGCCGGTTTTCCGCCATCAGCGTTGTTGGGAATAAAGGGGGAGATAGACTTGGAGCTCCGAAACCGATACACTTTTCATCGTAAACCAACAACCGTTCGTTTAAAAAAGCATGCTCTTCTAGGCTGTTGCTTATAGTGTCCATAAAATCCACCAAAACTCGTCGTTTTACTGCTACGATACAAAACGATGAGCGACAATTTACATTTATCTGCAGCATAAATCAGAGTCGCGGAGTATCATGCTGGCAAACGATTTGTTATCCACCTCTGATAACAAAAAGAAAAACCAGATAGACTCTAATCTAAAACACTAGTCAACGACGCGACACACAGTCTGTCTTGTGGTAGTGATATAGCGTGACTGCCGGGTTTGATCGATAGACGACAGAGTGGTGCGTGAGACGTTTCGTCGCTGGTGTCGTGTTGTGGTAATGCTTTTATTTATTTAGTGCGCATTCTCCGCGATTAGCAGCTTATATTCGATGAAAATTAGAAACACTCAGCTAACCAGAAACAAATGGTAGCAGTAGGTTAGACGACTGCAGGCGACAACACGAACAAACGGATCGATTCTTCATCTGTGTAAACAAATTGGGAGATGAAAGACACGAGCAATGTTATTTGTTATTAATTTGTGTTGCTTTATAGCCATGTACTATGAAGAGTTGTACACAATGTTATCCGTTGAAAATTCTCTCACTATGTACGATATATGTCCAAGGTTCTAGTGGCTCCACATTGAAGATTGTGGATCGATTTTCATCTAGAAACCATTCTTTCATAACGACATGACTCTACTAACCGCTAAACGGAAATAAAAAACACTATAAAATGACATTCAATTGACAGTTGACACATGTCATTTTGACAGCTTAATACAATTTGGTTTACCCATCTCAAGTCATTAGTTTATTTGTACTCCTTCACAAGTGCTGCACATTTTTTACAAAAATACAAACAAAACGATGCCACTTTATCAGATTCCCCCATTTAGACATTAATTATCTTCCAGTGAAACTCCATTGATGACACAGCATCGTACGCTCGGACACAACTTTCATGGAAACAGCTCATGCAATCCTCTCATTTTACGATCCAATGACACCGTGACCATTCTGATTATTTGTCTTTCCTTTGTTCTGTTCACGATCACGATCATTTTGAACGGCTTAAAATGGTTGCTAAACTGCGATCGGTGCCCATTCCGTGCTTACTCCGAGCGCCGAGCTTTATTACGACAAAAACGATCGTGTGCGATCGTGTAGATCCACGTCCACTAATCAGTTTTTCCCTTTTGCTAGAAAAGCAAGCAGCAAAAACCCAATTCTTGGCTCATTACGTCGGTTGAATGTACGAGACGCCCCAAACCAAATCGAAAGAGCTTCAGCCTAAAGCTGTTGGGGGGGATGTGATTAAGATCTTCATTCTTTCGTTCGCTCGCACGCAAGAACGCTCCAACAAAATGGCGATCGTAAGGGAAAAGCCCAGTCCCATCGCATTTCCCTTCCAGACAGGTTTATGCTCAACCACAAACGCTAACTACAAAAACGATGTACTTCGAGTGCGATTGCTAAGGTAAAGAAAACATCAGGAGGAGAAAAAAAACAAAATAACTAAGATCTCTTTATAGCGACTTCTTATTCCGGCTGAAGAGTTGCTCTTCTCCAACTATCAGAGCAATTCTTTTCGGTGGTTTCGCTCGAACAGAGATCCAGTGCAGTGCATCTTCACGGTTAGCGGGCCCCACAAGTGCTCTCCCTTTGTTAGTATTCACTGATCTCCAGGGTTCAGATGTACATAGCAAAGGTGTATATTTTGAAAGCCTGGCTAGTAAGGTAGTTTGTTGGGAACGCTACACTTTGTAGATAACCGCAAATGCGTCGTTGAGTTAACCAGTCAAAACCGAAGAACTCTACTTTAAAGTTTATTTAACTTCAAGAGTAGTTACCCATCAGCCATAGGCGATCTTCCGACATTGAAGAATAATACTTTTAGAAACATTTTCCTTCGATGATTTTATGAACTCACGCAACGAAAAATTAACAAACATAAGCTAAGGTTATGTAAACAGAAATATACGTTCAATTGCACTTACGACTTTATTGCAACTACCGGACACTAATACTCATCCGGTACCGCTAGTTAACATCCTACCGCTACTATTATCTTCATGACATTTACGATGACAGCACATTAACACGTCGAAGTGGTCCTACCTGTCATCGGTCCGCTTTGCAGACCACACTTTATCGATTGCTCGCAGCGCTTTCCCTACAACTCCACATTCTCGATCGCACAAATCGACGGCAAACGTTCGAATTAAATGTACTCCATTCACCGGAGAAACTTCTGCCCGGCAATGTGGGTCACCGACGAGAACGTAGGCGTCGTTGTACCACTCCGGCGTGTGTCTTTGTGTAAACCAGCTCCATCGCGGCAGAAGTTCCCGGAGCAGAATAACGCTAACTGTAGTTCTCCCTTCAAAAGTAATCCCAGCACCGTAGAGCATTCCAAAAGCACAGGTCAACAGTAATGGCAGTAACGCGGCACCAAAACGTAAGTAAAGACCACCAGAACCCGTCGTCTCCAGAAGGTTTGGTGGGTCCCATCTAGACCGTAGACAGAGCCCCCCCCAGAAGGTTCGCATACGCTTTGCAAATGGAACAGTAAACCGGAGCCGACTTCTTGCCACAACCGGTTTTCGTGCGGGCTGCTCTGGGCAGCAAGTTTTCACCACGAGACCTAAGAAAGTCTCCCGCATATTATATTTTCTTTTTCATCCCTTTTATTTTTGTTCAGCAGACCACCAGCACTACCACTACCGCCACCGATCAGGCCCGAGCCCAGTTGCAGGTTATTGAACTGGATTTATAAACGTATTAAAAGCACTGAAGTTGATATGCTGCAGAGCATCTGCCGCTTTGCCACGCGGTTTCGCACACCGCACCCGTCATCACCGTGGGCTTAGTGTCAAACAGTGCCAAACGAGTTGCTGGCCGGCCCTGAAGCAACCGGAGACAGTTTCAAGCCTTTAACCCTAGATACCGTACGTCTGCCGGCATTTTCTCTAATACTATTTCGCTTCACCTGAGCGGATTAGCTACCCTCCAATAAAAAATGGTTCATTAGAATAGTGGCTACAATGTTCTGCACCAATCCAAACCTCCATGAACACGGGGAAAGCCTACCAGAAATTCCTCGTTGGGCTTGAGTAACGATACGTACAGCTCACTGAGCACTGCGGCGTTGCCTAGGTGAAGGGCGAAGTGTAAACAAACCTGAGCTCAAGCACAGGAAGCAAACAAGCGGTAGAAAAAATAAGGGGTCCGATGGATCGGTTTGGAAACGGTCACTACCTGACGGTGGAATTATGCTGGGAGAAACATGAATGAGAACGACATACTCATTCCGAGAGTTGGAAAAAGAGCCCGCGTTGCCTAGGAGTATCAATAAATGCCTGCACAGCAGGTTAAAAGGTTCGATGGAGTTTCGGCACTATCGTTTATAGTCGAGGGTAGAAGCTGGAAAAGGAGCAGTGAGCAAAGTTCCGTTTGCTGCCTGATTTATGAGATTAATAATGTTGAACCCCTTCCGACAGGTGCTTGTAGCTTATGCCATTAAAAGCTTGTTTCCTGCAGGAGCAATCCAACCGGGAAACATCAGTGTCAAGTCGAGTGTAATGTATTTTAGTACGAAAATTTAATCTATCTTGATTCTATGTTCATTCTAGTTGACTGAACAACTTGAAACGATAAAGAACTAATGCTGAGAGTCACTCAAAAACAATCAAACTCTAATAATATACTTTTACAACAATATAATATAATGTTGCATTTGTTTACTCAACGAGATACCAACGAAAGAAAGAACACACAGTACAAAATCGAAGAATTCTTTATAAGCCAAATATTTCCCTTACTCCCAACCAACTTCCATTTGTCGATTCAGCCAATTTAACGTTCAACGACTCTCGGCTGCAACTCCCGAGTTGCAAGTGCTCATGCATGCTCTCCTCCAGGCAAATATCGATAAGTGTAATCGGGAATGTAAATTTTCTCGCTGGCAACAAAGTCTTCAACAAAACGACTTCACCCGTCCTCGCGTCCAGGATGCCAATTATCATGACAATCGCTTCCGCCACAAGATCTTCTTCGGGCGAGAGCTTTGTGCCTTAGTGTGTTCAATGCAAGTGGCCACTTCGGCGAGTGAAGCAGCATTATGTGTGATGGAAGTTTCAAAAGTAGCGTCTTCACAATCTTCCAAGACTCACACGAAATAAAGCATTTTATTTGTACTTTAGGTTTAACATAGCAGACATTTTATTATTTAAAAAAAATAAAAGAAACTGAGAAAAAATGAATTCCTTTCATTAGGCAAATAACTTACATTTTAAGATAACATTAATATGTTATAGTTAACATACAAGACATTTACTTCACACATGATTAGACATTTTTATGCCATCTCGTAATTGAACCGTAAAAAAATCAATAAAACAGGAAATTGCTAATTGAAGATACGTGTACATCAGCTGCCAATCTGCCAATATGGGAATGACGCACATTTTGAAATATGTAGATAAGAAATACACCGTCTCAAACTTGTATCGATCAATATCTTGCAGGCTAGTAGATGTTGTACATACGAAATGGATCATTCGCTCGCGAAAAAGTGGTCTAACGTGTTTGGAACACTTAGACTGTCGATAAACGGTAATAGGAACACCTTTTCAAATATGATAGGTAGTACGACAGTCTGATTCCTCTAAATCTCAGTATAGGTTTATGCATGCGAGTTAAACACTCCCGACTCTGCTTAGTTTTGCTATAATTGTGTCTCAGAGAGACGTGTCATCTGCTTCGTGTAGTATATCAACACGCCCCTGGAAGTTATACTAATTATAGCAATATTTAATTCGCTATTAGAACAAGCGATTATGCTGATTCTTACCACTCAAATTCTAGCCATTCAAAATAATATTTGATAATGATAGTATCTTTGGAACAGGTTAACTAATCAACACCATTCACGGAAGATCCTCACTAAAGGTCATATAGCAGAAATAACACATCCGTGCAAAACAATAAGCGTGTTAAGAGTGCTTACTCAAAGCGGATAGGCCTAAAGGCAAACCAAAACACTTCATCACAAACTCATCACATAATGCAAGGCGAAAAGAGCTGTTACTCATCCCAGAAAAATGAGCAAAAGGCTTCTACACTTTAAGTGGGGGGGAAATATGGTCCCTCATAAGCCATGCAATCTATGCACATAATGAACTGACTCCACCCTGCCAACCACAGCTCGCTCGCTATCACACAGCGAAAATCGCAACCAAAGCAATAACGCACACACACATAAAAAAAATACAACTCCCGAAGATAGCACATGTTGCACATTAACCGTTCGATAATGTTCAAATGAGCTGTACCTTTTTGGTGCAGGGTGTAGATGCACGGTGGGGTGTAGGGAGGTGGCAAATCCATCCAGCGGATCCGGACAGCATGCATTCAACCGGATGGTCTCCGGCTCTTCCGTTGCGTTCTTCCACACGCTATCACAAAACGCACCGAGGTGGAAACGGTCCGTACCGTGGATCCGCCGATAGACGTACTTAGAGTGCCCCGGGAGTGAAATCATAAACGTTTCCATTTGCCTGCAACCGTACCAGTAGGCGCACCAGTAGGCGAACATGCAGCGTGCAGTTGTTCAGCTAACTTCTCTCCTCCGGAGGTTTTGCCTTTTTCAGGCAAAGAGAAGCGTACGTGATAAGACCACCGCCTGCTCGCCGGCTGAAACAATGCAATTCATTAAACAGTGAACGATTTAGTGGCTGGGCGCAAAGTGTGGATCCATATTGGAAAAGATTATTTACACCACGCTTAAGCCGCCGCGCACGAGACGCTGCCTGGAGATGTGGAAAAACCATACTCTTACACACACACACGTGCGCTCGAAACGTTTCCATTCGCGAAAATGCAACAATCAGCTTCTCTTGAAGGTGCGGAATGAGATGAGACAAGGACTGGCAAACGAGACGCGGGGAACATTTTCACAAAAGCCTCCTTCCATTCGTCCACATTGCATGTGTGGCTTCTTGACTACGCGAAAAAAAATGTAACAGCTTGTACAACCTCCACGATGAAACAGTGAAAAATGGACTTAAGTGTGTGTGTGTATGGATCAATTTCACTTGAAAGATCCAACAGCACATCTTAAACCAGCCCGCCATTGCCTGATCGGTGTCTAAGTGGAAACGGTTTAACAGTGCGATAATTGAAAGTTTGGCCATGGATTTCTGCACCGAACATGCGAAATGATGTTGCATAAACCGCGAAACAACGCGCCGTGTGAGATATGTGGGTTTGGATTACTGCTCCTTTTTTTTTCTTGCAATTCCAGCCGGAAAAGTCCGCTGTCCGAGCGTACGAAACGACGCTTTCGCATTGGAATTGTGAAAATGGTGTTCAAGTGGAGCACCTTGACGTTTGGTGGAATGGGAATGGAATCGATTCGATCATCTAATGCGTCCGATGTAATGAACATTGATCTTTGCTTTTAAGCAAGATGTGCAGGATGTCGAAGAAATAGTGGAACTGTTGAGAAACAAGAAGTCACTTGCTATAAAGTCATCTTAAATATTGGATTACTTAAAATTAATCTGTTGATGTTGAAGAGAACCAGCTAATACTCGGAGTTACATGACTTGATTTTTCAAGTCATTTTACATATCAGCTCAGCTCAGTAATTTGGTCAGATTTGATCTGAAGTCGTTAGCAGACAGCGGCGCTCATCTCCTGTCCAAGTCTATTCAAAGTCAAGTGATAATGTCTTACATGTATGAGGACATCAAAAACAATAAAAGATACACTCCCATCTCTACACGAAGTGTAAAATAAACATTCAGAAATGAAGTTCCTCTTTGAGTTCCTGTGAGTTTTCTCGCCATTTGGCTAAACACATTCTATTCTGCCCGCACTAATTGCTGTTCTTTCAAAGCTCCCGTTTAGGAACAACTGCAAATACGTGACAAAATGGTTAAATAGTGGCAAACTGCCGTAACTACATGCTCCATTCTTCTCCTTGTCTTTTCACAAATAGATTCTTCTTGGGCATCTGGCAAGACAAAATAAAAACAGAACCTCCATTTTGCATTATTTTGCATGCAATCTCCTGTCTCCCTGGTGGAGATCTCGTGCAGTTGATCCATACACGTTATCTTTGGACATTATCACGAATATGTGCGCCCTATGTGCTGGACGACACTCCATTCCACCTCTTCCCATGCTCATCTCACTTTCGGCCCATTCTACCATCATCCTACCATATATCAACGCTATCGTATCTGCTATCACCGGTACGGTTTGTGCAGAGTGTCTGTTCCGTGCGATAAAATGCAAGGCCTAGCTGACGTTTTTCGTACATACGTGCGAGTATGTTTGCTCTACTCATCTCATCTCGTGTGCACAATTTCCTTCCTCAACCGTCGAGTACTTCTCCCTCCTGCATCCTGGGTAAATAAGAGACTACAATATGCCCGTTTAGCACACCAAAACCCATCCAACTGTCTAACCTAAAAAGCGCTCGCAGCACACGATGCAGTTGGGCACCGATGCTTTCCACCTCACAACGTCACACTGTCCGGTAGTGCACGCTATCACACACCTCCATTCCAGAGCGACGGAAGCGCATGAAAAATGCATACCGTTTACTTCCAGGTTCTTTTTATTCCTGGGCACTGTGCGCTCTTCTCTTATCACCTGCTTTTATTTGCGTCCTCGTCGAATAGAAGGCACCTCCGCTCTAATGGAGCTCACGTTCGCTTATCACGTTGGAGTGTATGCAGTGCTGTGTACAGCATAAGTTACTGTGCCAGGGCATTGTGCTCCACAGCGAGGATGAATCTCGTTAACGATGCTAACGTACCTTCCGGGCAATATAGAACCCTAGCGTTAACCACTCGATACCCTCCAATGTTCTTCGGTCAGTCAGTCAGGCAGAATAATTTCTTTAGTGTGCTTTTCTTCGGCTAATTCCTTCGTATCACTTCAGTCAATCGTTGGCAGAAGCAGCATCGCACGGGAAGCATATGGAAAGAAGTGAATTTATGCAAAAGTGCACACAAGAGTGAAAGAGTGAGAAAGAGAACACTGCCAACTCTGGAGATGATTGTTTATATTTTGCTTTAACCATTGCTGGTTGTTTGCGAAGCACTCGATAATGTTATTACGAGCGATTCATGCTCTGTAAAGAATTATGAAGAGGGTTCATTGCACGGTAAGTTTGTTGCTTTATAGCAACATATTGAAAACCAATTGCTTATAGAATTGTTTTTATGCAAGTCTTGAGAAGAGAAGAGCGATTGAAATAATGGGTCTATTTTCGGAACATTCATAAATATCTGTGTATCAAATATGGTATATTCCAAATACTATTCTCACTCATAATCTGTAGATACTTCATATTCTAAATTATAGTATTTGGACATGCACTATGAATTATTTCATATACAGCACGTACCACAACTATATCGACACCTTTTTTCGATTTGCATTTTTTTCAAAGAAATAAATACAAACAGTGTTCGTATGATTTGTGTTAAATACGAAAATTGCTATAAAGAAGTGTGTAGTTAACTAAGCCAGACACTAAACGAAAGTATTAAGTTCCATCAAAAATTCTTTAAATACGTTTACAAAATTTTCAAAATTACAAAAGTAATAAAAGCCATGATAAAATTATTCAAAAAATGGTTTGAAACATCCCATTTTGATTTATTAATCATTAAAAGAATAATTAAATAATATATTTTATTGTAAAATAACGTAAACAACATTGTAGTAATTTTGAACGGATTTTAATTTCATTATTTAACGTGAAAAACAATATTTTTCCGAAGTGATGAAAATATTCACTCAATTTGCTATAAAATCATGATAGCGAATATTTTTGCCCTATAAGTATTACAAGTAAATTAAACGAGTCTCCAATCTTCCCATAACAATTATTCTAACTAATAAGACCTCTTGTATGTGATCGAAATTAGGCACCTCATTTACGGAGCATATTAGATTTACTTGAGCTTCTACTTTTCGGGGAAAGTTTGCAACTGCAACATAAAAATCGTATTAATTAAGCTCCGAATGAGTGGAGCACGCTTGGAGCTGTTTTTTTTTGTGGGTTTTGCTGAAGTTAATTTATTGTGGAATCGAGAGTAAAGTACTTTACTTCAGGAAAACAATATACAAAAGCACCCATATTACAACACAGATTTGCGCAACTCGGCAACCCTTTTGCAAACGGAACCTCAATCTTACGCGAACGCTGTGTGCGAATATGCTTTTCGGTGTGGGAAATTATGGACACTCGCCCCGAAAACCCCGTCACACTGCATTTGAAACCAATTCGATCTTGATCGATCTGAAAAGATTGACGTTGGAAAATTTATGAACGGGTAAGAAAATAAGCGAATCAATCTCACTCGGATGAGCTGCTGCCAAACGATCTTTTTTGCCACACCTCACAAAGCAACAGTTTGCTCATTATAAGTTTTCGATTTTTCAAAAAACACCCGCTTCATCCTTCCCGAAGCTCGTCACACACCATTTCCCGTTTTTTTTCTCCCCCCATGTATCGTTCGATTACGATTTCGACAGCGTTCGAACCGAAAAAAAACATCGAGAGGATCACGATTTCGGTGATTTTATGTAACGAGATGAAATTGAAAGTCCCACTTTTGCAGCTGGTGGTTGGAAAAATCTTGGTTTAATTGAGAAAAAAATCACCCAAACCGTGCACGGAAAGGGACCATCCATAGGGGAGGACTAGCACGCGGGAGTGGGTGTTAAACTGAAGCATGATTGATTTCGTGAAGTGTTCTGTTTGCCCTACACCACCATCCGCGTGGTGTGAATGTTTGTTTGTGTTGGGATATTTTTTTTGTATTACTTTTCTTTTCATTCCAGCATCAATTCACGACCCACGACGCTTACATAAAGGTGCACAAAATTTGGCCAATTCGAGCGAGTGGAAAACATGCCATAAAATGGCCAAGGGGTAATGCCATGTCCGGGAGTCTGGTAATAAGATTAGATTGCGCATTTTCACATAAACGAACAAGATCCGCGATCGTGAAGTGATTATGGTGATCGTTTAAAGGAGTCATTTGAAGGCATTCGCAAAAAAGGGTAATTATAGGAAGTTGTGATGGAAGCTGAAATTAAACGATGCTATAATGGAAAATTATAGCTTCAAATTTTATGTTTCCTCAAGAGGCAACTAACAGACAGAGTGTTTAAACGAAATTAAAATACGATTCTTTTTCCCTATTCCTTATTTTCCTCTCAAACGCCATTTTATAAGAGAGTCTAATCAAATACCTCGCACTAGGTATTGCTTTAAAAAATCCCACTTATTAATTGGAAACCGTCCCACCGTCCCATTTTCACCAATATTGCACCGATATATTCCTTCAGATTCGTTTACGATCACTTTCTAACCGTGGTTAAGCGGCTCGTTACCTGCCTGTCACAGGCGTTTCTGCTGCTGGGAAAGGGGGAGGAGGAGAGGGGGGGGGGGGTGTGGACCGCACATTTAGTGTGCCCTTTTTTCATTCGAAAGTACACTGTGCACCACCGGCGTGCCTCATCTCGTCAAACAACAGACATTCGCCACGGCCCGGTCGCAATCGATTGATCGATTTTGTTTTCTTCTCGTTCGGTTCACTGCAGCGACCGTTACGTTTATTGGTAAGCTTTATTGAACCCGGGAGAGGGTGATCTGATTGTACAATAGAAACAGACACAGACAGCGCTAGACATACGGGGCGGACAAAAGTTTGGACCCAAAAATTTCCATTCCGGTTGCCCTTTTTGTCGAGCAGCTTTTACTTTCTATCAGCCCACCGACGAAAGCCGCTAATCAGTAGGGAAAACTGAAAACCACAGCCAACGAACTTTCCGCTACCAGGTCCACTGGAGGAATTGCTTTTCACCTCACGACGGGATACCACCGGCACTGGTTGCTGTATGAGAGGACCGCAAAATTTGCCGATTGGAAAAATTGGACCACAAAAACCCACATCGTCATGATCACCCCGGTGCGCACCGGTAAGTAAACGCCGCGCGGGTGCAGTAAAAATTAATAGCACCATCATCAACGCCACCCGAAAGTAAACACACAACATACGGTCCTACTCCGTTCCGCACGCATAACGGAACACGCGGGTTGTTGGAGAGATCTTGCCAACGGTCACACATATCATTTTTCCGTGTTTCGACGTCCTACGATGTCGACGACGGACCCGTCGTGGCTGTAAATCATCGACGACACAGTTCCAAATTGACAAGCGTACAAGCAGAAGTTGCCGGAAGCCGGTGGGTAGATTACCTTTCTACCGGAAGTTGGTTTTGATCGAAAAATAAAACAACCTCTCATGTTTGTATGGGACAATTTCTGTCTCAAAGTATTGGACTCATTACAACCATTGCTCCAAATTCAATAGCGTCAACTTTAAATGAAATAAAAACTGAAGTTCTTCAAATCCAATTCAATTGATGGACTCAACATAAAATGAGATAACAATGCTTTCACTCATTTTTGAGATCAATAAAAACAATATCACAGTTTACAATAATATATCACAACAGTATCACATATTTCGCGATGTCATCACATGATATCACATGACTTGAAGATTGAGAGATTATCAATCGAATGATAGTTTAGATTCAAAGATACAAACATTTTGAATTCTGTTCTCATCTGAGTGAGTTCTTAGCCAACTGTGAAACAGCAAAGCCATTATGAAAATAAAGTGACTTCGCATATTGAAGAGATTTTTTTTTGTTTGAAAAGCCTTTCAAGTCTCTCAAGAACACAACTCGGGATATATCTCCACGATGGCTTTACGAATTCTGGACACAGATATGGCTTTTAATGCAGCTCCACAAGAAAAATTATAGCTCTCACGAACTTGGAGGCCAGCGGACATGCATATCCACAAAATTCCCGAAGTTACTCATGCACAATATCACTCTTTTCCTTCCTTCACCTTTCACATCCACATCGTCTAGCTTGGATCAGCACGAGTCGTAGATAATAGACCTGGGGCACTCTCTAACCCCTTTTGAAACCTTTTCCAACAATTAATTGCGTAGTAATGAGTTCTAGTTTGCTCCAGCGAGTGTGGTATGAACTTAGGAAGTTTGTTTCCAACAGTCGTCTAAATTCATTATCTCAGGATATAAAGCGATAGTGACTCTCGAGCATCTCAGATAAGATATTCGCGGGATTTCGCAAATCTCCATGGTTCATATTTTTATATATTAAACATATTATTTGGTCACACAATAAATCATAAACATTTTTTCACATACAGTTAACCCGTCCAACCTATTATTCAATAAAAACAGGAATTCTTCGACTTGAAAAAAAAAAACACAAAAAAGGTACAAACGCAATCAAACGTCTCCCTAAAAACCAATTATTAACAAAATGCATTACCATAATTACAGCGTTGTAACCGTTGTAAGATCCAGATAGCACGCGTTGTCAACAAGAAAATGTGTTATTGCCCAACGATTTTGTCACAATTTCCCACCGTTGGTATGGTTCTTTCTCCGAATATTAATCAACATTTTCGAGCTTACAATAATAAACAAGCATCCTCCCCATGTTTACCACCCTCCGAATGGGATGAATCATCGTCAAAAACATGGGCCAAGTCAAACAAGCTACACTTTGTGGTGTGCGCGTTTGTTTCAAGGCGTCCAAATGGAAAGGTACAACACACCCACCGGGGGTTTTTCTTTTGCATGAGTTGCCCTAAAGAGAGAGACACACACAGCAACACGCTGTTTGTAATGAATTTCCGACGAAAAACCGTTCCAACAAGCTGAGTTGAGATGTGGTGACAAACTCGAAAAAAAAACATCTTTGCGTTCGGTATGGTTCCTCCACGAAATGGAGAAGGAAAACCACGAACCGTTTTTCGGTGGATTTTCTTACGCCTCTCCAATGTGGGAGCTGTGTTGATGACAGTTCGTGCTAACGAGTGCTGCTTACTCAGAGTCCAGGAATGTGAAGGTTTTTTTTTCTTTTCGTTTGCTGGTTCCTTCCATTCCCAGCCACCCAATAGCGTTTGTTTCATCTGATTTGATCGAACCGTTTTTCCTGACCATTGCGAAAGGAAATACCGGTCGAAGGGAAAATCCCCACCCAAAACCCACGCACCGTTCCAACTTTTTTTTTCCCCCGTTCAGCTTATTCTTTCGTAAGTGTGAGGAAAATTCAATTAAAGCGTGTTGTGAAAAACGTCCAAAGTGTCGACCAAACATAGCTCTGTCATCGTCCCAGCTCGTCGATCCCCGGTGTGTCTTCTTGCGATACTTCCAATTAGACCACCCTGCTGCGGAGAGGAGGCACAAAAACAATAAAAAGTAAATAAATTATGCTACAAGGACGCCACGCGGGTTCCTCTGTAGTCCGGGACTGTGTATCGTAACGTATCAGGTTACAGACACATCCTGCTGAACGGGATAAGGCACACCCAATACCTTCGGCAAAACCGGAACGGCTTAGCTTACAACCGGGCAACCACTCACGGTGTTACTTACACGTAAGTTTTTTGTTGGGTGGGTATTAGACCAAATCCCATCGAAAGTACGCATTATTTTTTGGCAAATGAGGCTTAGCTGTTACAGTGGCACTACACTAAATGAAAGGTTTATTGTCTGGAACGAGGGTGTAACAAAAAGTTGCCTAATAGACAGACATGCGTCATATATGAAGAATGTTACAACAAGGAAAAGTATCTATAAGTGCAATAGTTATTCAAGAAAAATGCTAAATTCCGAAGTTTTTAAATTGTGAAGTTAAAATTTCGAGGATTAGGGATATCTGGAAATGTCTTTCAAATTGAGAATTAAGTTAAGTAGTTACAAGACTACTGAACATTATTTAATATTGTTGCGAATAATATTTTCAAAGTATCTATATAGATCTCTTACATCCATCTAACTACGAATATATATGCTCAACTTTTAGTCCACCCAAATGCATCTGTTATTTCCTTCCAGCCTTTTAAAACAGTTGTCCAATAACATTGTTTAACCTCACAGAATTCCCCACTACCACAACAACCGACTCGCACTCACATGATTCACCACGACCATTCGAATAATTCCATCCCGAAACCATGACCAAAAACTACCCGTACAGATAAAGCCCTCATACGCGACGTTTTCGCTCCATCTTTGGAGCAGCAGTAGCTGCTGATGCTTGCAAACAAACCCGTCAAGAACACGAAGCGCCTAACCGTGATCGGCATGGGTTCCATCACAACCAAACCAGCACGGCAAATTGCAACTAATAAGTGACTTACTACCCTACCGAGGCCGAACACAAAGAGACGCCCAGCGTTTCTGTGAGTCAGACGAGGGTTTTGAGGGTTTCCTTGGAATCAGACACACTTCTACGGACGTCCGTTTGATGATCGTATCAATCAATGGTTGAGTTGCTACTTCTAGCAGCATATTGTTTTGTTGTTTTAACTCATTCAGCAAGAGTGCACAGTGGGGAGGATGGATGTGAGTAGCGAAGAAGGCAATTTAATAACAGTGAGCGTTTTATCGTCTTGCAGATGGAGCGTGAAGTCGCCATTTGCATCAATAATGAGAAATTAACTTGAGGAGCGCATCTGATGGAAGCGCAATATGGGTTTATTCCAATGGAGACATCTACGGAAATGGAATACGTCTATTAAAATGAAGTCACCATAAAATAATCTAATAAAGATCAATATATTCTTTATTTATAGAAAACTTTTTTTTTAATTTAAGTATTTTTCGGTTATTGCAAAGACGGAGATATCTTATTCCCCATACGGAAAAAGGGACTATTGTCCCGAAAAACATTGGCCCAATCAAGATTTGAACCGAATACCAGACATGTCGTACACTCAAGCATGAACGATTAAGCCATTTGACATTCACCAGAGATGATTGTTTAATAGCATTTATAATCGTTATCTGATGCACAATCTACTTCTTCGAATCAGCAATTATTGTTGAGAAAAAGCGAAGCGATAATTTTTATGCAAAACTAATTGTAAAAAATAAGGAATTAATTTTGTGTTATCAGTTTTTCTTTTCAATCTATATGTAATCGTTTTTTTGTTTCTACAGTTTCTGAAGGTTCTCAAGTTGGTACCCGAAACCAAACGGCATCGTCTCTCGCAAATCCTGGGCAATGTAAAATGACGCCAGTCGTCATAGAACGTTCCATCGTTTTCCTTCGCACCAGGAAGCCCTAAAAGTGCGTCGCATTCCAGGTTCGGGGACAACATTTCGGTGCTTCTCTCACTGTATCTTTGTCTCTCGCTTTGCTCTGCCAACCTTTCCCTTGCATAAATCCTTTGGACGACTCTTTCCATCGACCAACTCATGGACGTTGGTTAAAATGCGACGGAAATATCGATTACGCACCACCCGAAAAGGTCACCGGAGTGGTCGTGAGGCAAATGTTTGGAAAAATGTGAAGTTCGCAAAAAGAAAAACACCAACCAACAAACAAAGTAATGCACTTGCCCACATTCTTTCTTCTCTCTACCCACTGTCTCGAATTTTCCAAACTTTGACAAACTCTCTCAAATCCGACATCAATATTCGGGTTCCCTATTTCTTTAGCTTCTCTCCCTGTATCGATGACACGTTTCAAAACAAATTTACATTCACACCAAGAAAAAAAAGGTACTTGGTGATTGATTCCAATTTTCCAATGATTTCACACGTATCCCTCCAGCTCACATTCCATATCCTGCTGATGATTGGATCGCATAACAAGATTTGCCGATAATTGAGTTTTCCCTATCCACCCGTAATGGTGGAATATTTTCCCACGAAGAAGAAAAAAATCCTTCCACGATTTCCGCCCTTGAGGATGGATAGTAAGTCAGGAAGTTGTAGAAGGCCCAGGGCGACATTCTAAAAACAACCCCTAACCTATGCTACGCATTTTCCACTTGCTCCGGTTTTGCTCTCGCAAGGTCTCTCTTTCTCTCGCGTGTTTTTTTTTTGTGTGCTGTAGTGCGTTATCTCCCGCTCTCTGCTGGAGTGTCGTCTCGCAGCATCTTGCGCTGACCTTGAACTTTGCAGAGATGAACGCAGCGCTCCTGGAGTTAGCGCTGGAGCAAATGTACAGCTCACGGGGCAAAAAACAAACCAACCCCCATGCGGGGTTGGACGGGCACACCATTTGTTTGTGCGTGCACAAAGGAATTCCACGAGCAGCACAAGGGTGCAAATGAGAAAAGAGAGAGAAAGAGAGAGATAAAGTGTAATAACCAAGAGATGATACGAAATTCCCTTGGATGCTGTGCGCGTGTATTTTCATCTGTACATGCTGATGGCTTACTTTTTCAAAACAAGCACACATTATGCGTATTTTTTTTTGCATATCTTTTCTTTGCATGTGTTTTTTTGTATTTACTCTTAAAATACAAAATGGCAAAACGGGAGAACGTCTTTTTTCCCCCTAAGGTCCTCCGCTTATCCCGATCATTAGCGAAGATCAAAAGCCTAGCGGAGGATGTTTTTCCAAGCGAGAGGAAAATTAAGTGAAAAACAAATAAACTCGCCTCGCAGGAAACATGCGCTCGGGTCGCTTCTACGGGATAAAAATAATAAACGGATGATGAAAGAATGTTGTGCTATTGGTTTTTCTTTTCTTTTGTGCCTTATGTGACGGCACAACAAACCCCCGTCAAGACGTCATTTTGGTGTAAATTGTAGATGCTGAAAACACTTTTCCCGTAATGGGTAATTGTCGAATCAAGTAGTCTGCGTGTTGTTGTGCACGGCACACACCAGAACAACCGACACTTTGTACAAACATGCAATTTGGCAGCTTATTATCAACATGGCACAAACGAGAAGAAAAAAAACATGTGCCATCGTTAAACACCGTTTTGCAATAGCTGCTAATTAGTACTGGAACTGAGCGCAAAACAAAAGGGAAATTTATGCTTTTACTTTAATTATCAATTCCAACCGTCCGGAATTGTTCACCGTATCGCACACATCGTACAACCATCGCACACTTTGATCCGACGCCGCACCCGATGCGTTGACTCGTTGCACTCCCATTAGGACGTTGTTGGAGGTCTTTTTGGAAAACCACTTTGGACCACTGTTTTTGTATCTTTCTGGTTCTTTTTTCTTTTTTCAACAAACTTCTCCCATCGGTTGGTCTTGCTGATAAAGAAGAACATGCACCAACACACCCTAAAAACCCTCCGGATGTCATACGATTCTTGGCCTCGCTGCGTCCGAACAGTGAGGGAACGTAGCAGGCGTGTGTGATGCATCTTTGCCTTGGATTTCTTTACCGATCCCGGATTCTCCGACGACCATACACACATATAGATTCGTTCATGCTCACACGCGCACACAATTTTACCCACGCACACTGCACACAAACGCAACACACGCTTTTCCATTTTGTTCCTCCATTGCTATCTTCGCTCATCCCTTTTTTTGTTGTTGCTGAAGTGCAACAAAATGCACTTAACCAAACGAAGCGCAACAAAACGCAGCCTCCGGTTTCACCGTACCTCCCTTCCCGTACACACAGCGAAAGGTGATACGAAAACAGCACAGCCAGCAAACAGAAGGAAACAAAAAAAACTGCAAACGCATAACGTTTTAGTTGAACGGTGATGCAGGTTGCATTTCCGGATGCCCGAGACGGGTACGGTTGGGAGGGAGGAAAGTTGCGAAAATGGGAACGATACGATGGCTGACTGGTGGAAAATGTATGCAATTGGATTAATACACTGTACCAACCTACTAAATATGGACGAATGCTGCTACTGTTGCTGCCACTGCTGCTACTCCACATATGTAGATAATGATATTTCCCATTACGCACTGCTTCGTTTCGTATGCACACTCTATTGGTTTTAGCACCGCACACTGCCCAATACTGCACATGCTTATTCACCAATTTCGAGATTCAATCAATTCGTTCCATTCAAGAACAATAAAAAAAACCTGTCACAACTTCACCATCACTTTAGGCTATCTACAACACATCAGCAAATCACACACACGCACAGTTTTTTTTATCACAATGTACACAGTGAATTCGAAACTTCATCAATGAAATTAGATGCATCACAATGCAATAATGTGGCGTGAAAGAAGAACTTTACTTGTTAGTTTTGCCGCTGCACACGGTACGCACGATCCGAACGCGTTCGCTGGGAGAGCAACAATAACCGCAAGCCGTCGATTGGTTTCCCTGTTTTGCTCACTTTAATTTTGCCCATGTTTGAGTGTGCAGATTCCCACAGTGCGGCTGTACAAATCGAGAGAGCGAGAGAGTTTGGAAACACGCGAACGAACGAGAAACAGCATGTTTGTGAGTGTTCTTTCTCGCTCTGTTTCTTGTGGAAGTGCACACTGAATGTGTTATTTTCTATTTGAAAAAATGAGCTTTTCATCAAATAAATTCTGCATAATAAATCCGTACTTCTGCAGAAATAATTGAAAGTTAAGTTTGAGAAAAGTAAACTAAAGAATGTTCTTCAATTTTACGTAAACAATATTCATTACATTTGAACATTTCGTACTTTAGGTTGAATTTCAATACTTTACATTCGTTTACATTAAATTACATTCTACAATGCAGTGAAAATACATTTCAAATTTTCCAATTTACGAAAATAATGCTAATCAACTGAAAAATATTTGATTTCTTGAAGCATCTCATTTCTATAAACCTCATGTACAACGGTGTGTAATAGGCACCTTGGTTGCGTGACGTTCAAATGTTGTTTATTTTTTCGGCGGACGCCAATTGAAGATTGCAGTAGAAAATAAAGTTTTGGCACGAATTTGATCAGAAATTAATTGATTCCGGCTGCAAACTGATCCAGCACAACATTACGATGACTACAAAAAAGATAAGACCTAAAGTAAGAGTAAGTAGTACGACTTACCTTCCAATTCCCCGTAATCAACCTGGATGTGTTTTTCGTGTTTGTCTTCGTTTTGAAGTGTATAGAAATGAGCATGCAGGAAACGCTCCATTTCATATCAGAGGTAAAACTGCACAACTGCTTGTGGGAAACCACGCATGAGGACTACAAAAACAAACTGGCCCGCGATAAAGCGTGGGAAGCGCTTTCCATCAGCTTGGGACACAATGCGGACGATTTGGTTGCAAAGTGGAGTTCACTACGTTCCTCACTGAGACAGTACAGATCCGCTGTTCGGAGGAGAGCTAGAGATGGAGGTAAGTGCTACGAAACGTTATTTCCTAGGATCGAAATAGTAACGACCTTTCTACACATCCTGCAGACCCCGATGCACTGCAGGTTGTTAAGTGGCCGTATTATTCTGCGCTGAGTTTTGCAAATGCGGGCAGTGATGACCCCGAGCCGCCAGCTATATCCGTAAGTGGCTGATGTTTTGCGTTATTCTTCGCTAGCTCACAAGCTTCGGGTTGTTCCTTACATTATAGTTGCCAACAAGACTCGTACCGGATAGTTCGAACCAAACACGTATGATTAAAAGGTCATCAATACAAGGACCGAATCCACAGCCCAGATTAGGAAACAATGAAAGACTTGGAAAGCGCGTAAGTTATTGCCGTTCGCTACACTCATTCTCGTTATTACAAATCTGCTCATCATCATCTGCTCCGATATTGCAGGAACCGACCAGAATTGAAAGAATGATTTCTCATCCTGTAAGGTTTATAAAAAGGCGGAAGATTCTATCGCTACCCAGTCAATCCAACTTCAAACCTATACCAACCGAGACGTGGAATACGCCCGAACAACATCCGTCTTCAACCCATAACGGCACGATTAATGAACCAGAGTTCATTGCTGTAAAAGTGGAAGCATTGTCAAATCCGCCCTCACCGGTTGAGCACACTTTTACCGAAGAAGCGCACGGTTGTAGCGTACTGAACGCGAGGGACGAAGATGACGTGTACGCACACAGCATTGCACTGCAGATGAAACAGTTCTCCCCGCGAACGAAACGGAAGCTCCAGATCCAAATTCTGGAACTCATTTCCGCGGCCCAAAAACAGGCATATGAAAAGGAATTCGGCACGTCTTATGATACGTAAAGGTTAAGGATAGCAATGGTCTATTGTATGATGCATGTATAAATACAAAAGTACAAGTCCACATGGCAGAATCGGTATCAAAATCCCCTCCGAACTGCTCCTCTTTAGTAATCAGTTATGGAAGGTCTGACTTCAAAAGATCAGTATGACAAGAAGATAAATATCAACAATCTCAATATATCACGAGGCTTCTATCGATTTCACGCACCTTTTTTTTTGAAGCAAATCGTTTGACCATAAAGAACGTTTATTTATGTTTAGGACGTTTTACCTTCGTTCCAACAAATAGAGCAACAACAACAATATTATCTACCACACCGATAATTGGCTACGTTACACTCATACACCGATACATAGATTTGATCTAGATAGAGACCCAACTACAGGTCGTTTGTCATTTGCATACTACACCGTGTACCTTTGGTAACAAATTGAATGTAAGTCCCCACCCATCCCAAGTAAGGTTGAATAGCTTATGACGCGCACCATCAGATCACTTAGTATGGAATTTGATTCTGGTAATACTGGATCATGTCGTACGTGCGCGTGCGGAAGTTTTGGTACGAGTTCCGGATCACACCGAGCATGTGTGCGGCCGCCTCTTTGCTGTTCTTCGTCGGTACGAACCGTTGCTTGAGCAGCGTAATCGTTTGGCCCCGGAAACACGGTAAACCGGTATCGAGCATTAGCGACACTAGCGTCACAATTGCGTCCTGGTACGGACGAATGGCAAGGAACGATTGGACGCAAAGATCGCAGAACCACTTGAACGGTGCCGCCTCCATTTTGCCTCCCATCACCATTACCATCTCGTCCGTGAGTTTGAGATCGGGCTCGAATCCAATGTTACCGCCGGGCGAAGATTCAAACATGAAACCAAAATCTAAAGAGAAAACAATTAGCATGCAAATCCTCCCATCAAACTGCGTTTGTTTTCCCCCCCGCTTACCGATGTGAATAATATGGCCATCCTTGTCAATCATAATGTTACCATTATGGCGATCCTTTATCTGCAGCAGGTAACCGATCACCGAATACGCCGCCATCGATTTGACGAAGTTGCTGCGTGCCGATTGGAACTCTTTCGAGGTTTCATCCCCATACTGATGCAGGAAGTACTCGTACAGCCCGAAATCAGTCTGCCGACCTAACTGATCGCGTGATTTCGCATTCGGTACACACTCGATAACACCGCACTGTGGAGGGGAGGACACAAAAAAACATCGTTTATTAATAATCTTCCCGAACAACGCTTTCCATTCTTCTCTAAAACTTACCCCCGGTGCGGTGGCAACCACACGGTACGGAAACAGATACAGCTCCAAACCAACCTGCTGGAATACGTTCTTAAAGATGGAGATCACCTGCAGCGCCAGCATATCCTGGCGCACATCATCGCCCACCTTGAAAATGGCCGCCTGCCACGCTTCCGGACCGAGCGAATTCAAGCGCGGTCCATCGATCTGCGAGTCGGGATTGTTCGACACTTCCATTGCCATCGTTTCCAGCTCGGTAATGCCACAGCGCTGTACGCGGAACCGGGCGAGATAGGGTGCCTTCGCAGCACTTTGCATCGGTGTGCCGCTGTTGTAGTCAATGTCGAGCACCATTGCTTCGGGGTTTGAAGGTAGGTAACAGCCCGACTGCACCTTGATACGACTCAGCGCCTCCAGACAAGCCTTCTTCCGGGCCTGCCCTTTCGGGAATGATCGAATCTCACCGCTTACGGCGGTAATTTTGCCGAAGAAGTCAAACTCCCGCTCGTAGAACCGTTTCGCCGGTCCGGACAGCGAGGAGATGATGTTTTGGGACAGCGATTCCAGTGCATCGTAAAGAGCTACAAAGAAATAAACAAACTTTTAGCGAAATATTCCGTTTGGATAATGAGAGATCTCCATTACAGTCACGATGATGCATCTCTTCGTCGATGTACATGTTCGTCTGCATGTTCCAAACGAGCTGATGGGCCACAATTTGCGATCGTTTCGAAATGTGCTTGATCAGCTCCGTCACATAACCCATCTGTGGGGAAAATTAAGCATCAATTTATTATAATTTTTCTGGAATTACCCTAATTTCCTTTCAAACTCCTTACCGTGTCGTGTCGTAAGGCTTGTACAAGCTGCGGAATGTACGGTAGAACTGCTTCCGCCGGATACGAGTTCAGTGTCATCACCGCATACTGAGCAGTAAGCGGATGGGATGGATATTGGCGCGAAAAGTACGACAACGCTTGAATCGGATTCACCCGTGCCCACGTCAACATGTACACCAGCTCGGGCGATTCGTTCAGCACGGTTTTGGTGGTGACGAGATACTTGAGCGCTTCCGGTATGTGTACGGCCGCCATCGGATCGGAACACACCAACCGTGTCACCTCGTCCTCGATCGTTTCCGCGTTCCGGATGCGCTGGGGTAGGAACACGGCCAGGGCCGGATTGTACGACCAGGCAAGGCGCGTAAAGTCACGCCACACGTTCAACTTCATAGGTCGTGCGCGCCATTCGACTACGGACTCTTCGCCCGGTATCTGTAGCTCGGGTAGCGCGAGCGGATTAGCCCAGATGAGCATAAACTCGATCTCGACTGCGAGTAGCTCCAGAATAAGGTTGCGTTTCTTCATGTAGTCTTTATCGTACGCATCTTTCGGGTACGGAGGACGTTTGATGCGTGCCGAACGTTTGGACAGTGTCGATGTAGAGTGAGGAATAGTATTATACCAGCCCGCATTACCACTACTGGTTGATCGAGCGACTTCACTGCCTGCAAGCGAAACCGTATCGAGTGAAACCTTCTGCACGGACAGATTCACCGAAGCTGTGTGGAGCTCATAGTCGCTCACTTCCGACGCCACCAGATGCTTCTTCTCGCTGCGCATCGTCTGCCAGAACTTCAGCAGTATCGAAATATCCTCGAGCAAAGCTTCCCGGGACTGGCTCGGACAGAGCTGCGGTCCACAGAAGTAATCGAGCGCGTTCGCGTAGATCCGTTCCCGCAAGATGTTGCGTGCGAGTGACTTCGGGATGGTGTTACCCTGCAGCAGCGACAACCCACACTGCAACAGCTTAAACCGACAGCCAACCGTTGAGATGTGTCGGTTCTGCTTAAAGTCCCGACTAAACGGCAAACACCGGTGCAGCAACATGCAGAACATTTCCACCTTATCCCGATTGCAGTACTTCGCCGTATCGACCATTTCCGACAGCAGCTGCAACCAGATCAGATGCGGCGCGACAACGATCGGTTTCGGCACGAGTCGGCAACCTTCGTACGCCGCCAGCGGGCTCGTCACATCGTTCTCCTCCGAAAACAGTCCCATCCGTTTGTCGAACGTCGTCTGCCAGGCGGTCACCATCTCCTGTATGAAGCACAGCTCCAGATCCTGCCGTGCGGTCAATATCCACTGCCAACACTCCACCGCCGTCTCCATGGCGCTCTCGGTAAACAGCTGCACCTGGGAGGATGATATCGCATGCAGCAGTTTCCGGTTGGCGCTCGAGCAGAGTATCAGATAAGCCGTCGCCCTCCACAATGCACCGCGATGTTTCGCATCACTCTTCTCCCCACAGGCATCCCAAACGTCCCGTACGAGCCGATCCGCTAGGCCCTTTTTGTCTTCATCTTCCAGCACGGATAGCAAGCCGGAAATTTCTCCCGCGTACTTGCTACGCAGACATAGCACCGAAACAAACTTGGAAGTGTCACTGTTTACACAGTGCGGACGCTTCGTCGTCGTCGGAATGGACGCATTCGTTACCCAAGTGTGCAGGATGGAATCAACCGCCAAAGCTAAACCACTGTGATTGGAGAGCGTAGTGGAAGGGACTTGATTCGGGTACTCCTGCAGATGACTTCGGGTTGATTTCGGTGCCCATTTCATCGCCTCATTCACAATTCCCTGACAACGGTCGGCAAAATCCTTCACACGACTTTCACGTGCCGGTAAACTGTCCATCAACTGCAACGTATAAGGCGTCGACGCGACCCTCAACGTCGGCGTTTCCTCATTCGGATCGAGCGTTAGCGAAAAGGCGAGGAGTTGCAGTACGTCCAGCATGCACCAGAGCACCTTCCGGTTCCACAGCAAGTGCGGGAACTTGTCAACCAGCTGCGAGAGGTACTGATCCGCTACCAGCTGTATCTGCTTGTGGATGTGGTTGAAGTACACGAGCAGAAGCATCGCCTGCGATTCGAGTACCTTTTCGCGTACCGAATCTTGCGCCAGCAGTACGCTGCGGAACTTCTCAAACACCTGATCGCCGATACAGCGGATACACTGCCACATGCCGTACTTGTCCTTCAGTAGCGCGTTGTCACAAAGATAGCTCAGGATCGGTTCCAGGCTCGGTTCGGACGCGTTTTCCACGCGCAATATCTCCAGCCAGTACACGCTCAGCAGATAAGCGCATTGCGCGAAGGTGAGTTTGTTAATGCACGCCGTTATGTCCGCTGGCGGATGGTCCAGGAGGAGTAGGATTTGATTCCGGAGCTCCATCAAGCTAACGCTACCTGAACGGATGGCGGACGTGTAGTTGAGCTCACGCATCTCCGATCGGTGCGCCGTTTGGGAGATGAGCAGAGGCGATTTGGCCGCTATCTGCTGTACACCTTGATACCAATCGGAGGGCCACAGACGAGAGTTGGTGAATCCCATCACGACGCAGTACAACCAGAAGTCCTTGAAAAGTTTATGCAGGCGTTGTTTGGGATTTTTAATCGGAGGAAGACGTCGCACAAGAACCTAAAAATTTAAGGAAAATGTTGTATTATAAGTAATTAAAATAAGAAATCGAAGACACTAACCGCAATCACAGGAATAAGCATTCCAAGATTCCCCGCACTCGAGCTAGCCTTCTGCGCACCGGATGTATTGTCCGACGAACGTTCCGCCTCCAGCCCGATCTGCACAAACAGCTCCAGCAGCTTCCCCAACAGATCGAGCATCTCCAGCTCGCCCTGTATGTTGGCGGCAATGTTGGCGAGCGCGTTCACGACCGCATCCGACACGTGGTGGTACGATTTCCTGTAAACACTGTTCGTTTTGTTTAACACCGCCACAACGACCGGCACCGGATGAGGGGAGTGTGTCGTAGTGAAAGCAAAAATTTTGGAGAAAAAAATTTAGATGACTGATCCAGACGTCACACGGATGAGGAACAAAAAGCAAAATCCACCAAAAAACAAAGGGAACAGTTTACGCATACTCAAAGAGCCCTTTGATTTTCGTTATAGAGATACCATTTCCGGGATGAGATACAAATGGGTCAGTCACACGGAAGACGGTGGTCGGGCACGAAGTAGAGTGTATGAAATACACATAAAGAGAAAAAGAGAGAGAGTACACGGAGCATGCATCAGGAAATCGGGGATGTATCTGAAATATCTTCGAAAAACTGTAGTATCATTTGAAAACGAAGCGAGCGCAATGTACGAAACGGTTTAAATAAATGCGCTTAGGAATTTCAATTAACTAGTGACATTGACGACTTAAACACTGCCTCAAGTTTAGACTAAATATGAATTTTATAACATATGTTATTAAAAGCTGTTTAAATTAGAATCATCAAGAAAGTGCCACATATTACGATCGAAACCAAATACAGATAAGAAATTTGGAATTAAATAACGAAATATTAATTTCCGATACAAGAGAACTATTTAAACCGTTTTAAAGAGTAATAAGTGTACAAAACATAAATGGAATGCACAACAGTCATGAAGGATCGGTATGAAGTTATCCAATTAGACACATAAACATAAACCGAATGGGATGTTGATCGAAAGAAGCTGCCTCCCAGCCCGTGAAACATTACCTTTGCTCCGGATTCGTCGAGTAAGCGAGCGATGCCGCCTGTACGGTGACGCGCGAAAACATTTTCATTATCTCCTCGAACACCTGCGGTTCACACTTGGAGATGATCATACAACCGAGCTGATCGACGATCAGCACATTCTGCTCGGACGGTACCTTGCAGAAGCGCTGGATGAAAAACTGCAAAATGTTGTTTGTCGTTTTCGGTGTGTCCTTCAGGGCGACCGCCACGTGACCCAACATTACGATAATGTTCAGCGACACCAGGCTCGATTCGCTTTCCTGCTTTTCGGCGGTAAACAACCGGTTGGAAACATTCGCCACCAGTGCTGGAACGCAATACTGATCGAGTGCGTGAGCTGCTCGAAGGGCGATGCTCAGATTTTCGATGGCCGCATCACGCAACGCTTCGAACGCTTCCTGGGCGGACTTTGTTAGTCCTTTCGGTTTGGTCGCATGGTCGAACGCTTTAAAATCGGAACCTTGAACTAGATGGTGGGGAGGCAACAGCATTACTAGTGTACATTTCTTTTATATTGCCAGCACAACTTACCAACGATACGGAATGGTGCATTTTCTTTATCCTTCTTTGTTTGCGCTTGTGATTGCACGTGAAGCTTCGTCAGGATAGGACTCGGATCTACCAGGAAGTCTCTCAAATACGATATCGAAGTTCCAGCAATGTTGGGGAATTTTTGCGCTAATTTTCCCAATCCCTGAAGAAAAGATATGTCATGTTATTAACAATTCCATCACATTTGAAGCGCCTTCTCTATTACCTCTAAGCAAACCATTAACAGCGGCATATGATCCATCACCACCCGATGTCCTAGTACAGAGTTTAACTTCTGGTAAAGTCGACTGCACAGTTTATCCGCCTCTGTAAGATTGTTCAAAAAAATTTATTAGAAGGTTGCATATGTTTCATCTTCTCCTCTTCGAGCAAGAACCTGCGCAATCAATGGACAGAAGCAATGAGGATCACTTCAACACGAGCAGCAACAGATATAAAACAGAACCCGCATTACTTTGCGTGTTTGAATATCCTTTATCTTTTTTTTTTTTGCGAAACCCAATCCCCATAAATTAAAGAAAAACGGCACGAAAACATAAGGTAGCAAGTAACGAAAATAAAAAGAGAAAACAAGAACGAAACTCATAATAAACATTCAAACAATCAAATCAGGAAAAACCATCAAACGTATAAGCGTTAAACCATCACCTAAACCCATCGTGAATGATAAACTTTCTTGCAGATACGTTAGCAGATCGCTCAAGTTGTGGACTGGAACCGATAAAAATGATGTCAGAACAGAAGAAATTGCCGATTGGAGCGCGTGTAGAACTTTGTGTACTGAAACCTTCTTTTTGCTGTTACCCTTTTTTCTAAACTTACCCGTTTCATCACCGATCGCCCATACGAGCAGATCGACACACGCCGCGTTGGCCATAACGTTGATCTTGTACTTGTTCACGACAATGTTCGATGGGTCGCGTTCACGATCGAGCACGTCGTGCTGCTTGTTCTGTAGCTCCGTCTGTCCGATCAGGAACAGACACTTGACAAACTCTTGTACATCCTTCGTAAAAGGTGTTGGTAAATCTGTTATAAAATGCAAAACATCGTTAACTATTCACTTTTGCTATTTGGCAATAAAACGGCTTACCTGTTTGGTTCTGTAATATTTCCCGCAGCAGCGTCACCATTACCAGATTGATCGTTTCGGAGAAACTTTTGTATCCGTACGGTTTTATCTGATTCAGCGCATATATATCGCCCGCCTGTTCGTCCAAATGTTCCAGCGTCTCTTTGGTAAGGAGCTTTTTTGCTAGCGCGAAAATGGTCTGAAGATGGTTGATAGGGAACTGTAATCGATCGTTTTTCTCCAACGAGTCGCAGAATCGCATATTCGGGAACTGGTTAAAACTGGAACCGTATTTTGCGAAAAAGTACGTCGTCGGATCGTACGGTACGGAGTAATATGAGCTGAGCTTTTTTCGGCTGTTGTTGATAGATTTTTCGGTTTCTCCCGCATCCACGGATAGGCTGCCCGACATCGAACGGGGTATGATCGACCGGAACTGGCTAACGCTCGTGCTATCCTTCGCATCGCACGAAAGAGGCGTTTCGGCCGATTTTACTACCAATATTTCATCCTTCGGAAATAGCCGGCATAGCAGCGGTGGATCGTAAGCCGCATACCGGCCCATCGAACGACTCAAGCCGAGTAGCAGAGGAACTGTCGCCTTGCAGAGAATAATAGGGGGCAGTGTGCTGCTCTCTTTGCTACCCTTTATCATGTTTGTCAACACCGTCAACACTTCCACCTGGTTGAGGATGATTTCATCACGATGCTCCGGACAACCGACAGCTATATCCGACAGTAGACTGTTGAGACAGAAGCTAAACTTTTCCGCGGTAGGTATTTCTGAAAGGTAACGTAACGCGTAACATACATGAATCCGGTTCACTATCGCCCTGGGGAATTGATATCCCTCCGGAGGTGCTATACTCACTATCGATTTTGTTGGGCTTGACGTCATCGATCCAAACTGCCTTCGGAAGGGCCTTGGCGAGTCGCAGCAAGTACGGGATGATTTCTTTCGAATACTGATACCCACTCTCGAGAAAGTATAAGCCCAACGCAATGACTGCATCCTGTGCCCGGGCATCGAGACAAAACACTCCGGCTGCATTTTCTTGCGGGCAGTACTTGAACAGTGTTTGCACCTACAAGAAAGGTGCAAAAAATCTCCAATGACTCAGGGACATGTTGAGAAAAAGTTTTCGCTGGTTGCAAAACCAATCCCCTACCTTTTCCCACGGTGTTGGTTTGATCATGGCCAGCACACGGGCCAAACATTGGACGGTTTTTTGAAACGAAAAACGCTCGTTTCCCACCATGATCACTGGGTATTTTTTAATCACTTATCACAATTTTCAGCAGCCCTCTCCGTGCAGCAAATTTTCTTCGATCTTTTTTATTTACTTTTTTCGTATTATGACGTTTGGGCGAGTGTTGACAGAACGTTTCGAGCAGACAATCATCCGTCTGCTCGACTCAACCCCCTTCGGGCAGTTCGTTTTGAAAATACTCAAACAAAATGGCGCCATCCGCTTGCAGTGCAAAAACAAAATAAATCGATCATCGCAAAAAATTACTCATAAGTTTTTTTTATCATATTCAAATAATAAGAAAAAAATAATTCATAAATTTGATAAAATATGAAAATGCACTTTCCGACCAGCGGTTCGCCCACCATCCACTGGCAGCTGTCAAAGCTGTCAAACGGAATTGCATTTTTCATTCATTTTTTTTTCTTCAGCGTGGTCGCAAGTGAAACTGGACCGGAGCGTTCTCGGAAATTATCGATTTTTCCTTCCGGCGAGCGACGTACAGCGATACCGCAAATCGGCTGTAATTTGCATCGTTTCCACGCAACACCTTCCGGCCTGCAACAGCGTGTTGGAATAGCAGGACGGTTGCGAAACGTTCCCTCTGTCGCGATACAACACTTGCGCTTCCGCTGCAGCCAGACCTAGCGTTCCGTTTTTCATTCTTTCTGCAGAAGGTAAGCACCGACGTGTGGGCCAGGCAAAGTAACATTCATTCCTTGTGCTATAGTCCATCTTTTTGGCCCTAGTATTTACCGAAAAAACAAAATCAAAAAAGCAATGCGAAACTATCCGACGCATTGAAAGTAATTCTTCCGAGAAAAGTTCCCAGTAAACAACGGGAGTGCGGTGTACCGCATAGAAGGTGTAGTGCACACGCACACAAAGGCGTCGCGGTTCCCGTGTCCATCGTTTTGGCAACGGGTACCCCCACGTCCGGGGAACGCCAGCCGGGCCAACGGAAGCACGGAAGAGCGAAGAAAATAAAAAAAGAAATATAGCTCCCACCCCGTACGGAATCACGGAAGACCGCGAAGAGTGAATGTTGATATACAATTTTCTTTTCTCCACCGCTTGCTCAACAACACGGTGACGCCGCAGCCAGCAGCGCCGAGAAACAAGATGGTGGTGTGACCTTTGCCTATGTACAATCAAGCAAAACGAAAACAGCTTGCAGTTGAGTGAAAATGTATAGCATAACTCGGGTGTTCTCTCCGGGCGATGGTTCAGTTCAGTTCAGTTCGCGTGTAACTTACAAACGGAAAATGTCCATTGCGAAGAACTGTGGTGCGCTTGTTGTTCGTTTGCCAAATTGGCATAGTTCGATCGGTGGTTGTTGTTGTTGTTGCTGCTGTTGTAGTAGTAGTGGCAACGATGGCACTAGGACAATGTACCGAAGGTCCCGGCGTCGGAACCTTCCGGAAAGTGGTGGTGTCACCTAAAAAACCGGTGGGTGGTGTTTCGGTAGTCGAAAAAGTGAAGTAAACCAGTCCAAGTTAGCGAAAGTATAAGTACGGTCTAACGAAAAGTAAAACAAATCCGTCCCTGTCTCGGGGACGTGTACGAAAAAAAAACAAAAAGACTGTCGAAAAGTAAAAAAAAAGTTGTATTTTATCTGCTTAACCGGTGTGGGCGAAATAATTGTGAGCCCAATTTGTTTCGTGTGTTTAAAAAAAGTAAAGTCTCTTGTGTTCAGTTTAAACTTTCGAATCTTCTTCCCCTCCCGGTACATTTAAGGTAAGAGAAACCAGCAACGAGCCATCCAGTGATGTGATTTTTTACAGAGCAGATCACAATTATTCCATTCTTTCTCCAATATGTGCGTGCGTGGGTATGTGTGATGAGTGTGTGCGCCCGCGTGTTTGTATGTATGGATGTGTAAACAATTCTTGATCGTGTGGCCGATCGTAAGACTTACAGAGTGGATGTGTGTATGGAGAAAGAGAAAAAAATAGGGGCAAAGAACGGAAATAGTTGGGTGCTGAACGAATGCTTCCGGTGTTGTAAGTATATCTTACCCCTCGTCAAACATGGACAAGAGATGGAGCCGGAAACAGCAAAACCTGATGCAAAGGATACGTTTGTGCTCTTTTTCGGACATTCGTGTGGTAGAATGTTCCAATTCGGAAGCAATCGAAGAAATCACGGACAAATGCCCGTGTGGCAGGGTTTGGGAAGGCGTCCAGTCGTTTGAGACGAAGAATAGTGTTTAAACGAATTAAATTATGGGGATGCAACATAATTGTTTTGATCGTCATTACTGGCAAACGCATTAATTCACTTTTTTCACTTGCAGCTGCACTCAAGGGCTTACTTGGAACGTACGAACACACATAAAGGACTATCTCCCGTACGGCAATGGATAGCGATGATTCGAGACCGGGTTCGTCGGCTTCGAACAGCTCGGATTCCGAGCAGATCGCTAGTCCCGCCACGAAGGAGCAGGAAGACGAGCAATCGGATGGATCCGGTTCTCCTTCGCGATCGCCATCGCCCGCATCGCAAGGAGGCGATAGAATGGACGGGGAGGGTGATGTTGGTGTGGAGCCCGGTCGCCAGTCACGGTCGCGATCGCGCTCCCATTCACGTTCCAATACACCCTGCAGTTTGACGTACGATACGGGAAAGCAGGATTCACTGTCCAGCCCGCCAAAAACGTTCGACGCAGTAAACTCACCCGCAGGGCTTTCCCCGAACTATAACCCGAACCTGCACCCTTCCTCGCCGGGGATGTACGGCAGCCGTAGCCCGAGCGTTGGTTCGCGCGGTGCAAAATCACTTTCGCCGGATGGTGGCAGCAGTCGTCGATCCCGATCGCTCTCGAAGGAATCGAACCATTCGGACAATAGCTCGAGCAAGGCCGGTAGCCACCATCGGCGCGGTAGCCAGCGTCGGTCACTTTCGCGCAACTCAACCACATCGAACCTGAGCGAAAAGCTAAAGGGTGAAGAAATTTCCGACTGCGAAATGGAATCGGATCGGGAAGATAAAGCACCCGCCTCACCGGATGCGCTGGAGCACCACCGGGCGGACGGAACGGGAGCTGCCGGTCCTGTGGCGAAAAATAACGCACTCAACATGAGCCACGAAGATTTGAGCGACGTAAGCCTCGAGAGTGACAACGAACCCGAACCGGAGGAGGAGGACGATCGGACCAGTGAGGTTGGCAGCGTGAAGCGGCATGATCGTGACGGTGCTCTGGACGAGGACGAAGATGAGGAGCACGATGAGCACAGTCGGGAACCGGTGGCATCGCACGCATTGGCATCCGAGCGAGATGACAGCGAGACGGGCGAATTGGAGCGGCCGAAAATTACCGATCTGCGTCAGAAACTCGAGGAACGAAAGACTCATCTGCGTAACATGGAGGTGGAAAAGCACACGATCAATGGTGGTAGCGGATCGAACGGTGGCAGCGGGTTGCGGAATCACGATAAACTACTGGACGGTAATCTGATGGATAACAAGAACGATGAGGATGCGCTGGACTTTGAGGCGGAAGAGGGCGAATGTAACGAGGTGCCGAAGGAGACTGAAACGTTGGAAGATGCCCAGGAGAAGGGCAAAAAGGAGGACGCCAGATCGGCAAAGGATGGTTCGGTGGGTGGTGACGGTGAGCTGGAGGAAGGGGAAGAGCTAGAGGAAGGTGAGGTGTCGGATGAGGATGAGAAACGGCCGGAAGAGTCGGAACCGAAACCGATCTGTCGGTTCTATACACGCGGCCAGTGCACCTGGGGCATGAGCTGCCGATTTCTCCATCCGGGCGTGACCGACAAGGGTAACTACACGATGTTCGATATGGTACGTCCAGTTCCGGTAACACACGCACCGCCCGGTTACAGTGCGCACCCGGCGGCACCACTGTACCCATCGGACTATCGGCACGAACGGGCGGCCGCTTTGCATCATCTGGCGGCGGCACACCATCCGGTAGCGGTGGTAGCACCATACCCGCCTACCGTTGGTTTGGCCCCACCGTCCCGTCCCGTCGAACCCGTCGCTACGGAAAGCGCCTGGGAGCGTGGTTTGCGCACTGCAAAGGAAATGATGCGCAAGGCAAACAAACGCAAGGAGCAGGACATTGACTTTGACGACAAAAAGATGAACCTTTCCCTGTCGCAGGATGAGCTGGAGAAGGATAATTACTACACGCGCGATCGAGCTTCTCCTCCGGTAGGTAACTTTACATCGGATTGTTTGAAATCATTTTGTTTTAATGTATTATCTTTCTTTCTTTCAGCTATCACCTCCATACGCTGGACGGCCAACTGCAGCAGTTCCCCCGGGTTATGATTATCCTGCGCCGGCTTCAAAGTTCCCCCGTGGTGGTGGAGGTATTCCTCCGTTTGAAGAGGACGCGTTCGGGCGTACCCATCGCTATCGGGAGCTACCATCCCACCGTATGCCACAGTACGAGGATGAGGATCTCTCCAAGCGACGTCACCCGCGTGCAACGCGTGAAGTGATCTTGCAGCGAGCGGACGATTGGAACGATCCCTGGATGCGTTCGAAATCTCCCGGACGGGATAAGCGCGGAGCTAGACGTGGTGGGGAACGGCGAAGCTATAGCCACAGCTCCAGTTACAGCAGCTCGAGCAGTAGCTCCCGGTCAGGGTCGAGTTCGGATTCGAGTCGTTCGCCAAGCCCGACCACAACCAGACGCAATCGTTACGATAGCCATCGGTCTAAGGATAGTGATCGTCATGCGGGCACAACGCATGTTCGTAAGGTGATTCGTGCACGTTCACCAAGCGTTAGTCCGCGACGAGGTAGGTGCTACAGTAAAGGCAATAGTAGAATGGAATTAATCAATTCCCAATTGCAGCTCGCAAAGGATCTCCAGTACCAGTCAAGCGGATGGACAAACGTGCCCCATCACCAGCGGTGGAGAAGCGAATGGTAGAGAAAGTTGTGGCAACGAAACGGAAATTGGTAATTGCGAGGGAACAGTGTTGTACACGAAAGACTAGCATGCACTTACGCTTTTCGGATGTTTTACAGTCTCCCCCGATGCACAAAGCAGCCGCAACCAAACACCGACGACCCTCGAGCTCGTCCGGCTCTGGTTCGTCCGATTCGAGTGATTCCGGTTCGGAAAGTTCGTACTCCTCCAGCTCGACGAGTTCGTCCCGGGGCAAGGGTAGACCGGCCAAAGTTCGGGCGTCCGACAAGTCCACCAAATCATCCAGCATGGGAAAGAAGGGTAAGTTGTACTTTGCTAAACGTTTGTGGTCCGTTCAGACGAAGCGAATTTAGGCCAGGATTAAGAAATTGTCACTTCGGCCAGACTAATCAAAAAGATTGTTTATGGTGGAGGAATTTTGGAGATAGTATTTTGAATCCATTGCTCCCAAACTGTTGTACGGTAGCGAACTGAACTATCCTGTTGCGTGTAAATACAAGTCACGAGAGTCAGAAATGGCAGGCCAGGATCTCTTGGAGTTGTAAAGCAGCAGAAGAAGATTTTTTTTTTCAATTCTGTCTGTGGTGATCCAAATTCGATTGCTAATGCTTTAAACCTGAAAGTAATTGACCAAATATCGAGGAGGTGCGTTGAAATCAGGTTTCACATGTTGAGGGATTGGTTTTGTTCTGCTCAAATCTTTAGATTTGCTGTTATGGTTAGCAACAGTACTGTAGCAATTTCTGGACGAGTTCCCATGAAAATATCATATAAAACTCAAGTACTTTTTATAAAATGAGTCTTACCTCTTTCCCCAACATTGTTTTGCCTAGTATGAAATTACTTTTCAGGTATTTGAAAAAAAAATATAATTCTTTTTTTATAAAAATAGGTAATTCAGCTTTTAATAGCATCCAACCACGAAAATCGATAACTCTCACATCTCAAGTAACAAATAAGAGTTCATGTTTTCAACTCCCTAACACCCACCCTTTCAATAGTCAGCTCTCAAAATACGTCAACTACGATTTCTGGGATGATCATATGTAAGCCTTTTTCGCATTATATTGACCCCAAGAAGGTGCTCCAATGTTATTAGTTATGTCAATACTAACTGTCCTAAAGGATTTTGTTACGTCCAATAAATACCACGGCTAATCGGTAACGCTCGCTTTGATAGAGATCTCCTCAAATCCATGTCAACTTCAGTGAACAACTTCAAGGATTACTAATTTTTCAAATCTTCAAAGAAACCGTCAAGATTGGTCTAGACGTTCGCGAGTTTTACATTAATTTGTGTATGTACAGATGACTTGTGGTATTCGTAAGATATGAATAAGGTTACTGCCTTTGTTCGCTCCATCTGAACAGGTTCTTCGGAATTTTAAGATTTTTTTTATACCAATTTCTAACGGTATTCACCTCCGTTTGCAGATTCGAAGAAGCTTAGCGATGGCAAAGGTGGTGCACAGGTTATTCCGCCGTCGAGTGCGGCGATGGAGAAAGCGAATGCGTCCGTCCCGAAGAAGTCATCACGCCGGGAGGAACTGCTCAAGCAGCTGCGCGCCGTAGAGGAAGCGATCGCTCGAAAGCGCACCAAGATATCTTAACTCCCGTTTCCCAACCCAACTGGTGGTGCACACGCCATCCAGCTATTACTACTCCGTTTCATCACCACAATCATCCACTTGCCGTGTATCATCGCCGGACATAATGTACTGATGCTTAATGACAAACGATCGCTTTGGGTAATGCAGAATAATTAAACACAACCACAAACACACACACCCCAAACCCATTCCAGTATATGACGACGATTAACGGGGGGTATTCTTTTACGCACTGGGTCGTTAGACCGGAACATCGCAAAGATATACATTACCCCTCTCCATCCAGAATCTGATGGAAAAAGGTTGTTCTACCTTAGTTAAGAATCAAGAGACGCAGGAACTTGTTTTTTTTTCAACATTTTTTTTAAAATTTTGTTTCGTTTGACAACCACTACGAGACGAGAATTTACTGATGGAAATGGTGGAACTGTCGGCATGTAAACAAAATGTTTGGTAACAAACAACCGTGGAAAGCGGCATAGTTTGTGTCGATTTAAGTGTATTAAAATAAATGATAAATGAAATTATTTGACTTAATTTTCCGTTTTTCTTCTCCCGTTTCCTATTCGACTGTTGAGTGCTAACCTGCTCAGGTTCTAAAGAATCCGCTGTTGAATGAAATTCAATGTCAAACGAACTGTTGTACATTCGGTTTATTGATTTCCTCCGACATTGAGGAATTGTACAGGGAAAATTGGTCTGAGGTTGGCATTTGCTAATCGGTTAAAACTCAAATCAAGTACTTCTAATCGCATCGGAAGCTGACCATCGGTTACTATTATACTGGAGATCATATTTCGGCCGATCGTCAGTTCCTTCAAGTGTGGCATATTGACGAACATCGAAATATTCACCTCCTTCAGACGGTTTCCATCGAGATTGATGGAGGTTAAACTCGCGTAACGACTATAAGGCGTAGGTTTTTGGTGTTCTTGCAAAAAACCGGACTCATCGGCACAGGTCTGTGGCAGAGTCGGAGGCTTTCCGTGCGGTTCATAATTCTCGATCTTTAGCAGACGATTTCTTCTGAGCGTGAACGCCTCAAGACAATTCATGTGCGATAATAAACCAAAGTTGAAACTTTCCAACCCGTTTTGCTGTAGATCGAGTGTCAGCAATCTACGACAGCACATGAAATCGGGATGAATATGTACGGCAAATATCCTGTTATGGCTAAGGTCCAGGAAGAGCAGATTCGGCCACTTCTCGAACTGCTCGAAATTGATGGTAGTGAGCAACGAATGAGTGATGAACAGGTATTCCAATGATTCCTGCGTGAAGAGTGTGTCCGGTATGGCCACCAACCGTGTCTTCTCGATGTGAACTTCCCGCAGATTGCGGCAATCGTGGAAGATAATCGTTTTCAGAGGCGTATTCATGATAGTTACGGTAGATTTCTTCGCCGTCATTCTTACGATGACACTGTCCAGTTGGGAGTTATCCAGCACAAAGTTACGTAAATTCGATAGATTTGGCAGTGCGGTGAGATCGAAGACGTCTCCCGTGATGTACATAGCCGTCAATTCATGAGTTGTGTTGATGGAGTAAGCGAATGCAAACGAGTAATCTTCGTTGAGATGAAGATTTTCCAGTATGCATGTTGTACCGGTGCAGCAGAACTTTAGAACGTGGGTGTGTTGACAGCACAGGGCAAAGAGAAGAAATTCCAAACTGGAATTGAGGACAAGAAAAGCTAAAACTGCAAGTATTTCATGTACAATGACTGAGAAGCGTGCAAAAACTCACCCCACACGATAATTCCAAGCCATACTCTCTGGTATATTCGTTCGAACTGAATGTACTGCAGTACTCAGCTGATGTACTTAAGGCGTATTATGCGTGAGGTTGTTGTACGCACAATCTAGTTTAACGTGTTTTTAATGAATCTAATGCTGTTTTGGATTCGGTGCTTTGTTGTTGTGAAATTCTCTGCATGTTCCATTCATATTTTGTCACGTTTTGATGATTTTTGGAAACGGATAAACCCCATTTAATGTCTAGGGGGAACCTATTTGCAGGGAAAACAATCGAACTGTGTAAGTCAACAAATAGGATTACGTCCGGAATATCTCTTGAAGGAGTCCCAATAGTTTTGGACGTCTCAAACTCAAAAAATAAAATTACAAGATATCTATACCATTGCAATCGGGCTTCGTTCTATGATGCGCTGATCATATCGACGTACTGTAACAATTTTACATAATGACTCTTCCGGTGTCTTTTCCATGACGTGACGCATATTCCAGAGACTTCACTAATGATCAAATAAATCATCCAATCTCCAACATCTCAAACTTTTCCGGTGGTTTGAGTAAAAAGATTGTACATCTTCATGCATGGACATCTAATTGTACAACCAAGCTGTAAGTCATTCAGGGAGAGCAATCCAGACGTCTCCGAAACTACTTATCATTACGCATGTCATAAACATGTTGATGTCTGACTTGACTATGCCGGTAAGAGCATGAAAAAAAAGCTCTTCTGGGATTATGCCCAAAACAGGTTTGTCTTTTTAAATCTGCTGCAATCTTAAGCACGCCTCGGAACATTAAACTGAAATACAACCCTAGGTTAATCCATGAACTACGGTGCTTACTGTCAAAAGAACCACCTGCTCATAATCCATTCTCAGCTGCTATCTGCACACAAAAAAGGTGTTAGAGAAGCTCTTTTGAGATTCGATTGCACCTGGAATCTGTCCGAAAAATCTTGCTCTATCAATCAACAGGATAATGGCGACAAAGCAGTATGCGAAATCGTGGAAACCTTTGTAGCATCTTCGTGCTGGGCAGAAACTGGATTTTTCTTTGCGTATTTTCTTCCTCGCTCCAACCGGGCGAATACGGTTAATAAGGAACATTCCGCTAATAAGCAGTGTCGCTTACAGTTTGGTGAGCGGTCTCCAAAATCCTTCACGTAACTATGCCACGGACAGATGCATGAAACAAGCTCCCAGCAAAATAAAACCCAAACCACAGCTGACCCCAGAAGTCAAGTTCATACCGAACGTTACGCTTGATATTGAATGTGGTAAACTGGTTTGCCAAAATGAAACCTCCCGGTGAATATATTATCTTGTGGCCCGGGATCCATAACTCATAAATCGTAAAAATTTGGGCAGATTTTTGCACAGCAATAGGAATGTCTACTTGGCGCGAATTCACTCCTTTTACCGAGGAATTATTGGGAAGATACTTTCGAGAGAGTCTCTGGTAGGGAATGAACATCTCTGGAAGGGAAATTCGCGAAATGGAGCGTGATCGTTACGGCGACAGTTGAAAACTGCACGCTCACTCCGCTGCGCATCACAATGATGGCGGGTCACCATGTCACCATGATGGGGAAAGATCACACAAACGCACGGAATGAATGAGTTTTAATCTTGTACATCATTATATTTCAACCATTGTGTAGCCACATCTGGAACCTGAGCAACGTGACCGTGATTGCGACATTATGAAACACTGCACTGAATATATTGGAGGGCGTCCCAACTATAGACGACCCCTCCTTTTTTTTGCGTAACGCGCGATCTAACTTACAGTCGACTTACAGACGAAACATGAGTTTGCAGAAACTTTACCACCGAGGGCAGGAAAATGATCTTGGAAGGTGATTTTCACGCTTCAGCATTCACACAAACACGCACATAAACACACACTCGCTCAACGGATTCACACCGATGCCTTATGGGGTGGTCTCACTCTACGGAGTTGCTTAGAAATTAAGATTGGGTTTTTTTGGTTCACACAAAAACTCGAGCACTTGCTTAATTATTTTCTGCCGCGAGGCCTATTCCACCTTCAGATGGTTTGGTAGGTTAGGGGTCGCTGTGTGGATCGTGCCGTAACAGTGGTAGCCGCCTTCCGCTGGTTCGCCTCATTCGTGAAGCAGGTACAGAAGATCATGTACAGCATTTTGCAGCAAAAGTCGGGTGACACCGACCGTTTGCCGGTGAGCACATCCACCAAATAGTCACATTCCTCATGAACCTGTGCAAACGAGAGTTGGAGATGGGGCTGTACCATTAATCACGATCCGTACAGCTTAGAATGCTGATGAAAGATCCGGTCACGAAGTGTTTTGCACACACTGCACGACAGGTTAGCCGGCGTACGTACCTTCACTTCCCGTACCTCCTCAACGCCACTCTCCATGCTGATGACGAAGCTGGGATCAGCCTTTTTCCGCTTCAGAAGCTGCATCGTCCGTGCGTACTGTTCGGAACCTCCTCCACCAAATAAAAAGCTCACCGAAACGATCCGCTCGCCGAGACGGTGTGTGCCCACGGTGGCATAGATCATGAGCGCGTACCAACGATTGTCGGGTCTTTGGAGGTATCTCCCCACCACGGGCGGTATATACACCGCGCCTGAGTGCGTCCGGAGATGCAGCTTCGTTTGCTTCGGAACACTCTCGCTCCGGCTCTTCTCTTCTCTTGCTCCATTCGTTCTGTCTCACTCTATTTTCCTTCCTTTGGTGAATCGTTTCAAGCGTTTGTTTGGAGCTTATTAGTTCTTTATTAACGGATAGCAAGAGGAGCGTCCCATTCCAGCTGTTCGTCACAGCCATAAGGTCATGATGATGGGGACTCGACGCAACCACATCATCGTGTGAGCTTTCGGACAGTTTTAAAAGGCAAAACAGCTACTTCACGTCACGGTAAGTTAACTCCGGTGGTGGATAGACAGCCGAATAAGAGCCCACCAGTAAACCTCGAAAAAAAGACAACAACGCCATCTGGCGAAGATCACGCGCATCTGCCGATCGAAAATATTCATCTCGTTCAACGATCCGTCGCCTCGCTTGACTTGCAATGTTTTCACCAGAAATCAAAAGAAAAAAAATATTGCCATTAACATGTTCAAGTTGCTTTCACTTTCACAGCCGAATCGCGTGCGTTTCTGCTTCATATTTGGCATTTGTTTGGAGCGGCAATTTCGGAACGGGTGCTAAATGAAGTGATCTTGTGGTTTCTACTATTAGATCGTGTTGTTTTTTTTAGCAGTTGGTTGAGTTTCTGAGTCTCAGTGCTCTCTCCAGTTCTTTTGTGTTCTCTTGCGGGTGCGCCCAACTTCAGGTAAAGCAGGGCAAAGAGTTTCGGAAGCCCAAATCGCACACGAAAAATTGCGCAAAGCCCGACCACTCCAAAGAGTGTAATGGCAGTTCATTACGATGGGATGGAGCCTGGTCATAATGGAGAGCGGAAATTAAATAATCCACTCGAGGAAGCTCATAACCTCATTAGCCAAAACACTGAAGTAATGAGTTTTACGATAAAGTTGCATAATAATAAGAAAATAAGAATTAAAATAAAGTAATTGAAAAGATATCTTTTCAAATATAATAAAAAATATTAACTCAACTATAGCAAAACAATAAACATGTAAAAAACATATTATGGTCGCAACACATATCGATAAATGAATAATGGGTGTGAGAAAACGAAGTCAATATTAGCAAAACAAAAATTGAAAAATGCTTGGTATGTGAAGCTTCCCCCTATGTCTCTACCGGTTTGTCTTTTTTTTTGTTGAAAATATTTCCAATAGAAGCTGCAGCGTTAAAATTCATTGCTAAAATATGCACACATCAATCAGCCCATGGTGCGCGCGTGTTCTCTCGCCTGCGCAACTCGCAGTTCTTTTACTACACGGCAAACTTCTTGTGCAAAGCGCCTATTTCCCAACGGTTGTTTCGCCTGCGGAGTTACTGATGGTGGTGGAAAAATGCAGCAACTGCAACCAATAACGGTTTTGTTCGCTAGCGACTTTAAGAGAGTCCAACGGCCCTGAATGGAGCGCTCGCAAACAGGCTGGAAAGCCGGTCTGTGGACCGAACAGAGACGTTCACCTCGATCTGGGCCCAATCTTGAGGTCACCTCAAGTGGTGAATACTGGATGGGAGGGATAGATAGTTCGATCACTGTCTCCCGCACGATCACGGTAACAACGCTGCGTCATGGCTTGGGTTTGTGTTGGGATCAACAACAACTATTCAAGGTCCTAGCCGAGCGGTCTCTGAAGCTCTCGTAGCGGTGATTTTAGTGAGGTTGGTGTTTCGGGGTTTTGAGATGAAGCTCCCTCCCAACGTGGATGCTGGTTTGCGCGGGTAAATAAATCCTGAAGTTTAATTATTTACCCGTGCGCCGAGACACATTAACCATTACTGCCGGTCGCGGTGACCCAGGCTATTGTGCAATAGGGACCGAAGATGTTGACCATGATGCCGAGCAAATATACTGTTTCATCATACCATAATGTGTGCGCGGTGACATTTTCACACACGTGGAATGAGCTAAGTACGCAAATCCATAAAGAATGTTGAGATGGTGGGCGCTTCGGTCAAATTGTCTTCTACAAATACGGATTTTTTTAGAAATTCTTCCAGAAAAACGGAGAGCCTATATTTCTCCCGAAGTTCGCTGTAATCATCTCAAATCGTGTGGGACGTTCCTAACGAGAGCATTACTCAAAGGGCACAAAACGAGTTTTTTGTTGTAAGGGAGGGAGTAGCATACGGAGCAAATGCATCGGAGACCTGCAGTTGCATAATTCAAATGTGACAATCACGCAAGTGGAAACGGCCAGATAACGCCAGGCCGCCGAAATGTTGGGCAACACAAAACCTAAACCGGAATCGTCTACCGGCTGGGTGTGCATTCCCCGATAGGCTTTTGGGGTGAATTTAGTCCAGCTATATAATGATGCAGCTGCCTATTGTGCAATACGAGTGTGGAGAGGTTAGGTGCTTATCAAAAATAAAGATTCGTGTACTTAAGAGTTGAATGATCTGGCATTGATTTTAAAACATTATGAACACCACATGTGTGAATTAAAAAGTAAACCAGACATGACATAGACGAGATGGAATGAGCTTCAAATGTACGCAATTAAAGATGGAGAAATTCAACTGTTTGCTTGAACAATTTGAATCCATTTTTGTACATTTTCGTACGCCACATTGTTGCAAAGAATCCGGTTTCTAATGATATTTACATTGAAATGTTGACAACAAAAGACCTGAAAGATGTTGACAAGTATCGAAAAGTGATGATAAATACAAGTCTTTTTTATATTATTTTACAGCACACCATTTTTATATAAAATTTCTCGGGAAAATTTTTTAAATTTTGTATAAAAAGTTTAAACCCTGGAACAAACACTAAATGTGTACAATATACGCAAGCTTCTCGGGTTGTACCATTTTCGCTTTGGCAGTTGATCCTTGTTCCTGCTTGAGATGGGACGCTGTGCTGCTGGTTGCAGCCCTTCCAGGGGTAATTTGCGATGCTTGCTTGTCAAGGTGCTTGATGCGTTCTTGCTGTTGCTTCTGAGCATACGTACGTAGTGATATCCCGGTCGGAATCAGGTCCTGCACGGTGCGCATCGTTGCCTCGTGATTGCACGATACGCATCTTAAGGGGACGGAACCAATCGGAACCTTTGTACCAGATGCTTCAGTGTTTTTGCGAAGCACCTTTCGAATATTATCGATGAGCAAGTGCATAAAATTGAAGCGATTGTTCACTTTAGCTTCCAACCGTTCGAGCTTGCTAGTGTCCAGTTTGGTTAACAGGTCCGTGTTGAGCTCCTTAAGCTTATTTTCGATGCATTGTATTAAGGTGGAGAAATGGTCAACCTGTCCGTTGATGTGAGTTTCCAGCTGTTGGATCGTTTTGGTGAACTGTTCCTTCGATAGGCGAATATGAAAGTGTTTGTACTCGACTCTATCTTCCATCTGCTGATCAAGCAAATCTAAACGTGTTTTCATCTCCAACTGCGCCACATCCATACGTTCTACCAGTGTGGTTAGATTGTTCCTAAATTCAAACTCCAAACTCAGCATCTCGGCAGTAACTGCTTGGCGGAAGCTTAGAAACGTCAAATCCAAATCGTCAATAGCTTTGCGAAACGTATCACATTTGCCTGAAATACTATCGGAAAGGTATCGTTGCTCTTCTAAGCTCTTCTCCAACGCTTCTAGACGCTCATGGCACGACCGAAGCAGCTCCTCAAACTCACGAGGCCAAATAGCCCGCATGGTGTCTGCCGTCAGCTCTAGCGAAGCACTCGACGCTTGGGGTGAGTCCTCGGAAACCAAATCGGGTTCCGCCAGTGGTAGTCGCGCAACGACACTCATCAACACACCCCGAATAGTGTCCAACTCTTTCTCCAGATCCGGTTCCGGTTGATGCTTGATCGTACTGCGCCGTGGTACAAGCGATTTTACGTTACTCGGGACGGGATGTTGATAGAAGTCTATTGGCACGGTTCCCTCCATGCTGAAGTGTCTCGATGTCTTCAGCATGCTGACGGTGCTGCAGTGGGCACGGAACTCCGGGAAGTGTGCCTTTAAAAGTTGATTCACATTATCCAGCTGGGCCCGCATGATGGTCAGCTCACCGCCACTGAGATAGGGCAACACTGACTTCTCCATCCGGGCATACTCCAGCACCGTGTCATTGGCCATCGACGTGAGCTTACCGATCGATTCGTCCATCTTGTCGAGCCGGGCCGCGAGCGAAAGATAATCGAGCGGAATGTCTACCGTTGATTGTAAAGATGGAGTTCTGCTGCGACTAAACTGGTCCAGCTGCTCAGCAGTCGGTAGGATGGCCTTACTTATTTTGCTTTGTTCACCCAATTGAGTCTGTAAACCTTCGACAATGCTTTGCAATTTAGTTATGGTTGCAAGCAACTCTTGATAAGTTTCGGTATCTTCAAAACGCACTTCAACAGGCTCTGGAGTTGTTTGCTCCTCTACCACCACTGAACCCGGAAGGGATGAAGTCTCGACAGTTTCCAGAGTTTGAGTTGGCTCCGTCTGCACTGAAGATGAGACTGTTTGTGATGCACGACATTGAACCTGATCAATCGGAACATCTTCAAGATTCAGCTTGCCCAATATTGCCTTCAGTAGTTGTTGCAGCGGTGTAAATTTCAGGTACCCCGGGACAGTAGAGTCAAAAGCTTCAGTCAGCAACTCGGAACAGGTTAGGGACATCTTGAGTGTCTTCTCACTTTCCTTTTTAAAATATCTAATTATCAATCAAACGTCAAAATGAGCCTTTCAGGCTTACTTGGATTGTTCCCAGATGGAGTTGCAATGACTATTGCGTCAATCAGTAGGTCGATGGCTAAAGTCCACAATAAAAAATTCAAATTTTTTTTATTTTTATTTGCCGCACTAATGTCTTTTACTGCAGCCGATCATTTCAACAAATTGTTATATACGATGGAGGGGTACAATAAAACGTTTCATTCAACCAAGCCGCTGTAGTGGATGAACTTCAGACAAGCGTGAAATATAGCCTTCTAGTGTGCGGAAATCACTCCGTCCACAATGAAGCAGGTTTGGTTGGGACTGCTGGTGGTACAAGCAATGTTGGGCAAGCAAAACCAAACCCAGTGATCCATCATAATTCGTGCGCATCTAAATCGTAGAAACAATCTTCACCTATTAATTGCAGGATTAGTGATGTGCGGCCGGAATGGGTCGTCGTTCCGTATCGTGAATGGTACCACCGTGGACATTAACGATTATCCATTTATGGTGTCGGTGCAGCGCTGGAACCAGAAGGAAAAGACCCACATCTGTGGGGGAACGTTCATCAGCAATCTGTGGATACTGACGGCAGGGCATTGCGTCAAGTAAGTAGCGAGTGAGGCGCCTAAAAGACGCTGCTGTCTGAAAACGGTTGTACATCCATCTTGCTGTAGAGACGAAGAATTCACCAAAGGTGGAATTTTGCGAGTGGAATCGTCGCTTCACGGTTTAGGTGGTGTCTTGCTTACGATCGAACGTACGGTGCTACACGAGCGTATATATTTTGGAACTACCGGCATTGATTATGATTTCGGATTGATTAAGCTGGCTGCCGAATTTGAGCGAGCAGTACCGGTCCGGCTGGTGGCGACAAAAAGACGCTTTCTCCCTGGTGAACTCTGCACAATTATTGGCTGGGGTATGACGAAGAATACGGGTGATCGTGAGCAGCTCCGTATGGTGAGGCTCCCGATCGTATCACGTGATGAATGTAACGAAGCATACTACGCTTGGGACCTTATCACCCGCCGTATGGTGTGCGCTGGATATGCTGAAGGTCGTCAAGATGCGTGTGAGGTACTTTTCACCAACGAATTGATTTTAATTTGTATAACAATACAATGAACTAACTCTTCCAGGGGGACTCTGGAGGACCACTGCTGTGTCGTGGCATTCAGGTAGGCATCACTTCTTGGGGTGTCGGTTGTGCCAAGCCAAAACGCTACGGAGTGTACAGTAGCATCGCGAATCAGCGTGATTGGATACGGGCACATACCGGTGTGTAGGAATTGGACTTCGGACAACCTGCCCAATTAGACTGCAAAGAGATCGAGATAACATTAGCATGCAGAACGCGACCTTACAATCACCAAATACAATGGCAAAAATAGGAACATTAAAATAATATTCAAATAATGTGTCGCACGTTAATGGCGCGCCTTCCCGGTTAATGTCAGGCAGTGGCTTCCCTGCTTTAGTATGGTTTCATTTAGCACTGCAACATGCGGTTAGTGTCCATGATTATCAGTTTTGCTGCAGCGCTAATTTATTGTGGTAATATTCTTTTGCGCTGAAAACAAAAAAGATTTGCTATTGAAAAAGCTGTTTTTTGCTTTTCACAGTTGCAGTAGATGGTGTCGATGGCAAACGGCGTTCGAATTTCCGGATCGTTAACGGGACGGAGGCAACGATTGAGGCCTATCCGTTTGTTGTTTCCGTGCAAAGGTGGACCCCAAGGCTAAAGCAACACATTTGCGGTGGAACGCTTATTAGCGAAAGCTGGATCTTAACGGCGGCCCATTGCGTAGAGTAAAGGCACCAACCCACATGTTTGAGGATCATTTTCAAAAATATGTTTTCTTTTTCTCCAACATTCTACCAGCCAGATCACATCCGGCACGGTGATGGTGCGTGCCAACTCATCCTTCTTCAATCGTGGTGGAAAACTACACCGAGTGGAGAGAGTTATAAAGCATGAACTATTCTCCTATGTGACTGGTGACTATGACTATGGTTTGTTGAAGTTAAAGCAGAGGTTTAAGCGTGGAACGTTTGTGAAGCTTCCATCGCGACGGAGACGTTTTCCACCCGGAGAAAGGTGTACGGCTATGGGATGGGGCTACACACTGGGAGTTGCCTCGAGAGATCAACTACGGCAGGTTGTCTTGCCGATCGTGTCCCAGAAGGTGTGCCAGAAAGCATACGAAAAAACCGATAACATTACGGCCCGAATGGTCTGTGCTGGATATACGGAAGGGATGCGAGATGCATGTGACGTAAGTAGGCTTTATTTGACTTAAGGAAATGGAACGATATGTAACGATTGTCCCGCTCTGCTAGGGAGATTCTGGTGGACCACTGATGTGTCGAGGCCTGCAGGCAGGCGTCATTTCATGGGCAATTGGTTGCGCCCAGCCAAACAAATATGGAGTCTACAGCAGCATTGCGGAGGGTCGTGAATGGATTCGCCAACATACCGGTGTGTAGAGGAAATGTTTGTCGTATATTATTATTTTGAATAAAATAACTGCATGTAAAATGAATATTTTGGATGTTATCTGCAAAACATGAAACCCCATTATGATTTTGAAAATAACGAACACATGCCCATGTGTCTTTTAATTCAAAATCATGAAAACCGCCTCAAAGTATGCAATTGCGGTTACATTTCGAAAAAAATGAAAGTGAAAGCGTGGTTCGAAACAAGCGTTTTCAAACGTTTAACGGTCACCCAAATAAGTTAAATCTATTTAGATTTGGAATCAACCAAAACTGCAAACTGCACAGTAAATGTAATAATAAAAAATGGAAATAAACACCCCTCGCTCCTCTTAACTTTGCTATAATTGGTTGGAAGTTTCTGCAAATCTCATAAGCGTTCCGGCGTGCGCGGAAAGAATTTCCCAAAGAAAACAAAACCCAGAAACTGCCCCGAGCGAAAAGGCAGCCGAAGCGCAAAAGGTGGCTACAAAATTACAACTTTTGCTTCAGTGTTTACCCGTGTTGTTAAGCTGCCTCGCGGGGCACGGGTTGGAAACGGAAAACACTCTCCAACACGGTGCCGGGTGGGTTTTTTTTTCGTTTCGGCGGTGGTAAGAAGCTAATTTTATTAATTAATTTCGCACCGTGCTTGTGCGCCCGGATTGCTGCAACGATTCGTGGTGTAATTTTTATTAATTGTGTGCTTTTTTTTTGTTTTTCGGGAAGGTGTTTTAAGCTGTTTGTGCTTTTCTAAATGTTCCCAGTAATAGGATGGTTTTTTTTTTGTGGAATGGCTCTGCCATTTTAGTTTGTTAATTGAGGAGTTTTGACAATAGGCAATAAATGCTGTGCAACTATTCTAAACGCAGTTCACGCGTATTCCTATCATCTAAACGATTCTACTGCATTGTGTGGGGTTGTTTTTTCCTGTTCGGGAAAATAAACTATCAGAACTGTTTTGAAAACAGTAGAATTTGATACTTTATTCCGAAACAGATAGGCCAAACGGTAGTACGTGCGCTCGATAGCTTTCGGTTGCCGGGAGACAGAATTGTTCAGTGAATATTTAAAGACACCGGCATGCTTTCCCAGGAGCATTCGATTGCACGACCGATATGTACTGCTTTGGAAAAAGCCCAAAGGGATTTTATAAATGCATATACAAACGGATTGTTCTACCCCGTACGAATGTGGTCCTCGGTGAAGCAGGCGTACATGCTATCGAAACAAGCGCACCAAGCGTGGTATGTGTGGAATCCAGAACGATTGTGCAGTATTATCGATGTTCTGCAACCGATCGGAATGGGGGGAAGGGTTTTGCATCCGATGTTTCGAGCATCAAACGAATGCCCCGGAAAACGAGCAAAAATTAATCTCTTCCGAATGAATCAGTAGCAACATATAACGTACAACAGAGCTTATCGTATAACACAAAGTGTGTACCATTTTGTCTGTCATGTTTGTTTAGTTAGGTCTCTTTCCCTACTCCCTTCGGTTTGTTTGTGAATTCAAGTTTAAAGCAATTTTAAACAATTTGCTCCGAAACATCAAACGAAAATTACAGTGAAAGTTTTCCGAATCTTCCGATACCGAATGGTCCTCACAAATTATGGGCTTATCGATAGCAATAAACTGTTGTTTCAAACACCAGCACTGATAATGGGTACATTGTGCCGTTCGTCACGTGCCGGTAATTTGGAACGCTCAAGTTCGGCAAAGTTTTAATGGCTGTATTACTTTACCGAAAATCACTGTGGTTGGAGCATTGCTCACTACTGTTTACCGACCAACGGCTCGTACCTTAATATTCATGGTTTAATGGTTCAAAGTTGTAAATTGTGATGCATGATCGAAATGAGAGACACCATTAGAATGGAGAAAATTGCCACATGGTCACGAAGTATGGGTTGGGAAATGTGTTTCGTTCGATGTAAACGATCGCTGCGGTGGAATGTTAAGCAATTGATTTGTTTTACGATCTATAAAAAGCGATTTAACTCAAGAACAGTGCAGAGTATTGATTTTTTTTGGTTTAAGATACTTTTCAAACAATCAAAAAAGAAATACAAGAAAAAAATCTAAAAAAAAATTATCATAGAGAAAGGAAAACGCCTTAAGTTATGCAATTCGCCACAAAAAATCTTTATTATTTGATTTCTCTCGAAATTAATATTCAATTTGTTCAATTTTACAGGACAATTCAACAGCATATGGTTGAACTCTTAAAGCATAGATTGAAATGTACAATAAGCAAAATTTTAAAAACGCCTAAATTAATGCAGTTTGTACAATAAATACCCTTTATCATTCGTGTTTTATCGAGTTTTATTTATTACTTCAATTTTCATACGGCAATTAAGCATCCATTTTGTTGGATATTTTTTATGCAGAAAATAGAACAGTGTTTCACCTCATTAACCTCAAAAGCGTCCACTAAGGCGTAAAGGAAGCGATACTCAAGGAGAGTAATCGAATATCGTCAGTATGCTGACACAAAGGTTTACTTAGACAAGATGACAGAGCAATTAGAAGACGATGGTATGTCAAAGAGCTTGCCATGGGGGGCGTAAGACGATAAATATAGAAAAAAGGACATAGTGTGCGTTACATGAACATGTTGTGACTTATTTAAATCATTGCTTTTCGAAGTTGTATGCTGCATTAGTTCTGGAAGATGTTTAATAAGTAGTCAACATTTTGATTAAGATCAGAACGTATCAAAGCTTTAAATGGCCATAGAGCAGAAGGCACCATCAGCCACGAGGAAGTCATTTGTGTTGCTACATTTCCATAAAAGTCATGAAAATCAATCATCTGTCATTCTGGAACTCGTCAAACTCCCCGAAAACCTTTACAAACGCAGCGAAAATGGAAACCACTCACAGGGAAGTACTTAAAAGATGGTTCCTCTTTTGCCCGTGGGGAAAACACACTTGCCTTGTTGGCCTACATTTTCGGGACATTTTTTTGTTCTGCTCCCCGTATCTGATCTTGAAAATGGCTGGTAAGGCTATAAGGAGGTTTTTCCTTTTTCTCTCCATCAGGGAAAATGGCGGAGCATTGTGCAAAACAACAACAACAGCGGGATGAAAAGCTTCGGTAGCTCACTGCCCGCCATGATTTCCTCGCTCGTCAATCAAATAAAAAATGCTAATTTCAGTGTTTTCCCACCCATCCACCCACGATGATGATGGGTAAGGAAAGTACGGCCAACTCTGGATGATGCAGAATGGTAAAAGTGCGATTGCTTGGCTCAGTAGTGGCGGGAAAGAACAAAGCAATAGCAAGCGTTTAGTTGCTATTTGCTTACCAACCCCCTTCCCACCCTCATCCCTCCCACCCCAACCTTGGGGCCAATTTTCACGCTTTTCCCCATAGTGTGGCTGGTTGGGTTTTGTGACTGGTTCGTTCCGTGGCGTGAAAAACAAACTTCAAGCTGCTTTAGATTTTTTTGTTTTTCGCCATTTTCCCTTCAATCACCTCGTTCTAATGGACGGGCGGCAGCAGAAGTGTAAAGATCGATTCGTTACAGCAGAAAGAAAATTTATCGCTTAGAAGTCTCGGGGAAAAAACTGTTTTTTCCTGCTTTTTAATTAAAGAGCCAGTGAAAAGCTGTTTGCTAGCTAAGTAAAACCGATGTTAAAGCAAGTTTGAAAGTAAAAGGGGTTTTTTTAACTGTTCAGTTAAAAATATGAAGACGGGGGTTAAAGGGGTTTTTTTAACTGTTCAGTTAAAAATATGAAGAAACATAATTAAATTAGAAAACGTGTTAATTTAAATTCAGTAATTTACTATTTCTTTCAACATGAATAAAAAATGAAAGTTTCAACTTTTATGAATTGAATTTTAACACAATAATTATTCCATTGGGCTATTTAAACAAAACAGCTGTAAATGGTCGTTGAACAAATGTTTAAAAGGACATTGTACCTTCTATCAACAAACCCATTCAAAGGACATGTTCTGGCAAGGGCATGGGAAACAAACATTAACATAGTGCGGTTGGTTAGTTGTGTCAGTGTTGATTGAGTTTTCCTCTCCACTGCCAGTCACAGATAGTATCAGTTGGTGTTGAAATTCCCTGTACGTACATAAAACGGTCTGTTGAATGTTGAACAATCATTCGAAAACCACAACCATTCTCGTTGGACACATCGCAGAAAAAGTTTTACCAACGAATAAATTATTTTTTTACATGAATGCATTAAAAGTCCATTATTTGAATTATGTTGAGGGAAACAGAATCATTCACAGAAAAAAAAAAAAAACAAGATGTACAGGTTTTTGAAAAGGGTCGGTCGCAGGCAGCACTGTTTGTTTACAGACGAAACTTTCCGTCTGGGATGGAAACAAACCGAAGTACGTTGACTTTGCAGCATACTAAAACAATCAAACACTCTTCATTCTCTGTTATAGCTCTTCTCGGAATGTGCCACCGAACGGTTGGTTTAGGATTCCGGGGGGCCGTGCCACCAAACAATCGGACTTTTTCAAATTCAATCCCCGCAACGTCGAACGTGCATTAAAATTTTACTTGACTAGCATCGGTGCGATCGGGCAGGAACGGTTTCGGCTGCAGCTTTTGAGGTTTCTATTTTTCTACGGAGGCTGTCAGTTGAATTATTCCTGTCCAGCTTCGGCCTGTCTTTGGTGCTTACCGTGACGGAGCTGGAGGCATCCAGATGTGCAGACTTTTCACTACCCCTGCAGCACAAAAGTCAGCCCTCGTGTGGGTTTTCACCGTTTCCTTTTTTCTGCTCGTACACCGGGTAACGTCTGCTGGGGACGTAATGAATTATTTAATTTCATTTCTTTGTCTTGCGTTTGACTTTTGTGTTTTCAATCGAGTTTTCTTTCCTTCTAACTGGTTACGATTGCCTGTTGTTGTGATGGATTAGTTTACTGGTATTTTGTAAGTTTTGAATAAAAAAAACCGTTTAGAAAAAAATATTTAAATTTAATCAAAATAGTAACGTATTAAAAAAAAATATTTAAATTTAATCAAAATAGTAACGTAAGCCAGGAAAGGCAGGTCAAGACCTTTCGAGGATGAAGTGCCTTAAAAGATGAATAACTCATCAAAAAATTGAAAGTGAAAATTCAATATTAAAATATTCAAAACAAATGCCTATTTTAATTGCAAAAATCTTTTCAAAGATTATATGATCACTTTAATAGTGTTTTCGATCATGATTGTATCATGATACATAGCACAAATTTAGAAAAGGTTTAAGACAAATTTGACTACATTCTACCATGCAAAATGACAAAGAACAACAAAATACGTTTGTTTGCCATTTTTGCTCATGTATACAGAAACTGTAGCATATTTTTTCGACAGTTCGTTAATTATCGTCAAACAATTTCTTGACATGTATTGTTAATTTAAGTAACTGTCAGATTATTTCTTGCCAATCAAATATAAAACCTCGGATGTTATGGGATTATGATTTTGTTTTTTTTTTATTTCACCTTACAAGTCCATTTCTTTGTTTTTACAATATTGTTTAAAAAAAAATCCAGAATGTAATACTTCATTTCTGTTTGGATTCTCTTAAGTAGCTGAAATTTATTATGAACGTAGAATGTAACTTATTAGTACGAGATTTATATCACTTTGAAATGTTATAACTAATATGTTTATATTATAATTATGTTATTCTCTGTATTATTAAAATCTTTATTCATTTTTTAAATTTATATTTATTAAGACGAGTGAAAAGCCTTAATGGATATTTAAAAAAAATCTTCAAGGGCCACTATCTGAAGCGAAATTCTAAACAAAAATAAAGAGAACTTAACGTCAAATAGGTTTTCATGTATGGTTTTCCATTGTCTTAATTGGTACTTGAAATGTCGATGTTGATTTATTAATTTGGTGTTTCAATCGATTTAATGTTGTCATATCGTTGCTAAAACAGCTGCTAATAGCTCGCGCAGCTAATAGTTAATAGTTATCAACAATCAATAATCTCCAGTTGAATATCCCATCTATTAGAACTCGAACCAACCCGGCTGATTACGGTTATTGCTTCCCTTTAATCTCTTCCCATTGAAATTTATCAATTTAAAGCACCGTTTCACTGCAACCGCCACGTCACATCCAGCTGTGGATGGTTGAGTTTCGCTCCGTTTTTCCGTTCTTTTAAATTTATTTTTTTCAATCAGTTCCCTCCCGATCGGTAAGTTTAGTCACGTTCGGCCGAGATGTGTGAAAACATCTGCAAAGCTCTCGCAACAAACAGCAATCCCACGCGCTGAAAACGTTATCCTTGAGGAAAGCATTATATTGCAGCTCGCGTTGACACGGGCCAGCCATTTCCCTTCCGACCTCGCTGGGGGCACGCTGGAAAATGGGGTCGTGTTTTGCCATGCCTTCCCACCCCCACCACGTACCACGCTTCACTTTAAGACCGCGGCTTTTGGGTGGATTTTTCTTCCATCGTCGATCGCTAAAGGTGGAAACAAATGGAAAGTGTAAAGAATCTATTTGTTGCGCTGCATGAGACGTGCGTGTAGCTGCGGGGACATTAGAAAAGGAAATCCTGCTAGCACGCTTTCTTTTCCATATCGTCGTTTTATCCGTGTAGTGTTAGGAAATATCCTTGAACACCAACGGTACAAAAGCTTGTTCGTTTGCAGGCGTTGATTGTGTGTGGGAAAGGTAACACCGTCGTTGAGTCATCCAGCCAGCCAAACAATTGATACTCGATGGCTTGAAGCGATGGTTGGCGATTGTAATGGTTGCTTAGCCGTTTAGACGGCGGGTGACTGTTTGTGAAGTACCGGGCGTCTCCATGTGGCCGTGATATTGGAGACGTGACTGTGCGTAGAAGGAGTTCTCCTGTATCGCATTGAACATTAGAAAGTGCTTTCGCATGCTTTGGCGGATGTATTATGAAACCGTTTGGACAGTGAAAACATTTTCCTTTAAAATATTCAGTTACATTTTAGAGGAACGGTTCACGTTAAGGGTTAGCATTATGTGAAGAAATTGACATTTAAAGTTTTTATTTAGTACACGTAGTTGTGACAATGAATTGTTTCACAACTTTTACAATGAAACATAATCAAACACCTACCACGACGTTGTTATGAGTCGAATTTTTTTTCGTCTGTTATTAATTCAAATAATTTGAAATCATTAAAAACACGATAATTTAAAATTTCAAAAGTATTCAGATATGAATTGAATAAATTGAACTAAGAAAAAAGTTGTATATCATTCACATTCTGAAATTCAAATTAGAGTTAAATTAAGGTCAATATGCTGCTAAAATTGATTATTTTACCTAAGCAAATGTACGAATGTAACAACTGATTTTCTCAAAATATATCAATGGTTACCATCTGAATAATTGTTTATTTTAATTTTCAAAATTAAATAAATAAATGCTATGTTGCTCCACCAAACAGGGAGTTAAACCTAGCACAATTTTTACGCCAGAATAGTATGCAATGCGCTTGTACTTTTACGTTCTGCTGGGCGCTTCCGAAAGTATTTGGAATTTTTCCATAACTTGTAAAATGTTATATTCTTTTCCTAACAAAATGTCGTCATCCGTACTGGCATGTTTGCGATCAATTCATCATCGCTAATCTATTGTTTTCTTCGTCCAAAAAACCCCCCCTCACTCACCAATCATCCCAAGTTTTAGCTTTAAAAATTCAGCAAATTTGCCAAGCGTACGATGTACGAAAATAAATCCAATGCCTCGTGGCAAGCACGCACGCACCGATATCGCATTACGAAAAGCAGCACCGTACCGTGCCGAGTGACATGTGGGCAAGTTCCCATAGCCGAAGGCTTATCACAATGCAGCCGAGGCGGCGCGTGTATGTTAAAAATATTTTCCGATGCTTTTAAAATGAAGATGGCACCGTAAACCGGGAGGACGTAAGTCCACAATGGCTCTAGGGAACCTTTTAGGATTTCGCTTCAATTTGCGTATGCGCTGGAAACAATATTCGATAGGATTTATTGTGCTGTGTTGCGTTGGATAAATTAGAGTGTTTCCCGGGAAATCAAATACCAATTGCCATCAACAACAGTGGTGGCGTGGAATCATAAATAAACAATTGCTTTCATATGAATTACAAGTGATTAGTGCCTTAAAACAAATGAACACATTACATTCGTTCACATTGTCACGTACCATTTTCAAAGACATAAACGAATAAAGTATTCAGCCCTTAATGACTAAAAGTAACAAAAAAAAATAATAACTGATGAGAATGAATTCCCTTGGAGCTCTTTATTTTTACTCACCGCTTAAATAATGCAAATTAAATCCTACCCAACTTTTTCACCAAAGGCAAAACAAAAAAAAACCTAATCCATTTTAGGCGTTGAATAAGAGCAGCAAGCTCCCAGTGTTGATGTGTGTCTCGCTACTCTCATGTCTATAGAGCATGGGCAAATACTTTCATTTGATAAATTTCTTACCCAGACATGGCTGTGCTTCTTGCGCGAGTATTCGTGCGTACTTCTCATCCTTTGAACGGGTGATACAAAAACCGAATGGTGTGAGAGTTTCATAATTTTATTATCCGTTTCGGGGGGCCTTTTTTTGTTGAGGCCGTTATTTTGTGTCATTTTATTACGAAAATGAGTGTCTCGGTCACGGTATGAGTGAGTGGAAGGAGCGTGCAAGGTGAATATATTTTTTTTAATGATTGTCTTACGTTCTTATCTCAAAAACGAAGCGAGTGAGTCGTAAATGAGCCCAAATTAAATTACGTTTTACATTTGGTGCACGCAAAAGTGTGAAAGTTTGTGCTAATGGAGACACGATAGCGATCATGCTGTTGGTTTATTGAGTGTACATTTGTGTCATAAAGAAGGGAAGCTTTCCCACCAATGGGGGAATTAAGGTGAACCGGTAGCATTCATTTACACCGTCCCTGTCTGAAACAGGCGATATGTTACGCATTGGGGATCTCTCTAAACAACACCTTCTCACGGCAAGCACAATGACGGTAATGCAATTTCCTGTCGATAACTAATCAAATTCAGCACCAAATTAGGTTTTCGGCTCGTAATAATACAATACATACGAAACACCGATTTGTGTACGTGTCAAACAGCTCATTATCATAATTTCATCGCCATGTTTCTAATGAGAAAATGCCGTGCAGATTAAACACTGTCAAAAGCCAAAGATCGATCCGGCACGGATAAAAACGTGTTCGGTGCATACGCAAAACACGGGCTAATGTCATTTGCAAAATTAACTCCAAAACCCAACAAACCAACCACGGTGGCCGCACAAACACAAAAGGGGGATTATAATATGCCACCAGCGTTACCACCCTGTTCGATGCTGTTGCTCTGCGATAAAACATGCCGACAATTGGTGCTGATACTGCGTAAAATATTATGCTATCGTAAACGTTCCGTGCCGATCAATATTGGTAGCAGGTTGCTTAGTAAGCGGCCATGTTTCGAGATGCACCAGTTTCACGGTAGTGGTTTGTGTGGAAAAGATCAAAAATTGTATCCAGACTAATGCTGACAGCTTACATGGCCATGGTTCGCAGGTTTATGTAGCGTTTATTAGCTGTTTTTTTATTGGTTCAAACTGAAACCGTTTGGCGTTTGTATAAATGTTCTACGATGCTAAAACGGAACCTTTTCCCAATTATGTCATGAGCAAATGAAAATGTATTTCCACGGAATTATGTAACAAAATGATTATTGATTTCAAATGAAGTTCTCCACCTTGACTTCTATTTTCACAGAAATAAGTTTACAGTTCGATGCATGCGTTGGAACAAAACAAAACATAATTTTCAGTATAAATGCACTTCACAAGATGCGTATGAGAATTGTTTAATGGATTGTGAGTCGAAAGTGCGTCTAAATCACTGGCGACCATTATATACTACGGCCTTACTTATACTATTCACTTTCCAATTATCATTACTTTCCATTTAAGTCCGGAAAAATTCTCATGGCATGACCAGCTACGAGATGTAGTCCAATTTAGGCAATCATTTCAAAAACGTAATGTACCTTTTGCTAAAATAAGTAAAAGGAATGAATAGAATTCACTTATTCATTCATTTTTAATAATAAAACAGAAATGCATGGCAGTTAGTTCAAAATACCTGATGATGCTTGTTGTGCGAATCGCATACCTTTTGGCCGCATCCTTGAAATTCCGGTACAAATGATGAAATATGCAATCTGTACTATTCATTTATTCATTAATTATCGTTAGAAGTAATCATAATGCAAATTTGAGTAAAACTACAAAAAACAATGTAAGCTATATCTTTTAAAGCGAGAACACAACATAGCTTTGTATAGTGAATATTTTTTTTTTCCTTTCAACCCTGTCACCGTAGACTGAAAGCAGCTAAAAGGCTTCGCCACTTGTTTGTAGGAGAAGGAAAAATGATAAAATAGTCCATTAAAAATACAAAAATCGATCAGCGTCATGGTACAGAGCAACAAGGCACGAGCATCACAATGATCCTGCTATTTGCATAGCGTTTTGCATTTTAAAACGTTTTTCAGGTGAATTGATGCTTGGCGTAGAAAAAAACACCCACAACACTAGCGGATGAGTAAACATAAATAAACCGTGTTGCATAGAAAAAGGGACATAAAATTAATATTCCACATTGAGTAGAAAATAGAAACACAAACAACAAACTGATCCCCGGCTCGCTTTGGTGCGGTTTCACTAGTTAGCCTTCGGGAACGAACCAACGAAATGACAATCTCAAGCACGTAATTCACGACAGAGAATCATGAGTTGATGTTTTGCTGGAGCGTTCATTTTCGCGGTTGGCAATGCTCACAATCGGTGTGGAGCAGGAAAAATCAACAAAGTGTTAATAGTTATGGTTTTCTCGTTACCCGTGCATAGAGAGAATAAAAATTAATGTTGCATCAGTGCATTTGTTATGCGTTTTTATAAGCTTAGGTAAACGTAAAAATGAATGAAATCACAAACATTTTTCTATTTTTGCACCAATAGCTATAAAATTACGAACTTTCCATTGCCATAGCGTGCTCCAAGATCGAAGCGAACTGCACTAAAATCATGTATTTGTAAAGCTGATTAAAGCTTTTTATCTATCTAGAACGATTATTTATTCAACCGGACCGCAGGTTGAAAGCGGAGACATAAGTTTAACACTCCGGTGACTTACCCTGACCGCACAGGAATGTAAACGAACCGCTTGCTAACAGAGCAGCCCGTCTGACGATAATAAGATCAAAGCGAAACACCATGAATACGGGAACAGTCGAACGGGACGCTTCAAACCCTTTCGATTATCTTTCTAATCAACCGAAAGCCAAGATGAAACGTAGGCACCTGTCGGCAAGGCGAGCCCCAAAAGCGGGTCATCGATGCCGTTTTTATGCTCGTTTTCTTCGGGGGGTTTTTAGAGGAAGCTCCGTCATCCCCCTGACCGTTTCGGTGCATCGATTATTTAACCCCCGACCCGAAGAGGGGGCGGCGTTGTAAACTTTGCGTCATTCAGGTGTACAATACGTGTATTGATAGCACGGTATCCTGTTTTTTTTTTTTTTTCAAAAATACCCTTTCTCGGTTAAGAAGGAAGGCTAGGAAATTGAGTCGATCGATATTTAATCTCCGATTCCAATTTGGCAGGGCGGTGCTTTCAGATTGTAGCAATGTTAAGCGAATTTTTATGTTGTTTGTATTGAACATGCATTTTTCGAAAGGATAAAATGGGGTACTTAAATGATAATTCTGGAGCTCCTAAAATTATTTGTATGAGCACAAAGTTCAGGCACTTTATTTTCGCCATAAAATAAAAACCATCAACTGAGTATTCCTCGTTAAACATTACTTCTTTAAGTTTTCAACATTAACAAACGCCTAAAAGTATGCAAATTTAATTTAATTATGTTTTGTATTATTAGGATATCATTTCGATAACACAGATCATGAAACATTATTGGTTGTATATTTCATAATTTATAAAAAAATTGTTATTTTTTCCAAGAACGTCGTCAAGAAAAAGTCAGACTGATTAAAACCTAGAACAATTTTATGCGCCTGCATAGTATGCAATTCTTTGTTTGAATGTTCAAATGTTTAACAAACTCGAATTGCAAATCGGAAGGCGTTATGTATACATGTTTTTTAAAGGCAACGATCAATTAAGCTACACACGACACTAATAAACAGATATTTTAAGACATTTTTTTAATTAGAGCAGTATAAACAGATTTCAATGCAAATTATCATTCATTATGTTCATCTTTGTTCAAGTTATACTTTTCCTCCAGCTTAGTGCAAACTTTATGGTTACAATTTCCCATATTTTATACGTAAAATTAATTCTACTTAAATAATTACATCCACCGTGCACGTGAGCATCGTTGAACGGTATGCATAATGTAAGAATGATGCCTTAAGCCAGAATCCTTTTTTTTCTATTTTTGCAACGCAACGACCAAAGTTTACAACAATACCCGGTGGCCACCCCAATGGAAGCGTTCAACCTGCGACCCATTCTAATGATGCCGTGCCCAAGCCCATCGATCAAAAGGCGCGGTAAGTTTCAAAATTATGATTAATGCACATGGTACGATGGCATCGGGTTGGTGGGTGATGCAGACAACCGCCCACTATCAGTACCATCACCATTTGATGATGCAGCTCCGAGCGAATGTGCATACGAAACGGACCCCAGGCGAATGGCATACAGTGCTAGTTTCGCTCTAAAATAGCCTCGCACCTGGCAATGTTCCCTCGTGTCCCTTTTGCCTCCCACCCCCTAGGCGGAGTTGTTTGGAACGTCGCCTTTCGACAACGGACCGTCAAGGAATGGTGGAAACGTTGGTTTCACTGCCCGCGGAACGCAAAACCTCGCCCAAGTTTATCACGAACTTAATGTAATTATTAAAGTTTTCCGTTTCCACTTCCATTCGGCGGTGAACTTTGTCGTGGAAGTGCACACTGTTGTTGTTCGGTGGGATAAATGCTTTAAGCTCACTTTTCTGGCCACCGAAAGCGCAATTAAGATGATGAAGTTGCTGTACGCAGTGTGACGGTTTTTATGCAGGATTATTATTTAAAGTAATGTGCTCTTTTGTACGCCACCGGAAAACGGAAGTTTAGCAACGATTGAAAAACTAATGCAAAATTACAATACCTCCCATCCCGCGGTGTGTAAAACGTGGCGACACGGGGGTGGTATACCGTTGGACAAGAAAACAACCGGCAAACAATAATCCAATTCAATTCCCATCTGCGTTTTCTGGCCCTCTTCGGCACCGAAGGGCAAAGCTGGTAAGACTTAAACACTTCTCAGCAACTACTTCATGAGCAATGAATTTTAATTAATTACAGCCGAATGGGAAGACACTGGGAAGCACAACCGGTTGCACTGGTAAGCGCTGGTGATGGCAAAGTTATACGCTGTTGCCCGGACGGTGCACCGAACCTCTGTTTGTTCCGCTCCAGCTCGATGGAAAGTCGCAGACTTACTGACGAACAGATGGGTATCAATAACTTCAGTTTGCATAAGTTCCACCCTGTGGGCTTTGTGTCTTCCGAAACCGATGCTGGGCGGCAGTGTAGCCCGGTTTGGGTGGTGCATTATGCTGATAGTGAAAAGTTTCCACCGATAGCAATCTTTGGAAGGGTGTGTATGTGTTGTTTTCTTACCAGCAACTGTTTACCTTCCAGGCACATTCATTGCCATCCGTTCCGGAGATGGGTGGAAGGCTCGACTGGAATGTTTTGGCCGCACGGGAAGAATTAAAGGGAAAAATATTTACACACACACAAATGGTAAGCTTCCCGCTTATGAACCGTCGGTTTGCTGTTTCTCCAACACGTAATAAACGACAAAGAAGTATAAATTTCCACAAGCACGAAGATTAAACAACGTCGAACGGGAAAAGGGGACCGTTTAGAGGAGTTGGGCACAAGATCAAAAGGAAGAGCATCGTCAATCACCTTAAGGACGACGATGAAGCGACGATAAGTTGTTGTAATTTCATTCTCATCTATCTCGTTTGATCAATTAGCTCCGATAGAATTGAACCGGCTGTCCTCCGGGCGCATCATAAAACGAGAAATGTAAGCAGACGTGCATCGGACAGTAAGAAGCCTTGCTTTGACAGGAAGTTTTGTTTAAATTATCGAGCATATTGCAATAAAGTTTATATAACATGAGCAAAGTTCTTGTTTAAATAGTTCCATTTAAAATAAACTATCTTCCTAAGAAACAACCACACCAGGTTTATGCAGTGCTATCCTTGCTATTCGAACCAACAGAACACAATCCATGTTTTCCTAGCAGTATGCTCAACGTACCTCTTCTGTCGCTGTATAATGGTTATCGCTTTGATTAACCAATTTGTCACTGAGCGAGAAACAATTTACAGTCTGCTTGGAAAGCTAATCGACCAGTTAATTACTTACCATCGGGTCCGAACACCACTGACCGTTCCCCGGGTTCTCCCGAATGCCCTTTTGAAAATTCCTTTCATTATTTGCACAATGTACCTATGTCTGGCACGGTTAAAAGTGCTAATGAAAATTGAATTTTGTTGTCTGTCGCGCGGAGAGAGTGTATTGTTTGGGACAGGTGATTGTAATGTTTATTATCCGTTGTGAAAGAAATTGTATCCATGAAAAAAAAGGTTAAATTGACGCTTCATTAATGTAGAAGAGGTTTGAAAATACTCCTAAATGCTAAACAGCAGTTAAACCCCTAAAAGTATGCTTTCCGCATGACAAATTTAAAGCAGTCGACTAAACTGCTTCCAAATTTTAAACTGAAAATATAAAATGCTCAATAAAATTTATATTATAAGCAAAATAAAGTACAAAATGCCATGTTTTGTTTTAACAATATCAATTTTATAAAGTTTAAGGAAGAAAATTAAATGAGTGCGTTCATGAACCACTCAGTTGGATGCTGCGCGTTCATCCTCTCTCGCATCTGCAAAATGGAGATCGAGTGTTCCGCAGCACACGCACTCACTCTCTCTTCTATTTGTGGCACCCTTCTCGAGAACCGCGAGCTCCACCGTTGACCGCGTGGGCAATGAACTTCAAGACCGGATTTTAAATAAAGAACACACCGAAAAACCATACACACACTTCAACCAGACATTGGAAGACATTATTGCCGGGCACGAATTCCGCGGGCACCATGTTGCTGCAGCATGCGCTCGATGGTGCTGAGTGACGCAATGCAACCCCATCACCCAGACGGTTGCTCATTATGTGCCCGTACAAGCCAGACCCGTACGCACCGGAGACGCACTGGAGACTGCAGCACGGTGTGCACTTGGTTTTGGTTGTATCTTCACGTCCACTAAATCTTTCATCGGCTTGCAGCGTGGAAAGTGTTAGAGTGGCCACACTTTACTTTAACAGCCATTCTCGTGTGCACTCGCACACACATCAACATACAGGCATAACCACAATATAGCTCTTATGCTTGCTTCCGTACCTCAGCGTACGATTTGCATCTCGATCGGAAGATTCACTTTTGGTCGGAATGAAAGTATGAAGTGTTTGTGGCGTAGGAGGCTTCAGCAATAATAAAAAAAGAATATCCAAGAAGATAGCACAGGTTCGGAAACATCCGATAGAACTAACGAACGATGCCAGTTCGATACGCTGGCCGGTGGGCGTCTAATGTTCCGTTAGCACGGTCAGATTGTACGATATGGCTTGTCGGCGCGTGGTCTAGAGCCTTTTTGCTCCGAAAGTGGGCTTTCTCGCTTCCGCCTGCACGAAACATTGGGCAAAGTTTAAAGCGACAAAAACCCATCCCAAGCCAAACGGTGCAACGTGCCGTACATGTGCAGAAAGGTACATTGATGGGTTCGTTAAGCGATAAACCTGCGGATAAATTACGTCAATCGTTTGTGTTAAAAAAGTTCTTTTCTCCCTGCACCTCCTGATGGGGATGGGAAGGGGATGAAAACTTACAGCACAGGCTTTGAACTTTGAGCCCGTGGGGTTATGGTGGAGTGAGGGAGTTTTGCATGCGAATGAACTTTCCCATCGTAGCTTGGCTGTGCAAAGGGGTTTGTTTTGCGGGATTTACGGATATTCGTTGTTAACCTGCTTGTTGTGGGAGCAGATGTTGCAACCGTAAGTGAAATTTTGCAAATTTATTGTTACGGAAATATTATAAAGCTGTGCTGCATAAGAAAAATTATGATTAGCTACAGCTCGACTACATTTATTCTCAAATATAAAGAATATGATAATAATGGGTAATTTTTTTTTCGTAAAATAAATGAAAGATATCTGAAGGCTTAGTATTTACAATATTAAAATTAATTCATCATAAAGAAGAACGTCACATCAATAGAAGTAAGCAACAGTATATTTGAAAAAATAGTTTGCTTTAAATCCAATTATACTACTATCAGTTAATGGAAATTTGCATAAACTACTTGTTCATAGCTAGAAGTATTTGGGCTTAGTAATCAGCAAGTAGTTTACTAATATGTGTGAGTGAGCATCTTGAGTGCGGCAGCCTACGAAAGAACCTCTGTATCACTCAATTACGTGTCATTTAACTCATGTGAATCATATCACTCATGCTAGTGTAATTTCATTTGCGAAAGAAAAAAAGTAACTCTCGGAAGAATCGGTTGATGAGTTATTTTATTGCTGTGACTAACTCATTGAGAGCTAATTCACCTTAGTTCGTTATTATAAACATTTTTGAGCAAGTACATTTTTAAAAAGCGGTAAACCAATAGTTATAAATATTTCCTTATTGATAGAAACGAAATTCAGTGTTATGTTTCCGTATTTCGTCCAGTCCTTGCACTTCATAAGTTACAATTACATTTAGTGTAAATCCTTCACATAAGGCAAACTAATTTAAACTTAATTGAGAGGGCGTACCTCCGATTCCCAAAACGTAGGAAATGTTTAATTATCGAATCTAAGCGGGGAAGTCGACAACACTAATTCGGGCTCCAAAATCAACGCTTCGTAAGCACTTCATTATCGTGTATAATCAACCAGTTTCGAGTGCTGCTGTTGTTCAAAGTTGAAGCGTTGTAAACATAATAATTATCCACTCTCCCTCCGGGTTCCGGAGGAGGGTTTTGGCCTGATGGAGAACAGTATGTTTATACGACAGGGAATAGAACTGAAACACACCCCACATAAACAACAACATGGCTTCTTCCGCACAATCGTATTCGAAACAAACCACACACACTCACACACGAATGCGCGGTGACTTTGATATTTACCGGCGGGTATATAGTCACCTTCAGCACAAGGTTAGGATAGTTTTATTGGAAAATTTATCACACACCATTCAACACGCGGGACAGAATCCGTTTGTAGATGGAAGCCGAGCATTGTGAGCATTATACTAACACACTCAGTCGGTTCATTTGTCACGCAGGTCTAGGTGTCATCAGTATCGCCATCAGCCTGACAGCGGCCCGGGGGCACCTGTCACCATGCTCGGTGCGCCTGACGAACGCAACTGTCAACGATCGCTCTGGGCATGGCCAGCAGCCCTTCGCGCTCGCGCTGCTGTAAATTAGCTAATTTGCTAGCGGAGAATTTAAATTAGTACCGGCCACCGCTCGGGGAACTATTTTCGGGCAGCCTGTGTCACCTTCGGGCCGTGCAGTGCGAGCCGGCATCTGGTGGCACATAAATCGCACGACACGGTCCGAAACCTCGGAATCGGTACGCATTTTATTATGACGCGCGGCTATGCTAACGCGCGTTTTATGCTTCGACGCTGTTGTTACGGGCACAGTTGGAAGGGATTATGGCCAAACGCCGCGCGGGTGCGCAAACAAACGATCAGGTGGCTCGTAAAGTGTACGATAATTTTGATTCGGGCAAAGTTTTCTAATTGGCCGGCAGTAAAACGTAAACATGGAACATATGGTACCCAATAAAGTATATCCTCAGGGAGTTGGGGGAGAGGGGGAAGGAGGAGGAGGAGGAGAGGGGGCAGGGGCAAAGGGAACTCAACAAGGGATCAGAGATAATTGTGTCAGTAGGAATAGGTGCGGGTAATAAACACCGAAATAGACAACATTGACAACATCTTCTGAGTAGATGGATGCACCCAAAACAAAGAATGATAAAAGTTGTTTAAAAATATATATTCTTTCGTATTTATTAAGCTGGTTTAAACTATTCATATGCGTCATATTGACACACGAATTGTGTGTAAAAATAAGCGGACTACTTTCATTTCTCGTCTGCACGGCAAGATACGTACACAACGAGGGTACACAATGCTATCCATTCTACTCGACCCTTGATGATATCGCTTTTCCTGCCCTCATCGATGTATATGTTGTGTTTTTCCCGGGGTATATTTTGCTATTCAAACTGTTTTCCCAGACCCTCCTGACCTCCAATCCACAATCGCCCATTCTCCTTTCTTATGGGACTCAAACAGGCCGTAAAAGGTTGAGCTTAAGGATTTCCCCGTTTTTCCGGTCGACTTGCTGGAGTGTCCTTTTTTATCCCACGATTTTTTTCCTATGTTCTCCCGCTTTTGCACCCTGACTGCGGTCGTGCTCCGATGGAAAGTATATTAATCAATAAGATTGAACACGCCATGACAATTGTGACCTTTTTGCCGCCGCCGTTCGTGAATGCCTGGGAAAGGAATGGCTGAGGATGAAAAGGTATCCTAGCCTGCGTTTGTGGCCGGACCGGGGGAGTTAACCGTACGGATGAATGAGCCCCGTGGTTTGGGGTCCGACTGGCTCAGCAAAAATTGAATTCATCGAGTTTGTGTCGTGTCTGTGCGTCCTTCGAAACTTACTCCTCCTCCGAAACGTGCGAAGTGTTGGGAAGAGTAATGTTATTACGTCGCATTCGAGTGAAACACAGTTCATTATCGAACTGGCAGGATATCTGTGCATGCTTTTTTTTTTGGGGGCTTGTCTTTTCCGTACGGTGAGTTCAATTGGAGAGAAAAACGGACACTTCATTTGTCCCTAATAAGAGGGGGTTTCTGCGATGTGCCGTTTTGGATAAGGTACCGGCTGGTAGCAGCATGTGATATGGGACAGTTTTGATTGACCGTAATGGTTTGGATACGATTTGGGAGGCTTTCGCATGACGTTTCCGGTTCATTTTGTTCCGGGAAAAACCAAAGCTTGCTAAGATATCCTTAATCAGTAAGCAAATAAAACTTGTTAGTTCGAAAATTGTATAAAATTAACAGTGAAAAATGTATATTCAAATATGAGGTGGATTTGCTAGTAAATAGAATACATGTAGGCGTAAATTATGATTAGACCAATTTGCTGTTTTCTGTGGGAATTATTTCCCAAATAATTAATATTTTTAAATTATAATGCTGTTGTTGTTTCATTTAACAGGTTATCCTTTATTTTGTAAAAATCTTAACACACAAAATTGAGTAAACCATTTATGATAGCGCTCAATTCCACCTAAGTAAATTTAGTACGCCTAAGTGTATGCAACCTTTTGACGAAATCCGTCGTAGGCGATTACTAATGTTTTATCAATTTGTAAGAAGGAAAATTAAATTTCGAATTGCCTTACTTCGGGCGTTTTGAGTGTATTTAACGCCCTGAATAAATTTACCGAATTAAATTCAAGTTAAATTGAATGCAGAATTTTCTCTTAATCAATTCGAACGAACTCGAATTTCAATTCATTTACTGAGGATCCTTACAATCAAGATTCGAGCCCGCTTATTCATGGCTGAAGAAAAGAAAGCATCGGCTTCAAAAAAAAAACGGCAACCGACAAAGAATGGAAAGCTTTCCAGACAAGCAGAATGAATTGTTCCGGTGGGTACAATTTCCGTCCTCGGTGAAATCGTTCAATATTTTATGACTCCCTTCGCCATCGAAAGTGCTGCATTCTGCCGTCGCCCAGCCGGCTCTGCACCCGACCCCCATAATTCCTCATCCCGTCCAAGGCAATTTTATCTACTCTCGATCTTGCCTCTTGGGTGCAAACCTAACTTCTTTAACTTTTTTGGGAAAATTCACCGCCAAGACGAGCTTTTCATTTTCGTTGCAAAAGTATGCTGTTTTTTTTTTCGCTGGTGCTCCTTGGAAATTTTACAAAAGAAACGTGCCCGTTGCATTTTGAGAACGCATTGTGTGTGTGCCTTTTGAATGGAAGCTGGAAAAATAGTTGTGGAAAGGGAAGAAAAAATACAAACTGAGCTCATGGAAGCTTATTCTATCCTTTCTGTTTGCAGATTTGAAGCAAGTGGCATTTTACGTTGCCGCGCTTTTACACCACCAACAGCCGCATCTGAGTCGATCATATGCTTATGAAAGGTACTGTTTGGTCTTAACTTTTCGCCGACCGTACAGCGAAGTCGACGAGAGGAAATTGTGTTTTTCGTTCCTTTTTCATTGTGCATATAGTTTGTGTAAAATCGAATTTCATATCGGGTGGCTTACGGTTGGTCTTTGCCGATAGTTACCGGTGTAAAATAGTTCCACGATGAAGCAGCTTCCCACCGTTCCGCTAACAAGTGTTGTGTAACATGGTTAAAAAATTGCCCCGATTCGTATAACAGGATTTTAGAATGTTTTGTGGGTAAGACCAGCCAGACTCCAGTGAACCAGCGTACACGAACGTCAATCAACCTCGTGTAGTGTTGGACGGTTTGACCGAAACAAAAAAATTGCCCCAAAACTATGAAGCAACAGCAAAACCACATTTTTCATCTTACCGAAACGTAGTTTGCTTGCAGCATGGCAAGCAACACATTCTTCCTACAGTGGACACATGTTTCTCCCGGAGGCCACCCCCTATTCCCTGGGTGGGGAGCGAAAAAAACTCCCATAAATTGTGTCCGTGCTCGGTCCGTGCGTCTTAAATCTGTCGCATGATTCATTCCGTCGAACAAATCGCTGGAATTTTTCCACGTCTAACGACCCGTCTCCCGTTTGCTGGGCGCGAGTCTGGCACGGTTTTGGGGACGTACAAATGTGTTGCAGCTGCAGTCCAGTGGCGTGGTAAAATGCATACCGTGGCCACGACATTCCGGCAGCCCGAAACTGCTGACTCACCGAGTTTTGATGCTGTGTCTCGTGCTGATGTCTTGGGCTGGACGACTTTAAACTTTGTTGCCGAACGAGCGTGTCTTACAAACGGTGTACGACCAGAAGCAATAGGACTCCCAAAACGATCCCTTTCTAAGGCGCGAGGAAAGATGTGGAACGACGGAGCAGAAGATGATAGGGATGCAAGTTTAGCACAAAATTAATTACACCACCTCCTGAACTGCCAACACTCTTCTGCCAGCACTACACCATCTCGTGCATCGTTAGGGCGGAAAAGAGATTTTTCTTACCCTGCACACTGCCACGGCCACTGTTCACAGAAGGGAAAAACCATCCCATACAGCGTGGTAGGTAAAGATCACATCGTTGACATCGATCACGTTTGCGAACGTTTGTGGTGTACCTCTGGTTGCTGAATAACGTGGAATTTCCATCGCGGAAAAATCAAACACAAACATTAGCGTACCCAACCGGTGCCGTTCGGTTTGATGAACTATCGTGTTACTGCTTAGGGCGGGCACGGACGGGTGCGAAAATAGAACCGGGCCCGCACGTGCTTCCGTACGGCGACCGAGGGAACGGCAACCCAACAAAAAACGAGCGTAAGATTGATGGGAAAATGTGCGAAACATTGGCGGAAAAGCTGAACACTTAAGCCAACAAGGATGGGCGGGATGGCTGGGAAGGAGATGTACTGCGGAGAAAATAAAATGTCGCAACATATGCATAAGGGTGACATAGTACATCACAGCCGAACAAACGATGAATGGATTTAAGTTGTCGGAAAGGATGTGATGTGTTTTTTGTTGTAACTGCAACTTTTGTAAGAAGCTACATATTTATAGTGCTTGACAAAACATGAATAAACAAACAATTAGTTTATTATGTATGTAGATAATCTAATGAGTGTTTTAAGTATGTTTCTTTTCTCATGTTTTAATTCAATTGAATTTGAGGTTTTTTAACCGATTATTAAAAAAAAAGTAAGTTTTTTACGTAAAAACTAAATAATAACAGATTATACAAAAATGTTTAAAAATCTTTTAATACATACATTGTTTCGTACTTTATGGTTAATTTATTATTATTATTATTATTATTATTATTATTATTATTATTATTATTATTATTATTATTATTATTATTATTATTATTATTTATTGATATTGACTTCTGTAGCTTACAATTCAAAGTTTAAAAACTTTATGTAGCATAGTTTAATTAGATTTAAACGTGTACATTTTTTAGAAACCACATGAATTTGGACAACCTGAAGCACAAATCAATAACATTGGAACTCTCATGAACTGTGTTGGACATTAGTATCATTTGATCTCTAGAACTTATAGAGGTAGACTGTGGTTAGAAACTGTTGAGTTCCTAGAGTTCTGGAATGTATTTATACACATGAATGTTAAGTCAACACAACAAGTCAGGATCTTCAAGAATAAAATAAATAGTTATAGAATAAAAAAGGTTGGTGCTTTTTGAGATCGAGTTTCAAATAACTCGAGGCCTAGTATTTAACAACGGATCTTATATATCTATAAAAAACTTATTTATCTGAGAGCATTAAAAACTTGAGTCAAACATTAATATATTACCTGTTTTTACAAAAATTGGAATTATGCGCAAATCTTCCCTGGCTAACGATTCAAAGACTAAAGGATCTAATCATACATCGTATGACTAAATAAAGTATACTTTGATTGAAATGTTGAAGCGGATAAATAAATTGCAACAAGAAACATGGAACAATCGTAAAAACCTGTTTGAATAATTTCTGAGTTGGCGAATGGCCATCTTAGTGCCTACTAACTCATCATTTGAGTAACTGAGCCGGTAGTACAATATGAAGTAGTTTCAAAGTCTTGTCATGGTAGCTGGTTTGTTCTCAAAACTCTTTCTGGAACTAGAGTATATTAATATCTGCATACGGTTTTCTATGCTAAATCTTAGTATAGTTTTTAAATATTTGAAGTAATAAGATCTCTAGATTTAAAGTGACTACAAGAAATTCCTAGTTGTAGTAGTCAATACTACCAGTGAATAATATACCAAAAATATTAAATAAAACGTATCGCAAAATCAACTGTTCGTTATTGTTATGAAGTCTTTTTTTCTTATTTTTGGAAATTTATTCTTTTGCTCGTAAAAGAAACAAGAAGCCGTTTATTTATGTAATAGACTGAACTATAAATGTTCTGATGTCTATTAATTTTGAAGTAGCTCTCTTATTTTCTTTTCTTCAAATTAGAGCTCTCTTCACAGCAAAATAGCTCTTTGTTTTTGGATGTTTTTACACAGAAACCCGAAAGTTCATCAAAAGATTTCCAAAAAACAACCCACAGCGTAATGGAAGGAAACCACACAAAGTTCCTCAAAGTCATGTCCGCACCATTACGTTTTTGCGAAGGCTCACCCACCAATTGAATTTAATCTCACAGTCATTTGTGCAGTTTGTGCAGACTTTACCTAGCATTTTTATGGCAGCGATACCAATTGCGTCTATTTGGTGGCACGGTGCTGTACAATCTCGCACCGGTTTCCTAGGAACGGGCTGCGAAAGCTCGGAAAATCGCACATAAATCTTACCGTTTGCAGCACGGTTAGGGAAGCGGGCCGGTTCCAAAGCGCAACGCCGGGAATGCAATAAACCGTCGGTGAATTAGATAACTTTGTAGCATACACACGCCGGTGACGCTTCTTATGCATCGTGCTTTGCGTAGCGACGGCTCTCAAAAACTGGCTCCACCGTTGCTGCCACGCCAGGACAATAAACGACGAAGGGTTTACCACTTCATCGTTCATGTCAAACATTTCCGCTACGCACCGGGGTTCTACTTTCACCAACAGCTATAAATTTAAGACAATTTCGTCGTGTTCCCTTCGGAGTCGGAGGTCCCGGAGCGCCGGAAGCGTGCAGCATTCCGCCTGGTACTGGGTGAAGTTTATTTCGAAACCGACTCCACCGAGAAGCTGTGAGTGTTATTCATTTTTATGTCATATTAATGAATGTAAACCCTCTGCACTGAGATAGTCGGCTCGGTGTTCGGACGAGTTGTGTTCAGTTTATTCACCCGCTATTAGCAATCAGTCACCTACCAACCGCACGGGACCACCTCCACCGGGAGTATGGGGAGTATGGGAGTCCGCAGTAACGCAACAACTGGCGGAGAGGAATACAGGCAGAAAATTAAATTCTTAAGAATTTGTACCACAGACAAACCAATGATTGCCGGTGTTTGGCGCTGGTACTGCTCTTGCTTCGGTTGCTATAAATAATGTGCATATTTCATTTCTTGCAAACCAAGAATCTTCGTTAGTGGGGAATGGTTTGGAAATTCAACAGTGCGTACCGTTTTTAGTGCCGGTTTAGTTGTGCCCAGTGCCTCCGACACTTTTGAGGTTTCGATAACGATGAGCAATTCATTATTGGGCAAACGTCGATGTTCAACCGCTCTTCCAACCCGCCAAAGTTATGTTTTCCGTTGTGCGCATGATGTAGTTTGTGGTACAGGAGGTAGCTGCAACAACAAAAAACTAATTTTCATGTTTAAAAATTGTAGAATGTAATCATTCACGCGAGCTCTAGTTGTGTGGTTAGCGTGGTCATGTAGACATGCGATGTAGAATTCTTCGGTGGAGTCAATTGTGTAACCGAAACAATGTTTTCATCTCTCGACCTGTTTGATGAGCTCACCCTTGCCTTTAGTCCATTTAAGTTTGGGTATATCGTTTCTCTTCTGGCGATGTGGATAACTTCAAATGATGTATTGCTCTCTATCGTCAAATGCCATTTGCATGACGCGGTCAGCTACCTGATGTCCATATTCTTTAGTCGAGATCTGTTTTTTGCACAGGAGTTAACAAGCGTAAGTTCAAACTCATCCCTTCTTTTGTATAATGATCTGGTCTTTTGGGAGTACTCATAGTTCTATCTCAATCTGGAGGATTTAGAAACTGTATGACCGGAGTCTTCTGGGTTACTTAGAATGACATGTAACGTAAAGTAAATTTGGATTTTATTTATTTTTACTACTGAATATCCATCCATTCGCTAGTGTCTCTTAAACTCCTCGTGGTTGTTGATGTTGTTCACTACTATTGTTATAATCTTCTCATCTACTTCAAATACTAACGATTCTAAGAGCATTGAATTGTGTCTAGCGACTTCAAGATACGCTACTAGACTGAAGCTTCTCAACAACAATATCCAACTCTTAAAGGTCCAGTATTGTAAACTTGTTTCAGTTTATGGGAGTCAATTGTCTTTCTCTTACTATCGAGCACTTTTACTTCTACTATTTTTGAAGACCGTTCTCCCGTAGTGAGGACTATTTAACTAGCTACATGCTAAACATGATATTAGTGAGCCAGAAATAGCCAGAAAAGATCAGGTAGGTCGTTACGCCTTGAAGAAGAATCCTGGAACTTCAATTGTAGAACATCAAAACTGACAGGAAAATGACAGACTATCTCCCGGTGACCATTTATATATTGTGTGACGTATCAGGATTCAAAACTTAAATTTTTAGATCTTTGTTTGAGAATGATCTTTGAATTGAAGAATATCAATACATTATTTTTAGGTTTCTATATCGTTGAGACCCTATAATTCCTTGGTCA
>KB663677.1:3387307-3400916 GCA_000349025.1 Anopheles minimus
ATACATTATTTTTAGGTTTCTATATCGTTGAGACCCTATAATTCCTTGGTCAAATACCCTGTCCATTTTCTATAGTATAAGTTCTCGTTGCTTCTAAGAATTTTCTGGTTCAATTCCGCCAATGTCTTTACTTACTATAATACTAAATTTTTATTTCTTTTCTTTGTTTAAAGTTCACTGATTCCGAATTGTTTTTTTTTTTGTAAAATAACATTCTTTCTTGTAGAACGGCCGATTAAATTTTGGAAAATAGGTCAACTCTCATTTTCATGAGCCTTAGCGTTAAGGTGGTGAAACCGGAGTTTATTATCTAATATCGATCCGTATCTCAACAACTACCACATCTTACCAGTTCACAGGTCACACGCAACGTGCACCGTTCACACCGCTCCCAAAACCCGTCAGTTTGAGTTATCACTTCTCCAGGCAGCTCATTATTATTCAATTACTCAGACACCTTTTAACGAGTGACAACACCTTAAGATGCTTATCACTCTGGTAAGCTGTACAGTACCATCCATCCATTCCCCTCCAAAAACCCCTACGCTCGACTAGCAGCGAAGGACATTTCACTGGCACGGTGCTAGCGTTTTCCCCACTACAATGAATCCGTGCTAGCACCGGATCGGGAATTTTATGACGGTAATTGAGTTACTGTTTTGTCGGTTGGATTAGCAAATCGTAAACGGGATGTTTCACAGCGATTTGGAAACAGATTTGGGGTACTTACGATAATGCAATTCGGATTGGATTTTTACAACGACCCGAATACGCACTATAGAAATAGACATTTTTTTATAGTTCCTTAAACATTGCTCTTAGTTTGAACAAATTCGTCCTAGAGTCTTTTAGTTTATAATTCAAACAGCAAACATGAACAAAGAAATGATGAAAAGGGCCTTCTTTATTTAAAAAAAGCTAGAAGTGAAAAGGAGCGATTGTTTTTTTACGCCGTTCCTCGGCAGAGGAAGAACTTGGAACGATGGATTTTCGTTGTAATACTTCCAAATAGCGCATTCGGACGGATTAACTGGAGCGAAAGCAACAGCAAAAGCGAAGAGCACACCGAAGGTGAATGGATCTTACCGGCTTAGTTCAACAATTCACCGAACCGCACCGCAACCGAGTCCGATGATGCGAAAACTCAAAGAAAAACTCGCCACTGTTGGTAGCTTCGCCTTTCTCTGGCGATTATGTTCGGGTTTCTTCTTTCGGCCACTTCCAGCGCTATGATTTCCCGCTGCATGAATGGTTCCGAAAGAAACTGATGGTCAACAACAACGAAAAAAAAAAACCGATGTACCCAAACCAAAGTTGCGCCATCCGCAAACCGGGCTGCGGTAGCATCATTTCGCATCCTTTGCCCTGGTAAGGTGCTTGCTGTTTGGGTCTAATCTGCAATTCTACTCTTTTTCGTGGTGATTTTTGTCCGGATGAATTGCTGTTCGCTAGCTCTTTCCCCACTCTTTGCTGGGTGGCATGTTTGGTTAGTCCGTTCGCTAAAGTCCACACGTTTGAAGGAATGTCCGGTATCGAATTTCGAGCTATCCCGTACGCCAGATCGCATTCTTGGCATGGCTTCCGGGTCGGTTTCTGCAGCGAATCGAAAACCACCAAACGGACGGCATCATAACCGCATCCCGTGCGGTGCATCCGGACGTACCATGCACCCAAACCGTACCCAACCATCGACTGTCCACGTCGAAGCGGATCGGTTTGATCTGTTGTCGGGTTGAACAGCACTCCAAACAGCTTCCATAAAACGGGTTCCCGAAACGATGTGCATTTTTCTTTCGCCATCATGGCGAACGACAACAACAAAAACAAGCGAGGTAATACAAGGCCTTCATTGGGAATGGGATAATCCAGCTTTCCAGCTAGGCTTTACGGTTGCAGAGTGCGAAAAATGAGAACATCACACTAAACACGTGTAGGAGGACACCACCATAAATTAGCCGTGCGCTAGTGCGGCTGTTGCTGCTCGTGGGCACGATCGTTTCGTACCGATCGTTCAAGGAAGAGGGTTTCATGTTGCTGGGGTTGCTCTTTTATTTTTCGCCCTTTCTCTTCCTAAAGCATCCTCCGGGCAGCATACGGGACGGTAGGGTTACAATCCCATTCCTAGTTCGGGTGCTGGACGGTACTGGGGAGGACATTAATCAAATGGCTCATAAAAATGACCATTCACAGTTCGCACCGTGTTCGGATGCGAAATGGTTGTAGCCCTTTTCCGGACGAAGCCATCGATCAGCTGTCTCCGGTGTCAACCGCATATGGTGGAGCGGTTTGCGCCTGGGTGGCCCACGATCTCAATTGGAATTGCTTTTAGTGTGGGGACTGTGTGGTTGTATTACGGTTTCTCGTGGAGAATCTTACACAAATAATTAGTCTCTTAAGTGTTTCATTATTTATCGTATAAAAAGGTACAAATTGATTGCTGTTACGCGGTTTCCATTATTTTAAATATTAAATCATTGTAAAGGTGCCTAAAAGTATGCAATTGTGATACATTTTGATATTTTTAAATATCAAATACAAAATGCTTAGATTGCATATATTTGGGCGCTAACCAGATTATTCTACTCATTATCCTTTCAAGATGCTTTGGTTACAAATTTAATAATTATTTTAACGGAAAATACAAACAAAACATTTAAATATTATGTTAACACGAGAAATTCAACAGATAGTTTCAATGTAATTTTAATGTAAGTCTGTGTGCCGCAATGGAACGAACAATTGAAAACGCTTTTTTTCTTTTCTAACACTCCTTCATCTGTAATGCAGATTTTCTCACATTATAAGCGTACGATTGCCCAACACCGTAAAGCAAATACCCGGTGAGGTGAAAATATGCTCACCTTCGCTTCTTCATATCGACCGGTTCTCTTAATCGTAAATTACACTCCGCTAAGGCTAGCACGCTTCCGACTCAATCAAATACGCCTTCGTTTGTGTTTCTGGCGCCGTTCGCCATACGTGCAAACCGGGATATGGAGCATTATTGTATTTCCATGCCGTGTGCCAAATTTCCTTTCGGCAAATGCAATTTCACCGGCTCGGGGTGACATTTGCTTTACCGTGGTGGAGCATGAGCGAGCGTGCCGGTGCAGGGACCGAATTTTACATATTGCCACCATCTCATCCGATGGTGGTTTGTCGAAGCTACGTCGCACCGAATCGGTGATGGTAATACGATTCTCGGTACGGGTACATTTGATTGAAAGTGTAAATATTGTAACGAACGAACGTTTGGATGGAGGGTACCGTTGCATGCAGGAAGCGGAGTAAGTTCTCTTCCAAATCCCCTCATCAAATTTACACATTGATAGTGCATGTGCAGTGCTGCGTGCAGTGCTTGTGCCACTCCATACGGTGAGTCTTTCTTTTGTCCCAAAAAACCAATTCAGTGGAGGGTTTTCTTGGAACGGAAACAAATCATTTGCAAGTGCTATTGCTTTTGACAGTCTGTGTCAGTTGTGATATTGTTCTAAGCTACATATTCCTAATAAACGGGTTATGATTGGGGCATTATTATGCTTGAATTTATCAAATTCTAATCTACACAGCTATAAAACCCTAAAAATGAAGACGACCTGATCCTTTTTAGGTAATACTGTTGTTGTTATTCCTCAAATGTTGTTCTCATTGCATACTTTTAGGCTCCCACAATCAATATGGCGTATAAAACTTACGAAAGAAGCACAATGTTTTAAATGAATTCTACAATCTACTCAGGTTTAAATAACTATATTTCATTTCTTTTATCATTCTTATTATCCAAATTGCATACTCATAGGCGTCAAAAATTCTTAAGGCATTTAGAAATAGTGAAATGCAAGTGATATGTCATGAACTTTTATTTTTAAAACGTTACAGCTTTCACTTTCACATACATTTCTAGCTCTGGGCGATCAAACACTGCATAATAAGCTAATGAATAAAATTAGTATGGCTATTCCGGAGCCCAACACCCTTTGCTATGTTTCCAAAGTCTCATTACGTACCGTTTCAACAATTTGTTTCCTATTGTTTATGTTTTTCATTCCACTGCAATGCCATCGTTTGATGACCGTTTGCAGTTTTCTCCATCGTCGGTAAAGGTGTCAACTTACTACCCAGGTCGGAGATGGATCTCAAAATAGGAAGATAGGGAGAAATTGTTTGCCAAATCAACATAGCCATCACCGTACGGGATGGCCACCGTCAGGTTGTCTGTCTTTTCGCACCCCCGCCCGTTTGCTCTGTTTACTATTCAAGCGGTGTCGAATTGAAAGCGATGAGCTACACCCTGTACCGGCGGACCGGTGGCCATGTTTATTGTTATGCTAGCTGTTTTTGCTGTTGCTTTACCATTACCCGGGACAACCTGCACCTTTCTTCGGTGTACGTTGACAATCATCTTGGCAAATACCTGAAACATGTTGCACTACGTCCCGTCACACCCTTCACACGCCCCTTTTGTCCCTTAAATATGCATGTATCTTCTATCGCTCACACCTAGCGCCACCTAGCGCACGACGAATTGGGTTTCCTTCCTTTCCACGCCGAGCGAGGTTGACTTTTCGCCACCTTCGTGTGAATTAAGAATGATGTTTATTCATGATCCGTCGTGGTTAACACCACATGCCAAGCGTGTGTCCACCGTGGTAGAAAACCATGGGAATTACAATGTTTCGCTTTCGGTCGGCAATGTGGAAGCCTTTTCTGTCGCGCTCCGAATCTGGTTGGAATTTAGCAAATGCTTTCTACCATTGCCTATGCCGCACCATACTGATATATGCTGCCCGGCATGATTTATGTGCGATTCTACCCACGGGATGGAGGTGCTAAAAGTGTCGGCTTTCGTGTGCCCTTTACAAAGCGACATACGGCTTGCCGGGAATGAATTCGGGCGCATTAAGATAATTCTAGCGAAAGGATTGTGATCATGATTTTATGACATTATGGTTGGTACAAAGCGGTACCGCTTCTAGCAGCCATGCTTGCTCAACACTGGAGTGACGTTTTGGGACAATTTTCATCAACGCTGATGATGACTTCAGGAGATGGCGTGCCAAGACAATGGTTTACCTATTTGATTGTTGAACCAATAAGACCAGCGTTGTCCTCCATCACTGACACCAACGTCAAACACTCAAACTGTGTGTTTTAGCATTTCGCAAATTGCTGCCAAAAATCCCGATCGAACGAATATTTTTTATTGCTGCGAAGAAATTGCCATTCCATTGAGTTGGCCCACTGCCCAAACAAGGTGGACGGGTGGCATTCGCAATCGGTTGCTGATTATATTATGTTTCAATTACGTTGACCTCGTTAGTGCCGTCGTTTCAGGGTTGCAGGGTTGTGCACAATTTACACTCATTATGTTTTTGCTGCCTCGACGTGTGGGATGTATCGGTTGGATGGGATCATCTGCGGGACACAAACATCAACAAAGCTCTCCGCCCGATTGCTGGTTGTCGTTTTATTTTTGACAAGAGAGTGGAAAAAGAAGGGAAGTCTCTGTCAAGTGTGTTTTCTAAAGACAGCTACGAGCAACTACTGACCATGGGCAGTTTCGGAGTCGAAAGTGGACGTTGCAGTGATGCAATCGGAATTAAACGAAACGTGCTTACGTGCCGATCAGGAACGAGTCTACTGCAAATGAACTCCGAATGTGCTCTAAATGGAAGTGAGAGATAAGCTACAGCTTACGAGCGTTTGATTATAATCAATTGCGATAGTTGAAGTTGTGTTCTTATTTGCGAAAAAAATCTTTTGTTTCAATTTATGGATTTTACTTTAAATTGAATTGAATTTTATCAAAAATGATTACGTATATTTCAAACACCCATTGGATATAAAATTTTCCAGGGCTGAAAATTTATATTAAGAATAAAATAACGAAATGTTATGTAAACGTACCATATGCTTTTCCCTTAGTACTAAATGTTGAGTTTTGGGATTAATTGCCTAAAAGTATAGTAATTTGCAGCATAACTATAAGTTGTATGTCTACTTGTTTTTTTTTTGCATACTTTTGGGCGTTTTGAATTGAAAATGTAGGAGAACCAATTTTTTCAAATTCTTTGGGCATTGTTAAGTGACATGATGCCTTGAAGCAAGAGTTCCAGAAAGTGGGAATAATTCGAGATTTACCTCAACACATTGTACAATCGGAAACACTGGATAATAATTTTAGTTTTCAAATTTTTTTCTTCTAAAATATACTGCCAATATGCAATACATTTTGAAATATACTAAGGATTGATTGTACCCCAAAGGCCCCCAAAAATTTGATACTGATGCAAGATGCAAGCAAACATCTTCTGCGTTAAACATGACTTGTACCAATAAACTTATCATGTGGAAGGAAAGTTTGAGAATATTTATTCGCATTAGTGTTTACTTTTCAAACCACGTTTACCACCGACATTTTGCGAAGTAGATCGCGATATACTGATATGCTTACACAAGTCACCACCGTTCGGCAAACATGTAAACTTGCTGCCATTTTGAAACATCTTTCCTGTATTCGATAAACAGTGAGGAACGTAGTTTTCAGAGCAGAAAAGGAGAAGTTTAAGTTATTTGTTGTATAGTCCGATATATTTTTTGTTTTTCAACAATAATTTTCAGTATTGTATTGGGGATATCTTGTATTTTATAAATATAAACGAATAAACAGGAGCTACTAAAATTGTCCAACGCACCACATCCTGGAGCAATTTAAATCATTCCTAATGCTAGACACACTCACCCATCAAGGTAAACTACGTCATATGACGGAGTTGATGGGCACAAAAACGAACAAACTTCCAGTTGTGAAAAGTTCCTAAATAACCATAAAACTCCACACCAGACGATATGTGAACGCGCAAAACTAGACGAGAAAAAAAGGACCCTTAATCATACAAAACGAGTCAAAAAAAAAAAGAACAACTTTTTCTTGTAACGCTTGTACAAATGCATTGTGTAAGAAAAATCCTCTAACGACGCTTCGAACACAAAAGCACACCTAGCGGTCGGTGAGGCAACATGAAAGCCCTGGTACATTAAACCCTTCCCAACCGTTCGGCTGGTCGCCTTTCATGTCGTGGGCGGCTTATTGCACGGGCGAGTGTTTCCGAAAAAGTGCTGCTTGAGTCACGGGTCAAGTGTGCACTCGCACACTTGGTTGAAGTGCAAAAAGCAACACCGGCCGCAACGGAATGGTAACCGTCGTGGATCCGAACTTTGGTACCGCACAGTCTGCATTAGCTTAAGGTGTAATAGTCCGGAAACGGAACATAACAATCAGGAAGCTTAGAAGGTAATTTATTTAATTTCGCAAACGTATCCCACAAGGCAAGTTTCGGTTGCAGCACTATGTGCTATGTGAGTGTGTTGGTAATGTTTTAAAATGGTGCAAAAATCAATTCTGAATTAAAGGAAGATTATAATGCATTGTTGTCTGTGCACTTGTTCATGATCCTTAGGTTCAAGCAATTTGAGTAATCTTGATCTATGATTTCAAAATTATCTTTTCTGAAAGGTGTTTTTATCATGGAGTATTTCATAAACGAATAAATCTCATGCCCCCAAATCCACCATCTTTGTTGACTTTAGATGGAAGATAATTGTTGCACTATTATTGAGAAGCTGATATCTTCATCTCTGGCAAGAAATTCGATCTCGATTAACGATTAATATTTGCCCATCGTAATGGAGATACAGTTTAACAAACTGTTACAAAATTGTACCCAACAGTAGAAAACGCATCCATCGCAAAGAACGGCAAGACTCTGTTAATATATTCGCCCCAACAAACAACTCCACTGAGCAACTCCTCGCATCCGATGGATTAATCTTGGCACTACCCAACAAAGATTTTCAGGGAGCTGGCTAAAATTTATGCTGCACCAGCATGTTGCCTGTGTATGAAGATTAACGACCCATTGTTTCCCGACCATCCTATCGGTACTTGCCCAAAGAACGCCAGCAAACTGCATCCCGACCAAAGTTCACAAAATAAATGACCTTTCCTAGACGGTATGCTCGGTGAACGTTCGACTAGCGCAGAACTATTGCGTGCTTTTACGATGATTGTAAACGTGTTGCAGTTGAAACGGATGAACCGATCCGGGCGTCATTCATTTGTTAGCACAATGCAAAACCCTTCCCCGGGCGGAGAGCTATTGGTTCGATTTTGTGGCGATCGGTGAGATGTTATCCGAGGGCAAATCGCCCCATAGAGCGATCCACCTTACCACAGTGCGATTCGCCTCGATGAGATGCTTACATTCCGAACCCCACAGGTGAGTTTTCATCACAGTTGTTTGTGATTTGTTTGTTTCTAAAGCTGCGGGAAAAGGCTTTTTGATGTGGTAAATCCAACGGAGATCGTCCCAGCACCGTGTGCATGTCATTGAATCATAGCTTTGATGAGTACGCTAGCGGGCAACATTTTGCAATTTCATAATGTTCGTTAGAATTGCTAAGGGTTCTGAGAGATCCGATACCGTCGAGGGTAGCATTTATAAACTATTTTCCATTCATTGAATAACATCCGAGTGTAACAGTTTCTTTTCATGTACGCTGGAAACAGTTCTCGATCGAAAAATAATAACAATAATTATAACAGAAAAGACAGCACAACATGAAACGATTGTGGCAAACCGTCACGTTGGTTCGCCATGGGCGTTTGATAACCTGATCCCATTTCGTTATTGTCTGGTTGGAATCGCTTCACGGAACTGTGCTGGTAACGCCACGGGGTAAAAGTGGAGCGCCAGAGGCTTAAAATTTTCTTCGAACGTCACACTATCAGCAACTCGAGGCAGAGCGACACGTTGACAGAAGCAGTATAACAGTGGGCACAATTTAATTGGTATAGCGTTACAGCATCCTTCGCGCGGTGGTATCATGGTGTAATGTTCAAGCTGGAGTTTTATATTGATTAAAGAAATTAGTTATTTCCTCTGGAATGTGGAATTCAATGTATTGACTTTAATGTAAAGAAGCTATCTTGTTCTTCTTGCTTGGTATAACGACCTATATACCACGTAGTTGGATAGTTAGACTTCAATACGGGGGAACGGTTCGGATAGGATTTGAACCTTGGTCCTGTCGTATGAAGATTGGTGCTACCGTACCGACCCAAGGAGGATATAGGAAATTTAGAATATGAGTTCATTAAGAGATGATTTTTAATTATTGAAAATCAAAACTCACGTCACTAATGTTTCTCACTGATGTCTTCCCAAAGTCCTGAAGTCGGAATATAGGTTGTCAACAACATGGATCATCCGAATATAGACTGATGTAACAGACATTGCGCAATTACCTGGCATAATCCCAAGAAAATATCCGTAAGCACCTTACACTTTAAGGAGTGATCCTAAGGTTTGATGTTAACCTTTGACATCCAATAATAATATGTATCTAGATTATGTATAATGTATGGAGATTGAAGGAAACTGCTTGAGAAAGAATAAACAACCTGGGCAGCGAATTCCTACAATCTGATCAATTTATCTGACTATTTGTATAACATCTTAAGGCTATTTCGAACTTCATTCTGAACGAAAGCCACAAATACTTGCCAAACTCTCATATCTAAACAGGTTTAAGGCTATTTAAAACTTTTTTTTCTGAACGACAAGCGGACATAATTTTCAAATTCTTTTAGCTGAACAAGTTTGAGTTCATCAACACACAGTATAGGAACCAGAGAAGGTTTAGCAACCTTTTTGCACACATGCATGCTTCACAGTTCATGCATGGGACATTCTGGTCTCGTGGAACACCAGCATATGTAAACTACTTCTATTTGTTCCAAGAAAAACACGATACCACACCAACTATCATGTATTACGCTTCTAATGGTTAAGTTAGCATAGCCATTATTACTTCAGGCAGTTATCCAGTAGAACTACGTAGGGGGAATGATATCAGATTTCGCTGACAGTGCATCGCCGAATAGAGAAAAACAATATCTCCGGGTTGCTAAATTAAGAAGCTTTCTGAACATAAATTAATAGTTAAATTCTATTTTTTACCTAATGTTTAATAAAAATTTGCATACTTTCAGGTGTTTACGACCAACAGGTTGTACATTTCTATAAACGTCGATTAAACCAACTTGCAAATTCATATAATTAATTCAACAAACCAGACCGACATATTATCCAATCCTACAATTGCTTGAGATATTTTACACACCTCCTCTTTGCGGTGTAGTCAGCGCTGAGGTTGCAGATAGCGTCACATTTTCACTGTCAGCCAACACCCAGCACCGAAACAATCCCACCGCCAAACGATGTCTCTGTTTTCATGAAGATTTTAATTGACTAATGCTGATAGGGCAGGCCCGACCATCTTCCTTTTGTCTACCCGGCCGTCTCGCAACGGTTCTCACGCTCCCCTGTTCTGCACCTCTTAAGGATGGCCTAAAGTCTGTTCACTTTGATCTCGACACGATGTTTCACTCAACGGCACGGTAACATTCTCTCGCCCCCGGGACAACAGCGTGGGATGGGATTGCAATCTGAAAGCTACTTTCACGTTGATTTAATGCAGTAATTTACCGAAGCACTGCAAAAATCCTTGCTTTTCCACACACACACACACTGGGTAAGTCTTTTTCGGGGATGAAAGTCTCCTGGTTCCAGACGGCTTCGTGTATTAGACCGGTTTGGTTCCGTGGAGCTACCGGTTCTCACAATTGCCTGGAACCACTCCAGCATGTGCCGGGATGGATTTAGCTCCACATTCGTGTCGGTATAGGTAGTACCAACAGCGACATCCTTACGTGATCGTCATCAGGATCGACGATTACCGGAGAGCATCGTTTATCATGCTTTCGCGTTTGGAGGACAAGGGCGTCGTTGAAGTATGTACATTAACCACTTTATGTGTACCGCCATCAGTAGGGCTTTTTTTTTGTTACTGCGTCGAGTGCGGATGAAGACGATGGTGATGGGCAATGATGATGATGGAACACAGTGGATGAAAATGAAAATAGACAACGAATTTCGCTGTGCGAGAACACTCTCGAGCGAGAAGCCTACGCAAAGTTCGTAAAGGATGGGGAAATCCTTCGAGAGTTAAATAGAACCGTCACGCCCGCTTAAGCAGAGCGAGCAGAGTTCTCTGATGTGATGTATTGTACCAGTTTATCCCGGATAGAAGGTAAAAGCTAAACAAGATTATCCAACGCACCAATTAGGGTGAAGCGTACGCTGGTGCAGTTCCCACAACAACAAAATATAACTCCAGTCTCCTGGTGGGATGTCCATTATCTTCCACAGGCCGGAAGCGTTGAAACGTTTCTATTGGAATATTATTTTCCCATTTACCTTGAAGACTACGACCCACACACGCGCGATGATCCGAGTGCCACTTCAGGAGGTCACACCGGCACTATGATTGATGACCCGGTGGTTGCAGTGTGGGCAATTGGCCGATCGTCCGAGGTCGTGCACGGGTAAAGTTTAATGACGAACTAGTGACAGTACGCACTCCAAAACTCGTTAAATGCAAGCTCCAAGCTTGCAGTAGGGTCAGTCTCCGGTTACCTCGGAATTGGCCAAGGGTTAATGAGGGAACGCGTACGGATACGCCTGGCGCAATGACTGCTAGTGGGGAATTGATCTCATAAAACTCATCTCTGTACCATCGGTGGCGTGCCGAAGCAGGAAATGGACAGTCCGGCCAGTTCAACGAACCGGACAGTCTTTCGGGGACGCCACGGCCAACTGACCGCTCGGGTCGGGGAGACTCTCATCGGAGCAATTATGAAAAGTGCAATTAATCAATTTGTCACTGGGAACGCAAACTCATTCGCTCCGGGCGGTTGAAGGTGGATGGGTATGCAGTTGAGTGTTTAATTGAACGGACTAATTGGCCGGAACGCAGAACAGTATCGGTGTTCTCGGGCACGGTCTAGGAGTTCGACGGGCAACAGTGTTTGCGGCCATGCTCGGAATTAGATTTCCGTCCATTGCCATTAAGTGCTAATAGCCTTTCATGGCTGTACATTGTTTGTTTGAGTGGTTTGCTGACCATTTCTGCTGACCATCCTTTGCTTTATGAAGATTTATTTTTTTGTGGCATAAACCGATGCTTGATTCTTCTAATGTGCAGAAGGAACTTTACCCAAAATGAATATTTTTTTTTACAATAACTTTTTCCCATGTCCTCAGTTTAAATTTTGAGAGCTGCTCACAACACTAATCACTGAAATTGGTGTGATGAAACTCTATGCTACCTAATTACCCAATTTTCCGTCCAAGTCTGGACGCAACCTTCCGGCTCTTGAAGCTGCGGCGGGATTCTCATTCCCACCAAATTTAGACGTTGTTCAGCCGCGCCTTTTTCCACGGATATGTTGAAACGGGAGACGCATAAACATATATTTTGTTTCCACACCAATTTACTGCTCCCTGCACGCGCTGTCCAACCGAATGACACTCGAGATTGGTTGCATTTGGATGCGCTTCCTAAATTAGCTGCGGCTGCTACTGCTGTCGCTGCGTCTGCCATCCCCCAAACGAGCCCCATCACCCCCGTTTGGAACGAAATCCCACCGAAGCGAACGGCACCGGCAAAGACCCGGTACAGGAAATCGAACCGAATGCGCTTAACATAAATCTCTGTCCCATCGCTTGACACTTGCTTCGGCGTTCACCTTCCCTCGTCGATTTCTCGGGCAGGAACCGTAACGACCGTACCCAGTTTAGATACATCCACCAAAATCTTGCCCCCCTTAGGTCGGTGCGGATTAAAAATCGATACCTAACTCATGGAGGTTTTGCATCTTTGCGTTGCTTTGGCATGTACCCGTGAGCAACCGGTAGCTGTCGGTTTCGGCTTACGAAACCTCCCCGGCTGCGCACGTACTGGTGGAACAGGGTGGCGAACCAGACGGACGTATGCACCGAAACAATGTACCGCACGCTGGGATGGGGCCGTTGGACCCGGGCTTGGAATCGCTCGGGCCAGACACACTGCAGACATGCCGAGCGAAAAATCAGAAGATTTGCTCCGCGTCTTCCCATCTTGCGAATCACGTACACGGTTCCCTGTGGTATGTTGGAACGGGCAGAAGCAGACCGAACAGTGTGCACCTCAGGCACCAGAGCTTGGATATCCACGGCAAGGCATATTTTGTTACAGAATGCCAAGTCCGAGGCTTTGTCCTCTGCGTTTATGGTGCCGTGGTACGCTTTGGGACAGCAGAAAAGAATCAGCTACACAATCGCTTAAAAAAGAACGTTTCAGCATCGAAAGAGATTCAAATAAATTGAGTTTGAAGAGAAGGTTTTTTTTATTGGCTAACAAAACGCCTTATCCAATGTTATCCTTTGTATTACAAGTTGAGAAATCATTTTTGGGGGTTTGCATATTATTTCTTTATGAGTTTCTTTTAATTAATCTTTTCACAGATTTTTAACACATTATTAAGATTTGTCTTTTGTTTTACTAAACCTTTCTTCCACTTTTAATGTATTTTATTGTGTTGTTATATTCTCTTTATATTGGTCTATTTAAACACATTTAATTCATCATAGTTTTCTATTTTATTTTTGAAAAAATGATTTCCTTCTATGGATGTTAATAACTTTTATGACTTTTGGAAAGTTTA
>KB663677.1:3430734-3469298 GCA_000349025.1 Anopheles minimus
TTGTTGGTCTTTTCTTGCAGCCGCTTCTTGCAAACCTTTCACCTTTCGCCCAGAGAATGGTTCTACTCCAGAAGGGGTTGCCAGTGGAGCACAGAAAAAACGGAAGGAATAGCATATTTAACATCTAAATTACACTTTGTTCTGGCGCGCTGTAAATAATTTACGTCTGCAGCTGTTCGCGCGTCTTCGGCGCGAAAGAATGGTAATTCCGTGTCAGCGGCCCTCTGGCTGGTTGCCGATCGTTTTGCATCCTCGTCGACAGTGTGACGTGAAGGCATTCTGGAGCCTTCACCGCGCCGGAAACTCGTCTTATTTGGTTGGGGGGGAAGATTGGGCGAGAAAATTACCAAAAACATAATTTTCGGTAGTGGTAGCTGTTGTCGAACGATTGCGATCTCGCGAGCGACTTCTGTTGGGAATGTACTTTTGCCTACTACCCCCGCACTACTTGAAATGATTGCGTTTTTCATCTTCTCTCGATTCCGAGAAGCATGAAGGCTAGAAGAACTTTTCCGCTCACGTAAACTGATTTCCAGTCGCGAATGTCGGTTTCCCTTCGACCAAATCAACCCTTAGCATTTACTAGTACAACAAAAAAAAAACGAAGTGCCTGAATACTACAACAAACTGAACGCTGGTTGGAAGAAGAAGGAAAAACAATTGTTCCGCACAAAAGTAAACCACAAAATGGGCTAGGGCTCATTTGCAATTCGTGTAAGTTGGTGGAGATTGCTTAATATGCGGCCATTGGCTGCATTCGTCTGTGCCGAACGGTTACAGGCGTTACCGCAAGCCTACACCGGCTAAGAAGGATGCGCCAATGCTCTGGGATGAGCGCGTTTCGGTGCGCCCACCGGGCACCCACCCAGCATTCTACGCATTGAATTATGCATGAATGTGTGCAGACGACTGACGGCATCGAAGCTGCGGTCCCGCAAAAGTTTTGATAAACTCATGGCTTAACGAGATATCGGTACCGAGAAACAATGCTGGAGTGCTTGAGTTGATAGGATATTTTTTTCTGGCGAATCTTGTACTAAAAACTTTGCGTGACAGTCTGCAGCAGACGATGCTGTTCGTCACTTTGTGAGGGATCGTCCATCTATAACGAAACGCAGGTAGGGGGGAGATGGGAGTTCAATTTTGTAGTAAGTTCCACAAAAAACGATGCTCCTAGAACCCGCGATTTCTCGAAGACACAGCCACCTTGGAAAATTAAACGATACATACAGCTCCCAATTTAGAGACAATATGATAATTACTATTGTTGAGGACATCGCGAGATACTTGGATTTTACTATCTGGAGAAAAGCTGAGAGCTTAGAACTCAACAGCTAAGCTAAACAGTAGAAACTAAGTATGAAAACCGTATAAATACACGTCATAGTATGATCTAAGGAACGTTCCTTAACCTTTTTGAATATCTTTAATGAAGTTTACTGACATCTTGCTTGTCTTGATCGGTTGATGAGCTTTAATGCTTTAACGTAATCATCCAGAGACTCAGCCAACGGAGCCCTTGGTCGGCGCATAATCCGCCTACTGTGAGATACAGCACTGCAACGGGAGAATATCCACACTTGTTTCCGAACAAGCCTCTTCTGCAATTGAAGATCAAAATGATCACCAAGCTACACCTTTCTCACAAGACATATCAATTCTCATCTTTAAAATATTTCCTATTGCTGGAGAGTTATAATAATCCAAAAAACCTAAGAATAAAAAACATTTCTAGGCATCTTGAATGACCTTAGTGTACAATAGCAGCTCAAGTTGAAGACCTTCGAAAAAGTGGCGTCTAATTTATCGGGGAGTTGGTGTAATCTCTTAATTATCATTTTCAATTAACAGGATGGTAGATTTAGTGAACAGGATAGAGGGGACCCCTAACGAAGATACTTCTGTGGCAATACAGGAGAGACAGGGTTGAAAATTCTTAATTTTTGTGTTACCTCATTAATGATTGATCCATTTACAAAATTGTATGTTTAAATAAGTTAGTTGATTTCTAGTACGTTAAGTTAAAGATTTTATTTTTCTATAAATTCACGGTAGATGTTAAAGTTAGGTTAAAATTTGTATTATTCGACACTTCCCAGCGAAAAAAAGGTTAACTCCTCATGGAGCTGAAAGCATCTCATCAACGCTTTTGTGAAAAACTTCCCGCATGGTTGGGAATATCGCTTGGAAAAAAAAATTCCATAAAGCTTTTCAACTATGAGTATGTCTAGTCAGTTTTTTTCCATTAAATGCTCCATAGCACCTTTCATACATATTCACAAAATAAAGCCTTAAATACAATACGTACTTACTTACACTTACTGAGCGCTTCAACCGCAGAACAACTAGGAAATTCTAGGAAAATGTTATGTTATAAAATAAACCTTCAACATGTTTTAAATAACTGTCATGCACAAAAGCCCTTCAGACCTTCCTAAGAGATCCCACCTTTTTTCTAGTAACAGGAAATAAAACCCTCCCACCACACATAATGCATGCTACCCACTGGCATCGTACGTCACTTCATTTATTTCGTACCTTTCGCAGCACCATTTTCACCTCTTTAATTAGCCACTCCGGGCGGACAGTAATTCCGTTCACCAGTTTCCTAGCTGCAAGCGTTAACACACAGGTTTTTTTTTTTTTTTTTTGGTGAAAAAAAGCACAACTCTTTCCCTCAAATGGAGTGCAAAGTAGTGTCCTTTTTTTCGTCCGGTTAGTGTGCTTTTCCAGCTCCAACATGTACGGTGTGCACACTCGAAACAGTGTTGCCAACCTTGGGAACGGGAACCGGGGTTTTTTTTGGGGAAGTTTCATTTTTATGTCACGTTCGCTCGACTCATTCGACCGCACCGCGTGTGCTGCGGTGTTACATGTGCAACATTTATTTCAAATAGTAATACAGAGCAGCCCAGCATAGGGTAGGATTATGCCGAAATGGTGATGGGTCATGCTAGAAGCTAACCAGTGTGTGTTTGTGTGTGGATGTGGCCATGTTTTTTTTTTTGTTACCATGACAGTTTTGCGGTAAAATAAAATTACATCGTTAGGGCGACTTATCATGCCAAACAGGAAGTGGAGCTATTTTAAAAATTTACCACAAAAAGGAACGATAAAACACACACACACATACAGTTTGAAAACAAACTCTGTTTCGCATAATTTGTAATGATTGTAAACTTATGGCACACGAGCACATTAAATTAAAGTACTTCTATTCACCTGCCAAATTTTAAAGCTTCCGTGGTTGCTTACAGTGGTGAAAATCATAACAGGTAGCTCAAAGTTTTTTATCCCCAGCACGGGTAGCGTTTAAAGATGAGTTGCGCTTCATGTTGATGCGGGGCCGAAACAAATGCGGCAATAAAGAAAAACATGCTAACCACGTCGCACGGTAACCTGGCCGGATCAAAGCAACGCCCGGGTGGTTGCCATTGCCAATTTTATCGCTTCGTTGATTGTGTTTTTTCCACCCTGCGCGGAGTGCGGTGTTGAAAACTGTCTGGCGAGGTGTTTTAAATATTGTTATTTATTTGCATTGCTTACGGGCTGACTTTATTTTTTCCCTGTTGCTTTGTTTACGTTTGTGGTTGAGTTTTAAAAACATTTGGAAAAAATAAAGGATGCTAGAATTCATTCCAAACGTATCCTCAAATCAAATCCTTGCTATATGGGGAGCTCAGAAATTATGAGACGCACACTGGGAAAGTGGGTTATGCTTGTGTGCAGGCATGCTGTTATTTATGAAAGGCTTTTAGAAAGGATCATTTTCTTTGAAGAAGAGCTCCAGTGTCGACAAACATGCTATTCCTGGAGCAGTTCACATTCACATATCATACTTCATATGCAATTCCTAAGCTCATTGGGTGAGCTCACGTACCACGAGCTTTTCAAATTACCGTACCTTCTGGAAATTCATTTCAAAAGGTTTGCATTTTCTCTCCGTCACCTCTTCAAGACCTCCCAAGCACCCCCTTATTACACCGTTCCCACATGGAAAAGGGAACCATCCGCCTGCTGTACTTATGTGCAGACGAAAGAAGTTACAATCCCTGCAAGTGCTTGGCAAGCTACCCAAAACCGTACAATTATCACCCGTACATCGTGCTGCCAACCATTCAAACGCCGACTACACACGACATTCAGGCGAAATGGGAACTGATCGATGTGGATTAAACACAACAATATCCCTACCGAACCGGGGAACGGCACACTATCGAAATTGAATCGTAAATTGTGTAGATGATCCTGTCACTCGCCAAACGCGTGCTGGCGTGACTGAGAGCGTGCCAAAACGTGACCTTTAGCAAACGTGTTTGCATGCAGTACCAGCGAACAAGGGATGAAAAGCGAACCTCGCAAAGAAAAGAATAAAACTCCGCGCTGTAATCTTCCACCCAACCTCCCGGTATTCGTATAAAAGTACGCACTAGGATTGAATCTGCCAGCTTTGCGGGTCAATCACCCGATTGCATGCAACACGGTACCAGTGTTGGGTGTTGATGAGGTGCTCCCAACAGCACGCCATGCTAATCATAATAAAGCGACTAGCCCCATCAGCCACGACGCTTGTTCATGCGTCCGCAATGGAGGTAATAATATTTCATGCCTTGTAAAATGTAAAAGCATCCACACGAACATGCGATGCAGATTTCCAAACGCTCCGATGGGAGTGTTTTGCCCGGGCAGCTGTCATAAAAGTTTATATCTGTCATTTCTAGCCGTCAACTGAGGTGCGGTTCCGCTCTGCTGTGTATACAGTGGACGTGTACTAACCGTGTCCTTCCGTACGTCAGTTGCATTGGCACCGCATCGCCGGAAGGTTTTTTTTTGTTTTGTTGCTTTTATTTATTTTTTAGCAACTAGCAGCACTGGCAGAGAAGTTTGCACGCTGTGCCCTTAGGACGGTCGACTGATGGTGAACTAAGTGTCGATTATTGTTCATCACAATCAGCATCTGCATCAGTAGCCACCGGAGAAACAGGAGAACGGGAGGTGCCTTAGGAAATCCGATTTGTGCATTCCGCTACTGCTCCATCGTACGTTGTGCATACGTTTAGACACTTCTAAGATGGGAATTTACGAGCTTCCGTCCGTACCATGGGGAGACCTAAATGTGGTTGGGCGAGTACGAGTGTATGAGTACGTAAATAGCACAATAACTTACAGCCCACTGTAAGAGGCATTTTGTTTGTACACGTTCACGGACCGAGCAGGGCAAACATCGCCGAAGAGCTTTCCCGAGACACCGTAAGAGTCCAACAGTTCCACGGCTTCCAACAGTTATTGGGAAGGGAAGCACTGCGAGAGAGAGAAAAGGGAATCGAGCTCTGTAAGTGGCTTCCGGTACACCCATCGTCACCGTCCGTGCTGGACGCAAACACGATACCTACCGGGTACGGAAGGCACTGAGTTTAAGGAGCCTTTGATTGGGTCTTGGGAAGATCTGCATCATGAGGATTCCTGCTGGTACACGCTACCCAACATTCTCGAGCGAATCGAACATTACATAAATAATAAAAGTACAGAACAATAGGTGGTTGCTATTGCTTGTTTCCGTTTCCCAGGAAGGTGGGGAATACGATCAAGGGCATCTTCGGTTGCTCTTGAGATGTCGTACCACTGTATTCCAGTTTCACTGCCGCCCAGTCCAAAACTACTAACCGGCAAGTTTGTCTCGGTGGCGCCGGCTACCACCGGCACTGACTTCACGTGCTCCTCCTCTGGTGAAGAAGTTTGAGTGCATGTGTTTTTTTTTGTTTTTGCTGTTATTTCCTCTCCCCATTCCCCCTCCCCTCCTCCTTACCAAGTTTGTATCCATCTGTAACGCTCCATCGTGACGACTCCTTGACGATGTTGTCCTCGCCATAATAGGCAAACATTGCTGCCATTACATAAAACTGCCGCACCCGGACATCCCCGGGTCCGACCGATTCCATCTCCTCCGTGGAAACACTGTGAAGGCGAATGGTTGATTTTTATTGATCTCACCAGAGTGCCCGAGCACCGGGGGTTGAAATATGTGGAGTCCCCGTTCCGTTTTCGCAGCGTCGTGGTCGGGATTGCGCTAGCGTTTGGATTTCCGAACAAATCAAAACTTATTACCAACCTGCTGCTGTTTGTTATTGCTTGTGCGGCGGGGTTGGGGTTTTGCGCTCCGGCACTACTCAGGACACACTTTGGGTTGATTAATAAAATTGAATATAAATTGAAAAATATTTGCTCACGATCGGGAAAGCGAGTCTGCTGCTGGGCTGAGCTGCTCCGGAAGGAATTGAATTATTTCCTTCAATGATCTTGCCCCTGTTGTTTAGTTGTTTTTTTTTGTGAGATTGTGAAAAACATCATCTCTGTTGAGGATATAGTATTAGCTTCAGATGGAAAATTGTGATTAATAGGCGTCCTACTGAATGCAATACAGTACCAATAAGGTCTTCAAATTTGATTTGCTTTTGTAAGAAAATCAATTTCAGATGGATTATGATCTCCACAAGTCCTCAACACGATTCCGTTCAATGTCTACAAAGCAAGCCTGGGAAATACTTCACATCTGATTATTGCAAATTCTTCACATACAATTCCCCAGCCGCAAAGGTCAACGGAAATGAGAAGCAACAGCCCGTATCGGTTTGCAAACCGTCACCAATCTGCAATTACCGCAATGTACCTCATTTGAAATCATAATTCGCACACCGACACACCGTTTAACTTGCATTACCAATTCAATGCTAACCGATCGATCTTTCCTTCCGCTTCTGCTTCACAGTGATCGACTGCATCGTCAGCGAATGGGGCCAATGGAGCGAATGTGACACGGCCTGCGGCAACGGCATGATGTCGCGCACTCGCATCATTGAGCAGAAACCACAAAATGGTGGCAAACACTGTCCGTCGCTGGTGCAGAAGCGTGGCTGCCAGGGGCTGAAATGTCACAACCATCACGACCGGAAGGCGCTGCGAGGTAAGTTGGGAACAGCAAAAATGAGAACGGAGGAATGTTCGTGGATGCAAACATTGAAAACAAAACCGAAGGGGTTGTGGCCTTTCTGCTTCGGTTGCCTGAATGATGTAAAAGGGAAATTTGCGTTTTATTTTTTTGTTTTTTTGCACTACAGAACAAAGCGATATTGGTCGTTCGGAAAGTTCTACATAACGTAAACTTTGAGCAACTGAAACCGTTGTTCTCGTTGGCACTCTGCTAGTGGTTTGCAGGAACAAAACAAAAACACAATTTCAATTTTTCTCGTACACATTTATTTGTTTTTTTGCTTACATGTAGTTTTCCCTGTATGTCCATACATTTGACAAGCGTCTTTTTTCAGTTTTTCGATCGAAATGCACCCGAAAATGCAAAAAAGGGCTTCACCGCAATCAAACGACAGATCCTTTGACATGCGGTTTGCCTGACTTACAGGCGCTGTTTCGTTCTACCTAACCGTGTCCGGTTGGCAACACTGTGCTGTCGATCGGTGATTTTTATTTTGCTGGGGTTTTTTTTGTGCAACTCCCGCATCGAGTGGTTATTGTTTCCGGTGTTTGAGAGATATTCGTTTTTTTGTCCAACCTTTCCGTTTGATATCAGTTCCATGGGAATCGCTTGGCATTGTAACTGTCAAGCGTTTGCCAGAGCTCAACTCTGTCCAGTATATTATTTTGTTTTGTTTTCGGGGAAATCATTCAACATCGTCCTCTTACGAGGTGCCCTCTGCTGTTCATCCTCCAGCGATTGTGTGTGTGCGTTGGGTTTCTTTTAGGTTGTCCATCCCGCATTTCGTCTGTTCGCATGAATCGCAACCAAAGCTCCCGGTCCCTTGTTTGGGCAAATTTGAAATTGAACATTTTATCACTCATGACAATCAATAGCTGTCAGTGGCGCTCGTTTCTCGTTTGCCTGGCCGGCCCGTGCCTGTCCCTGAAACGTTACAGACAAACTTTTGGCGTACGAACGGCATGTTACTTTTGCTGGATGTTGTTGTATTTTTTTTTATTCTGCGCTCGCGTTTCCAGTCCGGGCTTACAATGATTGATGGCCGCATTCGGTGTCAAAGTTTTGTTTCTGCTGCCGGCACCTCCCCGGGCAGGCATTTGAACGACTCGCGAAGCAATTTTTGTTACACTGTAGAATCCGAGCTGGTATTACCGCATCTTTGCCAGCTTTACAGAGCCCTTTCCGTGTGCGAAAGCCCAACCCGCGAGCAGTCTTTTGAGCGTTCCTTTCATATCGTTTTTTTCCTCCTCCGCTCCAGTGTTGGCTGTAGACGTAGGTTTAACCCATTCTGGATGTACAAATTTTGGACCAAATCATTATTATTTTTTTTGCTTGCACCACCACGGCGGTAGGATCGTTCCAGGCTGGTGATTAAAAATGTAGTCCCTTCGTGAAAATTTTATAGACCAAGGAAGGAAAAAAAGGCATACGAAACGATGATGCATAAGACAGTGATTTACATTTTAATAGGCTTCGTAACATACACTCCGTTTACATGGATAATAAAGTTGTTTGATCAGTGCGATGGAATTCGGGAAGTTGAGCTTTTTTTTTTGTGTGCCGTTTTGAGTGATTATAAAATTCCAATCCCTTTTACTCGCCTGCGACGGACGGTCTTTATGTGTGCACGGCTTGTTTGCTGAACCAGTGGAAGCCATGTTTGACGATGGACCTGTTGAAGTATGCACGTTCGAAAATCAAAGGGCTTACGTCACAGTCAATGAAGGAGCAATTAATGGGGATTTACTATAAATGACTGTGTGACGCAAAGAGTCTTTTTGATGTCGATATAGGACGTATATCTAGAAGAGGTTTTTTTATCAACTTTTACAACTTCCAGTTAGTTGTAGACTCAAAGTTGGAGCTTATAAAAATATACAATATCTCGTTAGTGTTGTTTCATCCCCTATCTGTCGAGTACTGGTTCACTGTCCACGGATTTAACCACCATAACCATCGTTCCATCAACCACGACACCACAAATCCATATTTGAGTAGCTCACCCAGCTCGCATTTCCATACATCCTTGCCGGCGTAATATTCTGCCGGGTCCAACTCCCATCGCCATAAATTCCACCGTGCAACACTTGCCTGCATGATCCACCCCGAAAACACAGCGACATCATAGACGAAAACAGTTTACCGCAACCCTGATTTAATGGTGCAACGGAACCGTACTTCATCCTGAACCGGCTGGACCATGTCGACCGGACCCATTTCCTCCTCGAGCGTCCAGATGCAGACGCAGACCTACCTGCCTCCTTCCCTTGCGGGCATCAAACCCATTTCGTCCGCACACTCGCACTTATTTCTCCGAACTTTCGCTGCTAAAATAATCAAAAACTTTGCCCGAACGGAGCTTGATTGCAATGCTGCCACTGGCACACTGGCTCGGTGGTGGACCGCGCACTCCAATGCTGTGATGACGTGCTGACGGCAGAACTTGCACGGGATTGGATTTTCCATCCGTGGACCCCAGGCCCAGGCCGCTCCGAACCCAGCAGATGATGTTTTCTGACGCTTCCTTTTTTTCTGTGCTCTTGTTCTCATTTCACCATTTTGCAGAGACTGCACTGCTGCTACCAGCCGCCCTGTCGAAGAGCCGCCACGAGAACGATACCAGCGACATTCGGCGAAATCTACGATTGCGCTACAAGAACGCATTCAAGCACAACCGAGGAAATGAGTAAGTATTACGCGAAACGTACCAAAAACACCGACCGATGGGAAGATTTCCCCAATCCCAACGGGGGTTGGACCACTGCACAAGGTGCACAAGGGATAGACGTATCGATTTATAGACGGGTGCGTACAGTAATCGTAACCGTTTGCACTTGATTGAACCGTACAGGGAACGGGCGAATCGATACCGTGCGGGTACATTTGCTAATCGATGCTCGTACGGGAATTAATCGATTTATCAACGGTACACTGCACAACGTGTGTGATGTGTGTTGGAAATGTGAGATATATTACGGGTGAGAGTGTTGAATGCAACCGATCGTTGGGAATCCTATTTTCCCGGATGCTGCATCGTGCTGTGATACCATATTCTATTAAAACGAATAGAGTTAGAGAAAGTCTTTAGAGTGTTAATGTGTGTAATGTTGCATCAAGGTTTGAGCTTTTTTGTCTTTCAAAACATCAATTAGGACACATGAATTTGTCCACTGTTTTATAGCTCAATAATCAGTCAAGTAGTTTAGTATGTATATAAATAGCCTAACTTTAGGCGCTCATCTACAGCGCATATCACAACTATAGAGACACTCGTTTTTATACTGTTTGGTTCAAATTTTTAGGAGATACAAAATAACAAACATTGTTCCTTCAATTATGGTCTTGAAAATCGATGAAAATTTGCTATGGTTAAGTGTGTAGTTGTAGGAAATTTTTTAAAAATATTAAAATTAGGTTGATGATTACATGATTACATTCGTTAGCTATGCCAGAAAAATGATTACATTCGTTAGCTATGCCAGAAACAGTTGGGATGATTTTGGTTTTGTTTAAAACCGTTGTAAAATTTTGAAGCCTTTTTTCAATATTCATGTTAATTTGGTAATCCTGACTTATCTTAGTAAGTGATGCTTCTGTTTTCTTTTGCTTCTGCTCTTCAAAATATGATACATAGCTTGTTGCAATGTAATAAAATATCTATAAGACATCAATTATTGGTTAAGTCTACATTTAAAAAATCGTCGAAGAATAAATTCTACTGTAAAATAAAGTAAGGAATTTGTTAGTATTTTTTACGAATTTTAAGAACCTAATTAAAAACGAAAAAAAAAATCGAGGTGTCCATATAGTTATGCTACGGCTCTCAAACAGTTTGTTTTGCTATGAAGCACATAATTTTTGGCGAAAAAATATGAAAAGCTTAGTAACACAAATCATATGAACAATGTTTGTATCTATCTCTAAAGAATTTGAAGTAAATCGCAAAAACAAACGACTGTCCATACAGTTATGGAACGCGTTGTACAACAGATTAGCAGCAATAGTTTTTAAATAAATGTCAGATTCACTTCTTCCACTTACTCACTTCTTCCAAAGTCCAAAAACCAAAAACTATCCTAAATTTATCAAAACGGTTTAAATCTTTTCGGTATATTCCCAACATTTTCCTATGTATAATGCATGATCTGTATGGACTCCAAACAACCTGCTGTAGCAAGCCTCGATAAATCCCTTCCAACATTCACTGGATCAACTTCGATTGGTTCCTCAATTGTGTAACACAAATCCCATTAGCAAAGATTTTTACTATCCTCTGCATCCAAAGCTTTCATGCACTCCAATATGGCGTACGGGATTCGACACTAGGAATTAAATCAAACTCTTCATTCTTGAGCACCGAAGAAATACGACTACGCAGTACCATTTTAGGTGCAACCTGGCAAAGAGTCGGAATTGGTTCGCCGAAGAGCAAAGCATTCGTCCAGATCTGGAGATTCGGCAAATTCTCCGTTGTGTGGCACACCGGGATTCCGTCAACTGCCTGAAGCCAAACCGTACTCCTATTACGTGCGATACGAAAGTGCGTTCGGTAAACCCGTTACCTGAGTAGTGCGAGCGCTCGGTGCCCTCGGGGTCGTAGCCCTCGGGATGGAATGTTCTCCCTTTTTGCCGTATATGGTATGGAGCGTGTACATTTCATCTTCAGCCGTAGCACCGTAGCCACCACGGCATTCGCAGGGCCAGCAAGTCTCGCTCGGTCACGTTTCGTACTACGTGTACGGTTGGTACTTCCAACAGCTCGTTCGGCATCCATCCCGAACATTGACCGCGGGCGGCGGATGTTATTCGAGGATATGGAGTGTAATATTTTCATCCCATGCCGGGTTTCCGCCTATCGCGCCTTCATCTGCTCGTGACACCCTGCGGGATGGTGATTCAATTTTTTGGCGGAACCGATATCAGCTATCATCTGCACAGAAATTGCCATCGTTTCGATTTGCTGCTGCTGCTGCTGCTAACCATACCATTCACTTTTTGTCTCTTCTCTGTCTCTTTCGCACACGCTTTTTTTTTTGTATCGTCACAGGTACTGCGTGGAGTTCGAGGTAATCAAAGCGACCAAGGCATGCCACAAGGACAACACCTACCGTGGACTGGCCGAGGGTGAGCGGGTGATCGTTCGCTGCGACCTGGAAGCACTGCACGAGGACAAGACGGTCGACACGCTGTCGAGCAACTCGGTGCAGGACGACGAGGAACCGGATACGCCCAAGTACCGCTGTCGGGGTGATGGATTGACGGGGCGCAACACCCGCTTCACGACGCTCGCCATGCCGGCCTGCCGGGGCAAGTGGATGCGTCTTACCGTGGGCCAACCGAAGAAGTGTCCCTCCAGCGACGCTCAGTTCATTTTCGTCTAAGTGTACCGTACCGCGTTGTACGTTCCAGTACTTCCCTTCTATTTCACCCTTTTCCGAACCGTCTTCCCCGGGATATTGGGCTGGGTCCCCGGCCACCCGCTTGTTTCTGCGGGTTGACAGCACCGCATATCACCGCACACCCGCGTAAGTGGGCCGCCGAAACCGTCTAAGCTTATCAGGCACTCGAACACTCTCTCGCTACAGAAAGAAAAAATTCACCCACTACCAACTGCTCGCTCTTAGTGTAGTGCTTCGTTTATTTACCCCGATCGGTCCCTTGAGTGTTTCATTTCCCTTTCCACCGAAGCGAGCGTATAGAAAACAAAATGCCCAGCGTAAATTTGGAAGGCGGTGCGTATAGGCGTAGATACTAACACGATTAAGTAAATTGTACTTCTCTACCAATATACATACACACATACAACAAAACGCAGTACCAGGGAAGCAGTGAAACGTTTTAAGGTTAAAACTTACGAATAACAAGCGAAGGGACACACATACAAAAACATAAACACGCACACAGATAAGCATTACTTACAGTGTAAAAGAACACTAGAATGGTGTTCTCTTGAAAAACGAAAGAAAAAATAAATAAAAACCGTCTGTGAGGAAAAGTCTAAAATAGGCAGAAACAGGCAGCCATACTGTTGTGAAGCAAAGCGGTGTAAAAACAATTTATCTCATCACATTGCACGCTGCTCCCCGTACTGTTCGTTTACTCGTCTGTTTGTTCAATAGTTTCGTTCTGTTTTTGCTTTTAGTTCGGCTCTTCTTTCAACTCAATTCACTGCGAGAATACGAAGGAAGCATCATGATAATGATTCCTTTATCGGAGCAAAAACACACACACACACAAACAAAAAATGAACATCTACTTAACTGTAAATAGTATTTTATTAGACTATTTTTATATGCCATTAAGCCGGTTAAATAAGAAACTGAAGTATTTATTAAAAATAGGAGAAAAAAAACAATAACCTCTTTTTGTTTGGTTTTATTTTTCTAACCTTTTCCTATGGCGGCAACTCTAATGTCCGAAACTTGTTACATGTTGACGTTGTCTAAATGGAGGTCTTTCATGTTTCTGCGCTTGTTTCCCTGTTCTTAATCTACCCCAAAACAAGCGTCGTAAAGCATCAACGCCGGTTTGGAAGATGTTTGGCCAGTTGTCCCAAAAGTCTAACGCCATTCACCGCAACTCATTCAATTACTCCCAAACATGGCTAAATGGCTTCCGGAAATGGGGCCATGCGCCGTTATTTTGATGATCTATACACACCTAATATTAGCTTCACAGCTCGTTCACACCCACCGTGTTCGTCTTATGCATTTAGACGATTCGATTATGCTAATTATGTGCTTTGCCAAAAAAAAAAAACACACAACCGTATGCTGTATCCTTCTGCATGGGACGATCCGTCACAACTGGCTGGGTGACTGGCTTGGTAATGGATGGATCATCCCGTGCTCTTAATTTATGCACAACGTCAATCGATCCCGGGCTGTAAGCGACTCCCTTATCTCTATGCGACACCGATCGTCTCGAATCGATTGCCGTTTGCCGGAGTTTGTCGGATGTTTCATCGATTTACTGTACGACGTTAATGGGTGCCGGGACGCGCTCTCAACCTTGCATAATTAGGTTTACCGTGTCTGTCAAGCGTTTTGACGGGGTGTTTTTTTTCTCTCTCCTTTCAACAAACTAAGAAACGAAACGAGCAAAAGTAGAAAAAAACATGAAAACGTTGACTTTAGGTTCCACATTTAAATGTTAATGAGTGAAAGTCTTTGATCGGTTCCAGGTGCCACTTTAAGGCGCGTGGGTGCGGCTAATTATGGATGCTATCGATAACAAATTTGTCCAGCATCGTTGAGCAGCGCTGTGTGATGAAGAGACCCTCAGGTAATATCTATTTGTTTAACAAACAATGAAGCCAAAAAAAGCAACAGAACCGGGCCAGGTGGTTTTTTGGAGCCATTCATTCACGGTTATAATTATTTCAGAATAGTCAAAATTTCGTTACTTTGGCAATGAGCTATAGTACTGGAAACGTTTGGATAACGATGAGAGAAAATTCTGATTCCGAGTTTCTTTTCTAATTTTATAAATATTTGAAAACACACAATGTCTTCACCTTTATTTAAAAAAATGAATTAATTGGATATAGGTGGCATTTGCTCTGAAGGTCTACAATAGATTAAACCAATGACATTTGAGCTCCGGCTGAAGTTACTACATTGTAAGGTCGATAATTTTATGGCATTGAACACTGTCCCTTGTCCTTTGTCTCATACTAGCCAGTGTCATCTAAATGATCCATTTCTTCCAGCGATAAATGTTATGGTGGACGCCTTAGAGTAAAAATCAATTGTTTCAGAATTTCTATAAAATAAATTGCTAATAAACCGAAAAGTATGTCTTCTGGTACCTTCAAAAAGGAAGAAAAATGAAGTTTTCTCGAAATAAAGTCCATTTCTTTCAACCAGCATAGAACAATGCATAAAAATCGTCCTGGTGGGATCAGCTGGAAGCGTTCTATTATGAGCTGCTAATTTCGAACATATCCGCTGCTCCTGAAAGTATGCAATCACTTGTTTTAGTATCAATTGAGTTACTAGCATTCAACGATTCGAGAAGCTCTCGCTAAACATTTAAACTTATAAAATTCGTCAAATTACTTAAAACACCAATCAACGCTCCTTTAATTCTGCTTGAAACAAGAGCCAAGTAATTACTGTTGTTATTTATGTCAATGGCACAAACGGTACATCCGCCCACTCGCTAAAGGACCGCAACGATCAAGTTTCACTTGTTGCTCGAATTCGGTCACAATCACCGTACGGCACGTTGCTCGATTGTTTTCACTACCTCGCCACTGCGATTGATAAACTTTTTCCCGAGTGTTGCTGTATTTATCTTGCAACAGGCATAATCGTTCAAGTTTGCCGTCCCCCGAAATGGAGCACCGAAATCGGGACAGTCGTCCCAAGACGATAAAGTTTGCATTATCAAACAGATCACTTGTCGGTTTCGGGAACCCCTCAATGTGTGTGTGTTTGTTCGGTAGGGCGGGAAAAGAGAACGAGCGTGTGCTTAATTAACAGAACTGCAATGACCAAAACTTTCCACGCATCCGGTGCGCCGGTGGTTGGGAAAACGCGGGAAAACTTTTCCATCCCCGGCATCGACGGAACGATGTGACGATGCGTCATTTCGGTCGGTTTGGGTTTTTCGCTGTCCTAGGGTTTGATCGCCATCGCCCTGTGCCAGAAAGTGGGCCGGACATTGAAGCGGTACCATTGCTCCGATGGGGAAAGCATAATGTGAAACACACCACGGGATGGGATGGGGTTCGCATAGGCGCGCAACTTTTTCGTTGGGATAAATAGCGCTGCACCTGAAGAGAGTTGTAAGGTCTTTCGAGAGTTCCCTTTTCCTTCTCGCTTTCCCACTCACTCTTTTCCGTTTTTCTTTTTCTCTCACTGTCTCGCTAGAGCAAATGTTTGCCCGCTCGGTTATTCAAAAACATCTTTTATTTACGTTTTCACCAAAGCAAATATCTTCCGCGATGAAATTCCTTTCATCGGGCCCTCCGGAACGCACCCGTTTCGCGGTGGGTGGCGATGGGTGTGGGGTCCCTTTTTTGTTCCCCCATGTTGTTGCTGTTATTGCTGCTGGTGTGTTCATCTGAAATATTGAGCCACAAACGCACACCGGTGTTTTGGGGAGAATGGGAGGGGAGAGGGGGGGGGGGAGGAAAAGCTCAATCTTCTTCGCACAGAGCGAAATAAAAAAAACCGCGCACACCGCTTCAAAAGTTGGTGGTCGGCCCCCGTGTTCTATTCTAGAGAAAAGCGTGCTGGGTACAAAAAGTAAAACAAGCAAAATCAAAAAAAATAAATGAACATCGCGGAACATTATCAAGCGGTTGATACTTGGCCGCCGTACAAAGGATGTGATTACTTTTCACTCATTTCCGCCCATTTGTACAGTCGACGCGCCCCGTCGGTGTGCGGGAAAAGAAATACATTTCCCGACCCATAACGCGATGCACGAGCAATGATGAATTCTTGGCGAAAAAAAAAAACAAGCTTCCACGAACTCGTTGGCCACACGAGTGGGCACACACGTACACGAATGTGGGCGGATGATGATGGTGGGGTGCGATTTTACGCGAGCGATACATACGTACCACCCCCTCGTGTCTTTGCAATTGTATATGGTGGAAGTTTAGAGTTATGGGGGATGGCATCTTTAGAATTTTCCAGAGAGTTACTTAGAGCGCATAGCGGCGCATTCTCGAAGCGAGACGGTTTCCCAAGCGGTTCTCATTCGGAATAGCAACATCGCAATTAATCGTCTCCGGGAAGCCTTGTTCTTTGCATATTAAATGGATTATTTGCATAGTCTGCATTTTATTTGCGCGTTTGTTTTATTTTGAGGCATTCATAATCGTTTCATTCACCGCTTGTACATCAATCTCATAGTAGAATTTCATTTTTGGATTTTTTTTAGTTAATGTTGATTATGAATTATTATGCAAATAAAATACGATGAATGAATCCATTCATTATCGCCCACAAGACATCTGATTTTCGAATTTTGAAGTCGTGCCATTTATAGGGCAAGATTATAAGCACTTTTTGATGATTATTTTCAAAAAGAAAATGAATAAAAATAACTATCCTAACTAAACAAAACACGCAAGATTGTTCATAGTCGACTTGAACCCCCGACCACGCTAAGCTGCTAAAATGCAGCCTTTGAGAATTTATGAATCTATGATTTACTAAATTCAGAATAATAAATCACTCCATTCAAAGATTCATCCACATTCATGAATTAGAGAGATCAGTTAACATTTTATGTATTGTTGGTCGCTCTGAAAAAACCCGATATTCTTCTCCAACGATGTGGTTGAGATTTGAACTCAATCCGGGGGGCTGTGTTATGCAGCCGTGCATTACCGTCTTTGCTATCTGGTCAGTCACGCTGTCCAACGTTAATACCGGTTCAAAAGGGACTGCATGCCAAGTAACTACATCTTTTCGTAGAAAAGGTTATCATTTATTTTTTGGATAAGTTTGTATTCAAAACTATCGTTAAAAAAATACGACAAAATAAATGCAGTCAATGTTTGGCTCTAAACATTATCAGCATTCTTGGAAACCCATTAACAAGCTATTTTAATCTTTTCCAATAAATGTATTGTACGGTTGAAAAGCATTCTGTACACACACTTTTTAGTACATTTAATAAAACACAACCTTTTTACGATATGGTACTTTGGCGTTTTGTTTCGTTTCTGATTTTTATCTTCAACCAAAGAAAAAAAATCCAAATTTTTGAACCGACCTTCCTGGTGTACAATGCTCTTGATTATCCGAATCCTAACGCCATTCTAACCCACCAACCAACACCATTTCCTTCTACACAGCGAAAAGCATCGTACACCTTTGCATTCTACCGTAATTATCAACACGTTCCATCTAACACGTCCCCTCACAAACGATCCGATCCGACACTCGGGCCACTCAGTTTGTCGGTATTTCGATTTCTTCTGTCTTCTGCCATGACTCCGGCACACGTGCAAACGGGTTTTTTATTTTTGCTTACTCTTTGTGTGAAAATTATCCTAACGCGCGTTCGCAACACTTTAACTCAGCCGCGGGTTCTTTATGCTCCATCAAACTGCAATTCACTTTCATCACCTTTCGCAGAATGACGACGGCAACGAAGACGATCATGCAGACGCTTCGTATCGAGTTTCATACGAGTTTAAGAAACGGTATTAAACCGCCCGTATGTTTCTCGAGGGCTAACTGTCGTGGGGTCGTGGGTTGTCTATAATAAAAAAAGCGTACGTAGGAACAGGGAACGCCTCCCGGTGACGGATTCCTGCGGCGATGTAATGTGGTCTGTAAAATTTGCGCCACGTTTTACGATACCACCGTGCAGGTTGCCGGGGGTGCCCGGTGCCCGGAGAATGGCTGCGATGAAAAGCACAACCAAACAAGGCACGGGATGAGAGTGGGAAATAAAAAGTTTGCAATAAAAGCCACGGAGGCTGTGAGCGGTGCGCACTAGAACGTACAAGCAAAAGTCAATAAATCTAAAATCAATTTGATTCGCGTTCAACGATGGCGGGCGTTCGCAGTTGTCAGTAGGCGCTTGGTTTTTGTTTCTGCTCGATTGCAGCCATCGGTGCGGCAGGACGTCGAAGCAACAACAAGAAATGTAAAATCCACCCGCCCCGAAGACTAATGGCATACGGCAAACGCCGGTGGACCGTTCCTTGCGATGGGTCGTAAAAAGTTTCGCTTAAGGATTTTTGTGCAATGAAGTACAGCCTCGCTTAACTTCAGTTGGTTCTTTCATTTAAACGAACGATCCGTATGGTGAGCGACGATAAAAAATAACAAACGTCAAAACCGACCGCTTTAGCTGTAACTGAAATGATGAAAATTGCTACCACAATCGAATGAATAATCGTGCAAATGAAGCTGCTCCGACAGTTATTTGATCGATATCGACCTGTGCCGGTGGGAGGATGACTTTTTTCTCAAAACAAACATACATCATGTTGTAGAGCAGTCTTGCAAATTGAACTAAAATGAGTGTTGAAGTAAAAAGTAAACTGCACAGCTGGAACTGACAGGCGATGATCGTAAGCACTTTAATCATTTTTTAGAAGGTTTTCATGTTGATAATTTGCTACCATATCTTGATTGTATACAAGTTCAACTAGATTATGTATAGGTAAGTGGAATAATTTTATCCAATTTTCTCGGACATTCTCAACTCACAAACAACGAAGTTATTCGACGGATGACAGATGTCGCCAAAATTTTAATCAGACTTCTACATCTACTGCTACAAAATCTTCATCAACTTGAAAAGAATCCGCAAATGGTTTTAGATTAACTATTTGTATTAAATGAAGGTAATTTGTAACAAAATTATTACATTAAAAAAAATTGTGTAACTTAATTTTAACTTTTAATTTTTTTTTATAATTAATTGTATTACTATTTGCATATCACATATTTCATTATAGAAACTGTTTTAGGAATATTTATTATATTAGTAGCAAATTATTGAGGGCATGAAACATAAATTATTATAAACAAATTAATTTTTAATCATATACTCTTTCAATATTTCCTCCAATCGAAACGCACTGCAACCCAAGTGCAAAACAAATACATGTCAAGGGCATATTTATCTCAGGGGAGTGTTTCACTCAAAATGCATGTTTTTTATCGAAACTATAACTCTTCTTCGACGGTGCATCGTCTTCAATAACAGCAGCATGTTGAACGAAAAAAAAAATGCACACACAGGCAACGAATTAAAACGATCGAGACACGAAAATCCATTCGTAAGCCACTCTGCTGACTGTTGCGTTAATTACGGAAACGGTTTCTGAGTGGGTGTGAGCGATGCTATAATTCCCGATAAGTCATAAAAAAACCAGACAAGACAACCGTCTGGGTTCAGATGCATCTGGAAAGGGTACGCACTCTGCTGCCAAACCATCCCTGTTGATGAGGGATACGTTTTTTTTAAATAAAAAACTGAAAATAACACACCAAACACATCAGACGAACGGCAACAAATTCATGTTGAAGAAGCCTGAGTATCACGTCTCAAGGATGAGCTACACCGATATCCATTTTACGTAAGCAAAAAAAAAAAAATACACACACATAACGCAAAGGCAAACACAGATTTTGTTCCCAAACGGGAAGAAAATGCACGGAAACGATAAATTATTATTAAGTAAAAGATACCCAACTGACCGACCGTGGCTGTGGCAAAGTGCAGAGATTGTTGCTTTTGTCTTTTGAAAAAAACTCATTCCCATAATACCGATCGGACCATTCGGTTGAGCTCTCGTCAGTGACGGATCCTCGTCCTGTCTGACGAAGAAGGTCAATAAAAAGGTAAACGCAAGAAAGCGAGTGGAAGGACAAGATGAAGGTAAAGAGAGCTTGAAACAGCCGCAAAAAACATCCCTCACACGTACGACACAGCATTGAAGCTCTTACCACACTCAGCTGGAAATGCAGCAAAGGAATGCAGTCTACTTTTGGCTTTATTTGACCGAAGGTTCGTGGAAAAAAGGCTTAGAGGTTGTGAAACACAAAACGATCCCGGAGGCCAGGTACCGACGGATATTTCCACTTACCAACACCTGATCTGGTTGTTTTCGTTCCGCAACAGCTTGCACTCGGTACAGATAGATCGTTCCGATCAGACTAATGGACTGACCTTCAACAACAATTTTTTAGTGTCAAACAATGTGCAGAAGTATCATATTTATCATTGCATTTTAGCTATTTGTTTGAGGTGTTCCAACAAAACCAAATATCTTCCTTTCATTAATTATCACAAGAACTCTCTATCGAAGGCGTACCAGCGAATGATTCGAAAGAGATCAATATTTGCCAGCAATTTAAATTTAAATAATTTCGTTAAGTACTTAATGCTACACAGAACACTGCATTCGTCTCCGAGTGCACTGAGTCACGGTTGTCTGATGGAGTGTTTCCTCGAAACTCTCTTCCCGCCTGATGCACTCGGAAAACGCACCTACTACAGCATCGGGAGTGCTTGTAATTCATAATGGGACCAGACGCATTAGCATAATTAGAATTGAGTAGATGCTCGGCACTGAGTGCGGTATCGGGAAAGCTTGGCGCGACTCGCTTGCCTGCCGAGTTGTTACACCAAACGGCATAAAGAGCAAGAATCGTCCGGCGACACAGAAGGCGAGCGGAACACAGCTCGAAGCATTGCGTTTGCGGCTGGATTCTAGGGAAGCAAAAGTAAATAAATAAACACTTTACATTTAGAAATGATGGCGGTGTTGACGGAATTACCGGTACAGAATGTTTTTGAGGTTTAAGTTTAGCACGTCTGTACGTTAATCAAGATAATTGGAAAGGAATTGTTGTATGTTTTATATTTAATTTATTCATTTCTGAATGATTATTTTAAATATGAAGAATCTTAATAAAAATAAATTAAATAGCCTAATGAGCTGAACATTGTGAAATAAAATTTGGAAACGTCTCGTTTGGACCTTTACAGGATTTTTTAGAAAAAATGTTTTTCAAAATAAGGTAGAGAATGTGAAAGCACATATAGAATCTTTCCCTCCTTCACGAGATTTTGCAAGATCGTCTCTGTGAAAAGCTTTCTCTACATTAGTGATAGAAAAAAGTCCGAGAAAAAAGTTTATTTTCGTTTACTAAGTAAAAGAAGAGGAACCGATCCAACAGGCGTTTTGTCCTGGCCGATAAAAACGACGTTTGAAGCGATCGTTCCTAGGAGCGATATTTGGAGCGATCGTTCCTTGGAGCGAAATCTGGATCGTTATTATGAGCGATCGTTCCTAGGAGCGGTATTTTGAGCGATCGTTCATTCCTAGGAGCGATTTTGGGACCGTCGTTTATAGGAGCGGTACGGACGATATTATTTCGAGCAATCGTTATCAGGAACTTAACGATATTTTGAGCTTGTTCAAAGGAACTGATGAACGGTAGTTTGAACGGTATGGGAATGGAACTGAAGATAAATATTTGTTAACATGGTATTGTTCGTTCTAAATGTGGAGCGGTTCTGAAGGTCTGTTTTTTTATTATAATAACTACACAGTATTAAGAACAAAAGAAAATTGTGTCTTTTTTATTCAAAAAAGATTTGTTTTGTTTAATACAAGAGTAGTAAGAAAAAAATATAAATAATCAAAATTTGAAATGAAAGAAAACATTATTAATTGCTCACTAACAATTATTTTTTTCCAAATAGATGCATCATATATCCCATTTTGAAAACGGAAACCTCTCAAACAGAGCAAGTAATTAAAAAACAACAACACTTCTATCGTGCACTTGAACGTCCCATAGTAATATGTGAGCTGAATAAAACAAATCAATAACGTGCGCGCCGGATCGAATGTTTCCATCCCAAATCGTACCCATCCGTAACATGTAAAATTTCTTCCGGTGCACCTCTTCGCCTACGGGCTTATTGAATCTGCTCGGTAAATTATTCATCACCAGCCGATGGTGGATGATGCTCATCCAAATACCCGACCCAACACCGGTTCTCCGTATTTCCGGTCAGCACCGATCTGGTCTGGTGATAATTTTCCGATATTATGAAATGCAAAATCTCTCCAAACAGATTCCTAAAGTGGTGTAAACACACACACACATACATGCGCAGCGAATAAAAAAAAATCGACAACCAAACACACTCACTTCTCATTATTGATTCTATATTATCGGCCGAGATTGGGCTTGCAGTGATTGAACATTATTCATGAGCGCTTCAAGAGGCGTGTTTTGTACGGAGCTCGTTTGGAGCATCGTCTGCTGAGACGGCTTCCACGCACAAATGCTTCGTGCGGAATATCGAAATCTTCGATGAATAGAATTTCCTACGATCGCACAAAAGTCCCCGAGGCTATAGGAGCGTGATTAATTTTAAATTACAATTTCCTAAAGGTAAGCGGCGGCCGGTGTGTGGATGGAGCGGCAGTGTCCAAAAATTATGCTTAAAATTCCGTCGCCGATGGCACATTTTACGGAAACCTTGCACAGCAGCGAGGGGGCGCTGCTGAATGGAATGCTTGCCGATTGATCAGAGAATGTTACAGGTGCGCTTCTGATTGGAATTTGAGCGGCATTTGTTTAAGAGGAAATGTAAGAATAATATGCATCAATTTAATGAGCAATTTGTGTGAGTGGTTTGGACAGTGTTACATATTTAAAACATAGGGGGAAAAACACACCATCTGGAATGCATTATTTTAACCATAGATTTAGTATCTATATAATAAATTAAGTTCTTAGAATTTCCATCAAACGAATAGAAATTATGACAAGTTCAAATTCAGGTATGATATTTCATGCCTCCAATACAACGATACGATTACCTACTTCTGCAGACAGCTTACAAATTCTGGGAAATTTCAAATGCTTCCATTCATCTTCTTTCTGCTGTAAAGACAAACACTCAAGCGTTTCTGTTACATCAAAAGCAGAACAAAACACAACTTCTCTCAGCCGTAATAGAACAGGATGAAAATTCTACGAATCGGTCACTTTTCCACAGTCCCATCGTCTCGCTCGCAAAAGAAGCTGTGCGAGGAGCGATAACGAAGCATACGTAAAGCGGTAGCTTTGCTCAATGGGCTGACGTAAAAGAAGCTTAACAAATTACGCCATTGTTGCACAACAACCTGCGGCTACACACGACCAAGACGACGGTCTTGCCGGATGTATGGAACCCGGAAGGATGACACGAAACATACACACTTTCGCGGGACGGGATACTTCCGCTTTAGCGTAGCGTGATCTGACAGACCGGGGGTAGGAAAAACTCACAACCTGTCACTCACACCGGTCCGAGTACCGCCCGTCACTGTGTGACAGAGTGGCACGCACGCAGTTTGCCCACGACAGATGACCAACCGTCCCCGGCACCATATCTAATTTTCACCTAATTAATTATATCATCACAATGGCGTGATGTTTGCTGCCACTCAGCAGTGGATGATGGACAGTGTGGAGCGAAGAGAAGAAAAAAAAAACACGAGGAAAAACTCGTCTCCACTGGGGTGGGAAAAACTACGCGCAACGGTTAGTGGAAGAACTCGATTATTTATGCCGGGAAAATATGATTCCCCATATCTATCCCTGTTCGAGTTTTATGCGCTTTTCCGCCCATTTTCCAGACCACTCGTCGAGCGAACGATGAAAATGACAATGATGAACGATTGCCGGCCAACCGCAAGCGGGTAGAGGATTTCTCTCTCTCATTTTGCCGCATCTGGAAAAATGGTAATGAGCAAAAACTAAAGCAGAAGCAAATTGTGAAAAAAGATGCCGCCGAAAGCAATCGAACGGACACGAAAATAGGGCAGATGTTCAATAGGGAACTATTGCCACAAACGATTGTCCTTACTGACTGTGATCGAGCTTTCCGATTCCGGGGGGTAATTTATTCATTTTCTGTTCATTCTTCACGCGTCAGCGGTTTAAGCTGTCTCATAATTCGACTTTTCCCCGCACAAAGGAAAATAGAAACAAAAACAGGTGCAATAAATGTTTCCAAAGCAGAAAAAGTATGTTTCCTTCGCCGTGCGTGAATAAAATAGAATAAAGTAACATTTTAATAATAACCTAGAGCATAAATTAAGCATAAATAACTTTCAAACATTTCCTCACACTTGAATGCTCCGTTTTGTGGTGGTTTTTTTGTTGTTTTCCTCAGCAGCACTCAATAGGCGCTACGGTAACATCTGGAAGAAATCACAAATTGTTCGTCCTGGTTTTTCTTTTTTTTTTGTGTGTGCCACTTTTATTCGTTCCATTACTTCTTATCAAATGCACCAGAACGGAACGAACATGCACCGTGCACGGCACAGAGTTACCCGGAAAAAAACGGTAGGCGGTTGTTTTATCGCGACGGCGGAAAATTAAACAAACTCCCGTGGTACGCAGCGGGCAAACCAAAGGGACTGCAGAACGTAAAAATAATTGCAACCATGTGTGCGGATTGCATGCCGAATAAAACCACCGTGCCGAAGGAGCATTTTCTGCTGTCGCTTTTCATGCCTGCCCGGTGTCTTCCTGCATAGAGTTTTTTGTTTTGTTTTTCGGAAGACCGAAACGAGACGGACGAAGACGATCGGGCGGTACAGGATATGGGTTTGTATCTGCAGGCGCTCCGGTCGACGAACGAATGATGTGTATCTCGACATGTTCGGGACATGCATCACGTGTCACCGCGGCTATTCGGGGAGCATTTATCATTCGGCTAGCGTCTAGCGGACGATGGATTCGCTGGATGTGGTCCTCCCATACTCCTAGCACGGATGGAATGATTCGTCACATGTGTCACATTGCCAAATAAAGTAACACAAAATATGGTCAAGGGACTGGCAGCTCTGGCTCCAAATGAAGACTCGCAAAAACAAAAAAAAATCCTCATACAGTGTGGTTAAATTGGACTGCGGAAAAAGTAATAATGATTAAGTAAAAAAAACAAGAATAATTTTTAAAAAGAAAATAAAATTGTAAAAGCTCGCAACGCCTCAAATTTAAAAAAAATTCTAAACGCCAAAAAGTATGCAATTTCATGTATATTGACAACTCCACATAGAGGTTTGGTCCCTGCAGCTCACTTTAATACACATCTACTACACTGTACAAGCTAGTCACCATTAGCATTAGGTTCCCATCACCTAGCGTGTGTTCACAGGCTTATGAAATAGAAAAAAATACCATCCCAGACCATGGTTAGCTTTATGCATACAAATAATCCTCATGTTTTTTTTTGCTTAATTCGATCCTTTAACTGCCTACAGGCCGTTTCGATGTTTTGTAGGAATGCTATTTAATTTTATTCCCATAGAAACGACCGCCTCCTAACCACTGCCCAGAAGCTTTTCCCTAACATACCGAGTTCCGGCTCATTTGATACGACAGACACTTCCATCCATCCCGTGCATGGCAAGAGTGGTGAGCAGTGAACTTTATTACTAGTTCTGGCACGTTCACCTTCAACAATGCGGACATTCTGGGGGTATGATTGATTTTCCGTACCATCCTGCCGGGAGTGTGCGTCTCCCTAGAAGTCAATGTGTACATTCATCTTCACGAGTGTAGTACCCACTTCCGAACTGACGGTGGCTAATGTTGCCCATCTGTATTTGCTATTAATTGCTCAACGACAATGGCAATAAGCTTTGCCGGGGGAATCGATTTCCTGCTCGATGGGATACGAAAATCACAGCCAATCGTGAAGGTAGCAATGGGTAAGAAAAACGATCGATTGTTCTGTGTAGAGGTGCATTAGTGTGTAGCATAATTTCTGTAACGTTGCCCCCGACTGAAGCGCAACCATCGTACCTGGTTGCGTGTGCTTAGATTAGCGAAGCTCATGCGTTTGAAATAATTTAATTTAACACGCACGATTAACTTACCCTGCGAAAGACAAACTCACAAAGACGATCGTGCTTGTTTGCTATTTGTCAAATTAAACAGCATTCCTGGATTCGATGTTTGCCTTCAGCTGATTGCTTACCAGAACACCAGGAGCACCACACTCAGGCGGAGATTATTGTGTGATAGCATGTAATAATTCATACGTTCTTTAAATTTATCGCACACATCGTGTAGCTTTACATCCGTCAATTTGTATTACTGTTCCAAATAAGTTATTACGCCTTAATCATAATTATGATTTTTTATTTGAGTTTTATTAATGAAACAGTCACAAGTAACGGAGATATAGGCAGAGGAACATCGAGAGGAACAGAAGATTAAGGAACTTCAAGGAATAAGAACGCGTTACGAACTTGGACACAGGAGATGAAACTTAAGCTTATCTGCTGTTGGAATATTAATGGAGATCTGGTCAGTTACCTGGCAAAAGTCTTCTTGCGAAGTGTTTTGATGAGGCTCAAAGACTGCAATAGTCAACGTTCTAGGTCACATAATGGATTAAACATTCATGATCCATTGGTATTACAAAGAGTCTAAGATGATGGGTTAGCTTGTCTACTCTTCATCCTAGCGCTAGACAGAGCCATCCTAGTCTCGGAGCTAGAAACTGCGGATACCATCTTCTGTAAGTCTATCCAGATCTTGACACACGCTGTAGAGGTTTACGGTTTTCTTATAGAGCAGAGGCCTATCAGATCATAGCAGAAGTCTGCAGATTAATGATGACTGTCAATGCAGGGTTGTATAAAACTTTCAGATAATTTTGCCAATCTCATATACCTCTAAGATATGGAATCTGTCGAAAGCTCAAGAATTCCGCTTAGCTGAGTGCGAGAATAAAATGATCAAATGGACTACGTAGACTGACAATAGAGGAGCCGCTACAACGACGAGTTTGTATACTCACTATTGTATAATGAATTGGCTGTTCATGTCATGTAAATGACACCGGTCTACCCGGCCTGTACAGTAGTTTTCAACCGTGAACATGAACAAAAGAAGCGCTTAATGTGAGATAAAATGAGTGGATTGGTGGGTTTGCGTTCAAATGTGGACCATACCGCCCTGCAATCCTTTTTTGCAAAGGACTGAATAAAAAGGCAATTTAAATGTAGGTATATTTATTTACAATTACACTGTTATCATTATTCATCAATTAAGCACAATAAGATAAGTCTACTCTTTTGATAATTCATACTGCACATCAGTATGGGAGTGGTATTTTGTATACTCATTATTGCCTTTATTTAAACCAATAACCATGGTATATTGAGCCAACTTCCCATATCGTTCCGATCGTTAAAACGGATTATTTTTTAAAATGTAAACCGCATGTGGAAGTAAAAAAAAAACGCTCATTAACCCATCATTAATTTTTATAACAACTTTTTTTTACTTCCACAATAGATAAAACGGTCAGCACTGAATATGGAAAGATAGGCAACAAGTTGACCGCTAAAGCAAGAGCAGACACTAACAACAAAAAAACGATTCTACGAAACCAGAGACCGAACACAAAAGCCAGCTCCAATCACCCACTGGAAGCTTGTCATTAACACTTATGAATGTTTAATTTTTTCCAACCCACGGCATTCCGCTAGAATAAAAACTAACGTACACGTGATTGAACTCTAGGGCACTTTTGCTTCCACAGCACCGGTAGTTAGTGGTGTTTTATTTTTTGGCTTCCATTTCGATTTGTTCGCGCATTCGTATGAGCGTTTGGGAGCAAAACTTTCAATCCCAACTCTCCATTAGATGGGTTTTCCCGGAGGGTGTCCGGTACGGAATGTTGTAGCGAAGCGAAAAAAGGACAATTGGAAAAAAAACCGCTCCTCTCCCCATAACCAAGTGGAAACATATCTGCGGGACTAAAACTTTAACTACGAAAAAAAAAAAACTAGTTCCGAGCGAGTTGTGTCAGTTTTAAAAAACGGAAGTAAAATGTCCAGCTGGCTGGAACCGGTGTGAGCAAACGATGGACGAAAAACAGATACCACACAAGAACAAAAAATACACTAAAGACACACGGAACAACAAAAAACGCCACCAACGCGCAAACGATACCGAAAGTTGTGCGAGCAATGGAATGAACTTAAATCACTCACAAATTGCCCACCGGGGTGCACTTTGTTAAAAGCTCATTTTCGTGCTGGCAGTCGTGGAGACGTCCGGGAATGGTTCACCATCGTACTGATGAAAGTCAAAATTGAATTTTATCCATCAACGCAAACACACATCGGACCGGCAGACAATCCACCTTTTGTCTGTGCGGCTTCGCAAAGGCGAGAATGTAAAGCCACATCATCACCATCATAATTGGACTCATCGTACCGCTCATTAGTGCTCCCGCAGGAGTAATTAGGAAGGTTCGTTCTTAATCTTGACTGATTTGCATAGTTTGTTGTCAAAAGGGATTATCATTTGGCTGGATGCAGGTAATTGGGAAGCATTTCGGGAGAGTGCACTACACAGTACACAAACACATGGGTCAGCTAACCGATAGCAACAGATTGATAGTCAACTAGTCAAAGTAAAGCTCCCTTTCAAGCTCAAGTTGTTCAACGCAGAATATCTGACAAAAATCTTCCGCAAATGACAATGATCAATAATTTATTTGGATTCAATATAATCGTTAGTGTTCAATGATTTGAAATTCTAATGATTTTAAATTAATAGTAATTGAATCAAAATAATAATCCAATTAAATCTTGAAGAACAAATTGAGGCAGGATTTATACACTTTATAGATTTATAAAATAGTGATCGTTCTCGATTGATTGATTCTTCAATATCCATCAGATGGTTAGTTTAGCCTTATAATTTCCTTTGGACTCAGATTTTCTGAGAGTCCTTTATCTATCTTGAGATCTGTTGAGCATCTCTATAATGTAGAGCTTTTCGTATGTTTAGAGCAAATCTCATTCGATTTCCTATAATCATTTAGATCAATATTATCCTTTCCTAAAGACAGAGAATATCTGGAAGACCTTTTGAATTTTGAATATCTCTCTGAAGTAGAGCTTTATGTAGATTTAGTGCAGATCTCGTGATATTTCCTGTTATCAATTAGATCGACATTATACTATCCTTTAGACAGAGGACTTCGGAGAGACATCTATGCCTGTCAAAAAATCTTTTGAGTAGATTTAGAGCAGATCTAGACCGATTTTCTGTTTAGCTTTAAATCAATTTCCCATTCCATTTTTTCCATAAACTTTCAAGTGGATATAGTGTGAGGTTATCCTCAAGATTCGAATAAATGAAGATTGACATGTTTTAGACTGAAGAATTATGATTGAAGTCGTAATGTCCTGATTTCCGTATAGAAATAACGTTTTTTTTTTTTGCTTTTAGTGTATTTTAAATATTCTAGTAAAATACTCGTTCCTCTCAATCCATTGTCGTGGTAAGTGTTGGGAATTATCATCATCTTGAATGACACTTCTCACAGGATACACCATGCACATGACTAGCAAAAATTGTTTAAAGCAAATTGATAAAACTTGCGAATCAAATTGTATCATCTGGATATTGTATTCTCCATGAAGATGTGTGGAAAATTTTGAAGTTCTTTACGAACACATTACAGCGATAAATAAATATTGAGAAAGCGATTGAAGAAGATTCTGGCATAATATTCTTGAATTGAGTACTGTCCACATTTATTAATTAAACTTGTAAATGCTATTATAAAATATAATGAACAAATCACGAACCCAATAACATCAAAGTTTTTATCAATACGCCTCATAAATCAGGAAAGAATCTATCATTGTCATAATTCAATGTTACATATTATTGCCCTCTTAAAAAACGAAAACGTCATTAAAATTCTCCACACACCCGAAAAAAAAACTGCAACACCATTATTGCTTTATGTGCGGTATGCCTTCACACAAATTTATACTGCGTATTGTAGTTGCGCATAGCATGATGATAAAAACAAATGCCCGTTTTAACATAAGCACCTTTTCACATCCGTACCAAGCAACCTTTGACCGCAATAAATTTTCCATCACGAAATAACGCATCAATACCCTTCAATCAAACAGCATAAAAGTGGTAAATATTCTGCCCTCATCGCCACACCCATGTTCGGCAAATGCAATTGAACATGAAACCAACCAACATCGGTACAATCGAGTTGTATTCTCTGCCCTGTTCCGCAAATCATTTTTTTGCAATTTCCTTCCATTACAATCACACTGAACGACCGTCCAACCGCAGACGGACGTGGGAGATGCAGATGTGCCACATCATATCGACAAACATAATCGAAAAACACAAGTACATGTCCCCGAACTAGTAGTGGCACCGGTAGTGATTGGTGATAATTAATTTTACCACCCTTCTGAACCGGGCTTGCAATCCACATGCATTTATTTATTATTTTTTTAACGGTTTCGAATTTTTGGACATTTGGGCGCTGAGGGATGCGCTAAAACAACACATTGGAAATTTGTTTAAATTTTGTGTTTGCTTTGCTTGTTTCATTAATTGGATGAAATCACCTGCATACGATTTTCGAAGCAAATAAGGGAAACATTTTAACATAACTACTGCTACCATTCCAGGCTCACCCTTAACGTACCCGGTCATCGTGCTTAAATGAACCATCGCATGACATAATGTTCACTGGATGGTGCATTGAAGGCTTGAAAGTTTGTGAAGCTAAAAACTTGTATTATCGACATTCTTTCAATCCTCACGCACACTCACACGTTGTCCTACTCGATGACAGGCATCATATTACTAAAGCACACAACCATCGCACCGAACAATATTCATCGCATCAGGTCCTTGTCTTTCCTTGTTCTGTGAAGTGGAAAAGGAACTTTTTCCCACTGACCACACTTGCCGCTTCCGGTGATTTCCAGCAGTCAGAAACTTTGTTCCTTCCACTTCATCCCCTACATCATCCCTTATCACGGTGCAACAATGCTGCACTCGATGCGGTTCGATTGCATTGCACCGTACGGGTGCGTTTGGTCTGAGCCCGGGAAAGAGTTAGAAGAAATTTATTAAAAAGTTTACGCTCGGTTCGATCGTTCTGCTGCGTTCAGCTCTATCGAAATTGGAATCTTCGTCTCGATGCCCGTGTTGTCAGTGTTTGGTTGAGTGGAATTGTTGGAATTTTGTTCCGTCAGCCATCAGAAAGTCATATGCAAGTGAGGTAAGCTCTTTCTTCGACATTCTTTGTTTCGGACGATGGGGAAGTCTATTCGAAAGCCATTGCCAGACAGATTATAAATAGTTTTTTTTTTCCCGATCAAGTAGATCAGCAGGAACATTATGATTCCTTCTGGATCATCCAAGTGTACGAAGAAATGTACACTACCGTCTATTGAAGAGCTCGTTTGGATACTTCTGTTCGAATTGAAACTTCATTTTCTTACAAAAGAGATTGAAATTTATTGGTATTGGCTTTCAAGATTGTTTAAAAAAGGATAGCCCCGAACAAACAATGATTTGCCTATAAGATATGTATTTTTTTTTATTAATATATATTTTTCGATAATTGAAAACAATTAAAAATTTTCGATCTTTACTGGCACTGTTTTTTATGGATAGCAACGAACTTTCCCTTAAATGTACAAGAACTATCCCAGCGAAGATACATCGAAAATGATCATGAATAAATATATTACTCATCTAATTACTATTTCAATGTTTAATAACACCTTTTATAACTCACCGAAATTGAAAAGGTAATTTAAGCTAATTTTTCCCCAAATCTGTTGACGACTGAAGTGTTTGTCGGTTGCCAAACAATTTTGACACATTTGCATACCTGTAGGCGCTTTCGTAAGGCCTGAAACAATTCTTGAAAGGGTGGTAATAATCCATAAAGGTACAAAACTCTCCAACAGATTAGTAAGATTAGTCCTGTTCTTGTTTTTGCAGGTATTTTTGGAAGTGACATTTCGTGCTGCATAAGTCATGAAACACATGTCCGTCTTAAAAATAGTTACAGTCATTTAGAAGAATCCGTATGTTGTTTAACACCACCTCCTCAGATAAAACCATGCTATATTTAGAAAAACTAAATTTTGAACATAATCTTAAGTTTTTCTTTCAAATATCCCTGTCATAAAAAGTAGAGTTTTATCTCGAAAATTTCTTTAAGTTAAATAACCACGAAGAGAAAAGGTACAAAAAATAACATTCTAGCAGCCTCGAATTTCCCACACCACGGGTCGTAAAAGTGAAGGCTTAATCGACAACGTTCTGCTTGGATAAAGGGTATTGACAGGTATTTTCAACACCATTTCGCACCACAGGTAAGCTCCCCAAATTGAACACCTTCAGACAGCCCGAGCCAAAACTTCATGCTCGGATTACGAAACAACCTTAACCCATTGGCGGTGTTCGGCGGCAAATCGCATAAATTGAATGCCTTTATGTATAAGCCTCGCTTGAGACGCTCACCTGCCCAACTACGGCGAACCAGTGATCCGGTACAAGGCTGGATGTGGATTTTCCACACCGAACAAATCCGCCTCCGAAGATCCGACGACGGTTTGGGCTCTGCCGGGCACCGCAGTACCAGCGCCGACAGCTTCCACACGCCGAAGGATTACGCCTGCGGTAGTTTATCGAACCCGGAACTCGATCCAATATCCGTTCGGTTCGTGCGCTTCGCTCTATTTCTGCTGCGGTTTTTCTCCAAAAACACCAACTTTGACAAAGGATAGTTTTGTACAGTTTGCTGGGGATTCTTTTCGTTTCGCTGGGAGTGTCGAAAAGTGGTACAACATTGCAAAACCTAACGCACGCCGGCATCTCCGACCACAGCTTTGGAGTTTTAAGTTGTTGGGCCCGAAAAAAAGAGAAGTCCTGAAGTGGCTGCTAGGACGATAACCAAGTTTGTGGAAAATCGAAAAAATAGCTTATCGATATAGAAATAAGGGAGAGCATTGACCGTAAAAATGGACATTGGACAGCGTGCTCTTTTAAATATTTGTTTAGGATTGCTTTTTCCAGAAGGTGGTAGTTTAACATAACCATTATTGTTATTTTTAGTAAAAGGAGGTAAAAATTCTACTATTACTATTGGAAAGTCCATCAAAATAAAGACTAAGAGCATGCTTTATCGACTATTAAACCAACCTCCCGCAAGGTATGCAATTTGATGTTCGCAAAAACCCCCAAATTCATACAATCTGTATGGCAGAAAAAGATAACTCTGTAAATAACTCTTTCGCCTGCGTATCTTCACATTGCTTAACTCTTCAATCCGCAATCATAAAGTCTCGTTCAATTATCAGCCCAAGTTGCCAATGTTTAGGGCCACTGAAAGTCTTTGATGCTTTTCAATTGACACTCTAATTTATAACCATTATTAAGAGTAATCCTATTAGCCATCGTTACGATTCAATAAGCTAATCTTCCTCTACCAACCATTAAACTGCTACACATTAAAGCAAAACACTATGTCTTAGTAGCTTCCTTACTTGAGCGACTACCCATTACAGGGGCCGACTCTTCCAACACATTAAAGCATTCCACAGTGGCATTTTCTCCCAAAAACCATCCCTGCATCACCGTTAAACACAACTTCGACGTTAAAGCGTCAAGTTCCGCCTCAATCACCCCACACGACCTTCGGACGAAACGAAGCAAATTTAACTAAAACAGCCAATTATCTTCCAATTACGTACTGCTTTTTTCATTAACCGTTCCCATTCGCTCCGGGCGGTTCCATCGGGAGGGCGATGAACCTAGCGCTTTTGGACGGTGCCATGAGCTCGGGCGCCGGAAAACGCTATGATTATTAATTTGTTTTCCCAGCCCGCAGCGTCGTCGCCTGGCTGCGGGAAAAAAATCACGAATGCGGGCAAATCCGACGTGCTCAATATTTCGTTAATCCTCCTGTTCATTATCATTATTGATGGGCTGATAGAAATGAATTCGTCTGGCCAACATTCTTCCGTTCGATGAGTATGTGAGATTGTTTATTCACTGCTGATGTTATTGGACATAAAAGAAAACACATTTCCAATGTTTTTTGCCTCCGCAAATAAAATTTTCTTATTAACTTTTCTTGGCACCAAATTGGAAAGGGAAATGAAACAATTGCTTTCCCCACACGATTTAATACGGTAATGCTGGGTGCGAAGAGAGTTACCCGATCGTAATTGGAAATTTCCACATCAAACGACAAATTGCAGTTCTTAAAGAAATAATAGTAAAAATACGTCCTGTCTACCTGAACCGCTATGTAGCGAAAATGGCTCCAGCTCTTGTATGTGGGTGTGTTTTTCCACTCATTTTCTTCCATCACAATTTGGCGCACAAAAAAAGACGAAAAGCGTATAATCCAATTTTGATAGGTAAACGTCTTTAGAGGTTTATTTTATGATTCAATTTTTCCTTTTCCATCCATGTTCCGGTTCTCACCGGTGGGAGAATAAAAAAAAATACCGCACAGAGCAAAACGTTCGTTCCAATTTAGCGTCACAAAGCTGGAGCACTCATTAACGTTTCGGCTGCTCGTGCCCACGGCACGGGAGTGCTTTTAATTATCGAAAAAGCAGCGGTACGTGTTTCGCGTGCCCTTGTCACTTAGACGGCACGCCCGGGCTTAACGATAATGAACATTTGGCGAACGATTGATGATACTGACCGGTTTTAAAGTGAGTGGAGAATGTTGGCTAAAATTATTTCCACCGCCCAGCCCGCTTCATCGCAGGCATCTTGCGCCATGTACTACAAATGTACCCAGAAGTACTTATGCTTTCTTTCGCTCCATAGAGTACCATTTTCTTTGGAAGAAAAGAATTCGTAAGACTGGTTTTCATGAATACATAATCCGATTCAGGGTGGGATCGGTGTGTTTTCTTTTATTTATTCTCCCCCCACAGTCGGTAGAAGGAACGGGAGTGGTCGGCATTTTGAGAAGTCCTTTTCCCATTGCTCTACCCAACGTCTCACACATTCCCATTGCGGAGTTGTGGTGTAAATTTTCAATCGACTGAAACAATTTGTGCCGCTCCCTGGGGGAGCAAACAAACGAGTCCGTCTTTGGAACGGTCCCAAGGATCTTTTTTTGTGTGCTGTTGGTGGGATCTAAGCACATGCGTTTCGTGCGATATAATGTTTGCTAAAGGTTCCTCCCCGTGTGCTTCACCTGTATAAAATATGTACCCAATTGTATTGTAATTGCTTTGTGGAAGCTTTGCATAGCAAATCGACCGGCTTGCTGATACTTATCAATGATGGATCGTGAAGCATTACACGTTGCGTACAACAACTTACAGCTAAGTTGACTTGTGACCTGGACCTGGTAAGCAGTCCGGTCAAAGCTTGACACAAACGAGCAGTCATAAACTTAACTTCATCCACCAAATCGAAATCAGCTCTCGATTCCACCACACCGCGGGAAGGAACTCTAGCGCTCAGGAGATGATTACTACCGACACAGATCAACCGTGTGCTCGCTCCGGTGCCAAAACGTAAACCACCGTGTTACAATAAATGTCGTACGTGATCTGTTTACTGCGATAAACTCACCGCTACAAATCCTCCACAATTCCTCGGAGTGTTGTTCACCAACTCCCCGGTTTTGCACTTCGTTTCGGGTAGCTTTTGTCAACCGGTTCAACCGTATGTGCTAGTGGATTGTGATGTTCCTGCTGGGTTTCACACTTTTTGACAGGTTGGCGATGTTTGACGTTTGCTGTTCACTCCAACCGCATTAGGGCTGTCACGTTTGTGTCTCTGCTGTGATTTCTCGTTAGGATTGTAATTTGATAAAAGAAGGCAGTTTTATTGGCGAGGAGTTTCGAGAGTTTTGGAATCGTATTAAGACAACAGTTACGTGGATGTTTATTGTTTTGTGATTTGTAGTACGTGGCTAAGGAAGAGGAAGCAGTTTTTTTCTATCTCAGTCATCTAACTCGTCGATTATCTGCCATGAATGGGCTTAATACACTACGTAAGTCCATCAAAAACACTAAACATCGCTTTTATTGCATACTTTTAGGCGTATCAATGAACTGCCAAAGGGTGCGAAATGTTTTCAATATATTTATTTTACAAAAAATTCATTAAAAATAGTCTATTAATGCCAAATACAGATCAATAAACCATTTCCTCGGCTAATTGAAAAGATGGTTCTAAAACTCATCACACGATGGAACTGCACAACAAAAAATTAATCATAAATGTATTGAAAACGCTCCTACCGAACCATCCGGGCCTATCGAAACGACGGCTGTATCGAGCAGATTTAATTGATCTTTCATCGACAACCGTTCCCTGCGAGCGCCCCAATCAGTTTTTCACTCCATTTGCAAAACCCATCCAACTAAAAATGGCGTTAGAAAATCCCGAAAATTGATTAAATCTCATCCGAAACCGGGCAAACCGATCGCTGGTTCGGATACACTTGATTCCCAAAACCCGTGAGGAAGAATGGGGGGGGGGGATGGTGGGGGAATGTGCCTACCCTGGCCTTCATTTATCAACCAAACGCACGCTTTTCTTTCATCTGCACGCTTTTCCATCAACCGAACCGTGGCGCACTGTCGGGGAAAATTGACGTGAATAATTAATACACCACAGTTCGGTTATGGCAGGAGCGGGCTTTTTTCGGGATACACTTTCATCGCTTAGCAGCCTTGCCCGAAACTGGCAAATATTATAGCCGTGCGAAGATAAACAAGAGAGGGACAACGAATCAAACAAACCAGACAAAAAAACCGACCGGCACGAAAGTTTCTCCGCCATTTAACGCTCCAAACGATCAATACAGGTGTCAATTTAGTGCTCGATTAAACTTTTCATCGACTCGGCCATCGGACAGATGCTGCATCGGACGGATGGTGGGTAATGTTTGCTAATCTTTCTCTGCTTCGTTTTTGTTTTTACTTTCTATCCCTTCCCCGTGCAGGAGTGCGGGTTTACGCTTTTTTGAAAACCGAACCGTCGGTATTGATTTCAATACAATCAATGTCCGTAAAGCTGTGCGTCATTGGGTTTAATGTAGTGTAAGAGGGATGAAATTGAATATTCATTGCGATAATTGATCATCTCGGAAGTTTGGAGGTTGTTTTGTGCTTTGGTGCGTTCGGGTAAGTGTCCCCATTTATCATTTTAGGTGCTTAATGAGATTAATTATTAGACAAATTAATGAAATGTCCGGTTCAATTAGGGATCATCCATTTATTACGTTCTCTGCCATTTGTACCGATTCTCTACTGCACTGACAAAGTTTGACAGCTTTACACATTTAATCTGCAGCTGCTTTTTCAAAAACAATTACTACGATGGTTTATCTGTACTGCAAGTTCAGAGGTATTTATTCAAATATTTTCTCACTTCTGGAGAACGGTTGGAATCCTGCATGTTCGGGATTTGTGGGGACCACAAAGTTGATTTCCAAGGTTTCGATAAAAACTAAATCAAATACTGATTTTAACCGTTTAATTCTCAACTCTAGTCTTTTCTGAATACTTCTTAAAAATCCTCAACAAACTGATTATAACAAATTGCTCAAACAGGAGAAGAAATCGAGGTTCAGGATGATCTAGAGAGTGAGGAAGATGATCGATGAGATGGAAAACAATACAAAGATGATGGGTTTTAAGTTATCAGCATCACCGAAGTCAATTCAATCAAACCCCGTGGTAATTCGGTGGTGGCGGAAGTATTCAAGCTTTTCACATAGACCAAGTCGAATTTGAGGTTGGAAACCGGAGCAAGATATGTTCAAACATTTATGATCTTCGAGGCCCTCAAATAAAGCATATGTAAGATCGATTGGCTTTGCGCGGGTACCAGTCACATCTAAATTCTTTTAAAAAGTTCGAGAGTGTTCAATTTGAGAAATGCATCTTGGAGTCTGCCAACTGCCAAGTATCCTTAAAATAAAGGCATTATATTTTATTTGTACCAACTCGTTAAATAATTATTGAAGTGCGAAGATGTGCCCCGAGCATTACGTTTTGTGACAATAGGGTGATAAGGATACGAAAGTTATTACTTTTTGCGTTACCTAATGTATGGATCTTCCCTCAGTATCGTTAAAGCGGACTATTTTTCATACTGGCAATGTGAAATATACACAAAAACCATTCCATTTAGACATGTCAAATCAAATGCAAATGAGCGCATTATCTTGTGATGGTGTACATTATTAGAAATGCTGTCCAATTGATATTGAA
>KB663677.1:3469308-3528744 GCA_000349025.1 Anopheles minimus
ATCCTGAAAACAAAAAAATACATTTTATTTGGACCAACACGATAAATAATTATTGAAGGGCGAAGATGTGCCTCGAGCATTACATTTTGTGACAATAGGGTGATAAGGATACGAAAGTTATTACTTCTTGCGTTACGTAATGTATGGAAGTTCCCCAGTATCGTTAAAGGAGATTATTGTTCATACTGGTAATGTGAATTAAACACAAACACCATTTCATTTAGACAAATCAAATGCAAAAGAGCGCATTATCTTGTGATGGTGTACATTATTAGAAATGCTGTCCAATTGATATTGAATGTCCACTCTCAGTGGAGCCACGATTATTCGGAATCGAACGGAGGTTTGATGTTGATTTTAACGATTATTATACCTTCCAACCAATGTATAATGTTTGCTATTGTTATGAACTATGTCCTAATCAAATGATGTGAATGTTCACATGCGTTGAGCTGTGTAGTAATACATTTGATTGGTTCGTGGAATGGTTCTATAATGCAAACATTTTCTAATCATGTTGTCACGTCCTTTGCAAACTGATGGTTTGTAATCATAATTAACACAGTTCGTGGAAAACGCATCGCACTGTTTGGCAAACGCATCTTGCAGTATGATAATGGCTAAGTATGTTTATAGGAAATTTAATTAAATTCTAATACAAAACGACAATTTGTTTTATTGTCAAAACATTGTTTAAATTCCGTAAAATGTGAAGTATTTCAAAAACTTTACCTGTCTTTCCACCTTCAGTTATCCAGTATAAGTGATCCTCAACAACCGTGATTAAGCTCCTGCATAAAGCTGTCTTTAGCTTCATCTAAAACTCTTTAAAACGTCAACGTACGGTTAAACGCAACCGATACTTAGAGTAACTGTATCATTCTCATAAAAGCTTATTTTAATACACCGTTTCCCATAAACGGGATATCGTTTCGGCAGTGGCCCGACCGAAACGTGGTCGACATCGCAAGCAAAACACACCAACCGAACCATATGCACCTGCATGTTGGCTAAATTGCATCCCCGAAACGATCGCATCTAAACGGCATGCTGCATAGCGCAAAAGTCAAACCATGTGTGTTGTGACGTTGGGAAATTGTTGGTGTGCAGCACTGGTAGGGAGCGAGCAAAAAAGCGTACCGAAAAAATAAACTTCCAGTGATGAGATCTTTTTCGCCGCGTCGGTATGCTCGAGAACGAAAAACAGCGCAATAACCGTTAACGGTATCCCTTCCACGGTTTGATGTTGCATCCTGTCGGGGCACGTGCGTCTTGCACAGCCGTTCTAACTCCCGAACGCTAGACTGCACCAAATAAAGATACGTCTGCAGTATGAAGTAGACGAGCGCAATTTATAGAGACCGTTCGCGTTGCCCCAAAGTTCAGCACTTCAATAACTCCACCTCTGGGAACCCTCGGGTACGATATTGCTTACCGGCGGGCTATCCAGTCCACTGAAAGCGAACGTGTTCTGTAGCCGTTGCTACAGTTGCTACTCCACCGTTTCCCGAAACCATACCTTTCGCGCCAGCGGCAATGTTTTCCAATCGCCACAGAAGGTAAGCTTTCAATTACCCTTCCGAAAACCTTTTGGCGCTACATAATTGAGCAATTAGACCAGACCAGGGAGCATCTGGTCTAAAGTTTGGTTATAGGGTGTTTTTTTCCCCTTTTTTCCATCCGAGCTTTGCGGCAAAAAGCCATCTCATTATGCACAGCTCCCTCGTTGCAATGTTTGACGGGCATCGGTATGCCGTAAGAACCGAACGAATAAATTCCTTCCCCCGCAGTACTATGCCAGCTATGCACAATGGTACATTAATTTTAATGCATCGAATCATGCTGAACACACTCCAAACACTGGAGTTGCACCTTTTGCTAAAGGAATTAACCTTTCCGCACGGAAACCACCGATAAATTGGGTGATGCAATCATTCAGCTTGCACTGCACTTTGAACCATAAACGGGTTTTCACGCCTCAAAGTATGCAATGTGCAAGACGCAGCAATTGCACGAATATTTAAACTGCTCGACATCGTTTTCGGAATCGTTTCGTTTTTGTTTCCTACCAAGCTGCAATGCAACCATTCTTTGTTCTGTCTTTTTTATTAGTAAAATTATTCTTAACTCTATCTAGGTAAAATGCAGTTTAGCATTATCAAGCACAACCTTTCTGACGTTACTAGCGTTACAAACATAATAAGCAATATGGCAATACCCGCTCGATAAAGGAGCGAATGTTTCGAACAATCCTTTCCGTAAACCCGCCCATCTGTTACTCTCGCAGCACAAGTAAACGATAAAATTATAATACAATCGAATCGCTTGATTGACCAATCGTCAAGAGTGTACTGGCTCTGTGTACTGTAGTTTCTGCTGGCCTCGCAAAATACTTTTGCTCACGTGTCCTTATCACCTTCCACCTGCTGTTCGCATTCAGTCTTAACTGGGCTTATTTGTACTGTGGCTGTGTCGGTGCCCTTTGCATCGTTTGTTTGAGAGTTACCGACTATCTCTCGCTTATGGTTATCGCCCTCCCCAACTTCAGTGGGCATTGACTCGTTCGAATCATCGGCCACTTGAACGGTACTGTGCTCCGTGCCGGCATTTACTGCCGGTAATGGATTCATTTGAATGACTTCGCTAGCTTCCGGTTCAGCCGTACCATCAGCTCGTGGCCGATCGACTACTTCCGTCAATAATGGCACATTCGTGGCATCGACTTGGGATGACGTGTCGCAACACGTCCGGCTAGCGCACTGAGCCATGGTTCGACACTGGATCAAACAACCCTCCATATCGCTGCCAAGTGCGCGATTTTCACTGGACACCTTGAACTCGGGCTGTATCGTGACCTGATTGATACCTTGCTCGTGAAAGAACTCGATCACATCGCTTTGGATCTTCAGGTACACCTGAAACAAGTTGATGAGTCGATCAGTAAAGTTGCACCAATGTTTGACGGACTTATTGTTCAATGACTTACCTTCGGGTTATCAAAGATAATGTGCACCGTTGAGACGTACTGGTTCCCGCTCAGCTGCCAAATGTGAAGATCATGCACACTAACAATATCCCTGAATCCGTCCAGAAGTGTTTTCTTGAAGATTTCAATGTCGATCGTATCGGGAATAGTTTGGAGCAAGATCATTCCCGATTCTTTCACTGTGGGAGAAGAAAATGGAGATAGGTTTGGTTGAAGTGTTCTTGCTTTCAATGACTTCTGGATGTTACTTACTGTACGGATAGCTTAGAGTTAGTAGAATAATACAAGAAACAATCGAAAGAGCAGGATCCACAAATTTGGCCGTCTCTTCCGTTGTGTAGTACACGATCAACGAGCAAATAATCACCATCACAGTACCTGCAACATGGAACGATTTAAGTCCAACAATTCTTGTATTGGATATTACTCCACAACTTACTGCAAATATCTCGCATCAGCTCACGCACGCTCTGACGTTTCGATTGGTCCCGAAGTTGTGAAGGTGAGACTTGTCTCCGCGATCCAGAGAGGCGTCGATCACCCTTACGAACACCTTCCCCGGTGATGACGTGATCCAAGATCACATTTCCGCTCGACGTGATGTACAGGAAGCTTCCCTGGTGGTACGTGTACCCGCCGATCAACAGATAACAGAACCCGTTCAGTATCAAACCCATCGCACCGAGCACGAGTATGTGGGCCGGGAAATGCATCGCATCCTGATGATGGATATGGGACAGTGTCTGCAATGCTTCGATGATCGCCGAAAAGCAAAACGACGCCATAAAGATGCACACAACCAACATCGTTAGGATGTCGATGCGTGTCCAGCCGAATGTATTCTTCAGTGTGCTTTCCCTCGCTTGCCGTGCTTTCACTTTCACATTATTCTTGATCTCCTGCGCGGACTCTTCCCTTTTACCATCACCCTCCGAACTGATCTTGCTGCCATCCGTCGTGCCTTGGCTGACTTCCGTGAACTTTTCCAATCCATCGGTTTCTGTTGCTAGCTGTTGCGACACCGAACGTGCTTCCTGCTTTAATGGACAACCTTCCCGTCCAGACTGTATGGCACTTTTCTGTCAAAAAAGAAAAGAAAAATAAATTAATCAACACGTTCCAGACACTACCGTAAGCGTCAAGTGCCATTATCAGCTTCTACGATGGTAGTACAATAGACAATTAATATTTTGCCGATCGATACAGTTGCTATGCTGTAATGAAGGTCGTAATCTCGTTGCGTAATCCCGAAACCAATAACGATTTGGGAAGCGATATCTACTGAGCGATAATTTTTTCCCAAACAGTGCTCCAATCAAAGATCAATCAACACCCTCGGAAGTGCCGGTATAAGTGTGGTACTTGTGAGAATATGATTGTTTAATGTGTGCTAATGGATTTCGAATGCCTTGGTAACCAATGAAACCCACTCACTATTACAATCCAAGTTCAAGTGTGGACAATTGCATCCAATCAAGATTTTATCATTCAATTACATTGCTCTTCAAGAGTATATAATTAATATGTACATAATATAATGCCATACTGAAATAAAAACGTACACAGCCATTTGATTCAACGAGAGAATATGCTTGGTATCAAAACTAAAATATGGTGGAGTGAAAAAACTTAAAAAGAACGTTAAAAATCTTCAAAATTTTGGAGTTACACTAATGTTCTAGCATCCTTTGCAACACAGGAAATATAATCTAAAACAAGAAAACACCAAACGAGAAAAAAAATTTAAACAAAATAGCAAAGTTGTTTTTTTAATGTTAAATCGTTTGTTAATAAAAATAACGTCAACACATTGCTGAGAAATGAGCTAAATGCGTCCAAGAAGGAATTATTTAAACTCGTAGGACTGTAGCTTTGTGGTCTATTGCAAATTTTAGAAAACATTTCGGAAGCTTTGAGATTTAAGGAAACACAACATTCTCATTCTCCTCCATTCTAGAATAAAAATTCCTGTCTTTTCTTCAAACGATCATACTTCAAAATAATTTTTTATGTTACTTTTTTGCACGTTATGTATCACTCATGTTTTATTTATCCCTCACTTTCCTCTACTCAAAGCATGAATGATTAAAACTAAATGATTTCCCACTAACCTTTCTTTACGCCCGAAAGTTATGCAATGTGCATTGCAATCTATTTTCTCCTGCTACTACCGCCGGCTTTATTTTTTACTGTTTGTTGCTCAAATTCTTCGCCTAGTTTCTATTGTAACGCTTTCCTTCCTGCTCATCGGATGCAGAAATGGGGCTTGTGTATTGTGAGACAGTAAAACAAAGCAACCGCACTGATAATGGGTGCATAATTTCTATCGCTTTAAGTGCCACTAGTGCACAGATAGTACAAACGGGTGGAATCGGAATACAAAAACACATGCCAATGGTTAGATGAGAGTGCACAAATGCACTCGCGGTACGCAGTACGGAGGGGGAAAAATGAATGCCATACTTCTCAGCTACGATGCGTTTCATTATGAGAGTCGACAAACGCAAATGCCACGCGCAAACTGCCTATTCACCGTGGTATGAAAGCGAAAGTCGGGCCGGTAATTCGCTTGGCGGGTGCGGATGCGTTAACTGGCAAGCCCAACGAGCTCGAATGCCTCCTGATTGCATACTACATTTATTAGCATGGTTAGGAGATTTGTATGTGTGTTTTTTTTTTCCTTTCTTGATGCTCTTTCATGATTTACATTGTGATTATCGTGTCCGGCAAATACGGGCGGTCCGTGCAAATGCCAGTCAGGTCGGGAACTGGTTCCAATTGGACCACATCAATTATTCCACCCATCGCGAAGGTGAACATCTGCCTTAATTGCTAATGCATTGCACCTCACCAAGGTGGCGTCTTATCGGTCACATTCGATCGTAAATTTAATCAGTCACTCGAAGTGTCAATAATGTCATAACGAACTGCCGTGGTGAGGTGCTTTTCAAAGCACGTAATGGGATAAGCAAACATAGCACAGAATCGAAAATGCATACTTAATCACTAAATCCATCGAATGCATTAAATCGAGGATTTAAGTTGTTAAACATAGGATAGTGAAGTTAGTAAACAAACTCACCTTAATCGTTAAAATGCAGCCAGTAAGGGCAATGATATTGCACAGCATATGGTACGAAGCGACGAGCAGTACCAACGAGTGGGAAACATGGCTCAGAAACAGCTGCACCAGAAAGTAGACGGATGAAAGGGCCAACACTATGTAGAGTTGCACTGGCTGTAACCGGTAGATCCACTCCTTCATCGGCATTTTTTCCACTCTTCAGAAACACGCACTCTTTCACAAACAATACCTCTTATTACGACACCTCTTCATTAGATCTAAAACGAAAAATGTATAATTTTTAAATTAATAAAAATTTTATAATAGAAAAGTAGTTATTTTTTTCGTCACGCACTAAAATGCCTCCGTCCCTAACTTAACTAACTACTCCACAGTGGAACAACCAAATATCACGTGCAAAAGTTCCTTTAATCACGCTGCTCAGCTTGAAGTCAGCTTAATGAATCATGCATAAATCAGAATTATATTCCGAGAAAATTCTCTACTTTGCCATATTTTTGCCGGGACCCTTCACCGCGGGGTTCCTGAGGGTTTATTTTAATTGTGTATTTTTCTTTTTGATCGTTGCCAAAAAACCAGTTTTAAACTCTTCCTTTTTTAATTTTTGATGCATAAATTCCATTCTCAGTAGGTAGAACTACGTTTTCAAACAATTTTAAGAAAAGGCTGCATTTTTTAATTTTATGCTCAATTTAAAGTTAAAAGATACAAATAAAGGATAATATGGGAGTTGTTTGCCATTTTCGCTTAGTCAAACATAATCAAAACATTCAATAGACACACCGAACAGCTAAAAAGCTGTGCATAGTCATCAGACTAAACAATTTATTTATTTGCATAAGCAACAGTAGGGTCAATGTTGTTTGTCATTCCTTTTTAAATTTGTTTCCTTTTTTGCTAACTGCTGCGTAAACAATACGCGGTAATCGAACACATGTGGTTTTCCGCTCACAAAGACTAAAAACAAATTCAATATCGACGTTAAAAAACTCACTTCTTTTAAAGATCTTTTTAAACTCCCTACTTAATGAAGCAACCGGCCAGACCAGTAAAACTTCTAACCTTGTTAACAAGCACAACGTGACTTGCGTGCAGCCAACGGGGGCATATATTTTTGACGAGCTCGCACAACGGATAACGATCGTTAGCACGGTCGGATTATCGACAATAAATAGGATGCGTGTGTGACGCCGTTTGGGCCGTGTTCGTTAGCTTCAAACTATCCGTCACAATAGCTCAATTGAATAAATGCTTCCCACTTTGGTGGCACACAACGCTAGGAAACTGCCGACCGAGCGTAATCCACTTTCGCTAATCGTGTGCGACATGCTCACCGGCGCGTAAACAACGGATGATAAGATCGCAAACATTTTGCCAAGACAAATTTGCTTCAACTGAGTGCATAAGTCAACTGGTGGGGCAGGTTGAAATTGTTCATCGAAGATGACACACATTCACTACACTTTAGTACCCGTATAAGGTCGAATTGGATAGCAGGTAAGTAGGAAGGTGAATATAATTAAAGATAGAAGAAAATAAGTTGCCCTAAAAATATTATTTGCATAATTTAAATGCGCTATCTTCTTTTGCACAATTTTTACCCTAAGTTCACACGCCACCACGCATTAGCAACAACAACCATGGCCTAGAACGTGATATCTCTTGACTTTATATCTACAAACTAACAATTTACCATCAATTTTCCTTTTGCTTTGTTATCATTTTAACAGTCTCCACTACCACCACATCACTTGCATGGTGGATTAATTTATGACTGAAAACAAAATTCTGACGGTATGTAACGACCGGGAGCTGGGACCGAGCCTTATCGCACCAGCTACAATGGAGACAAACCACCATCCAGCAGACAAGATTGGACCCGTGTGTTATGTTTACACCGGGTCTTCAAGTGATAGAGCCCATCTTGCACACGATCGAGAGACATACGGCATACAATTGTGGAGCTAATCTAAACGTTGAACGAGAAACGCTAGATTAAGCAGAAAACAAGCGGGTTGCTCGTGGGAGAGTTTTAATTTGTTGTATTTTCGCTGCAAAAGGGGGAAATAAGCCTCTTCGGTACATGCAAACTCATGGCAATCCTTGTGTTATTGGGTGTATTGACATGACGTTGATAAGACTCTACTATCATTGTGCTAAATGGCGCAAACGAAACCATTGGATTTTGCAAAAATAAACCCATCTGGAAAGCTATAATGTACGGTGTGTTTAATCAAATTTATTGCTTAAAACATTCGACGACCATAAATTATATTTTTTTGTGTGTTTTGCATACAAAAAATGTTTTTAAGTTGAGTTTAAGCTGAAATAAACTTTAGCCTCATTTTCAATCATTGCCACAATCAATGCTTAGCTGAATTCAATTCTGAACAATGATTCTTAACCAACTCTCGAACCAAATAACCATAAAGAGTGTGAGGGAATGCTCGAAGATTCATAAGCGATTTTTAAATTTCAAAATAAATGTTAATTTAAGCTCATTTTTAACTTCTGCAATATTGTTTTGAATACAGAAAAAATGTCACAAGTGCTGGAGATAAGGTGCCTTTTCACGATTCACACAGATACAACAAAAATCAGAAGTGCTATTGAAATATCTGTATAAAAGACTTATATCAGAAGAACGAATAAGTATAAGGAGATTGTTCTACTTCATCGTGAAATGGAATCATGATTCGTACGACTCCTCCTGGAAGATTAATATCAATGACTCCTCTCGAATGATTCATTAAACAGAATAGAATAGTAGCACAGATTATCGTGTTGTTCGTTGTATTATTTTGGATAGCTTTGAACAAGTTGTGTAATGAAGATTTAAATATACTTCAATTTACGTTCATCTACTGCAAGCAATTGCAGTGCCACTCAGTGTTGGATAATTATATAACCGTATAATTACTGAAAATGATAAACGTAGTCATCTGCTTCACTGCAGGTGAAAACAAAAGAAAAAAAAGTCACTTTACGAGTCATTTAAAATAAATTTTGCAACTTGGTGGGAGCTACCGCAGGTTAACTATTACGAGCTACTGAACCTTTCACGGCAATACTCAAGTTTGCTTCAAGAGAACAACGAAGGATGCAAAACAGCGATTGTTTTTTCTGGAACAAAAAAAGAGTTGATGTCTCGCAATAAACACAAAACTAGCTGTGGGAGTGTAGACGATATGAACGATTTTTTTTTTATTTGAACCACATCTAAAAAAAATGGTCGTGATATAATATGAAATAATGTATGCACATAATTAATCTATATCGAACCAATAACACATCAAACCATTTGTGTCACTGACGGTGAAGCTACAGAACAAACAAATCTAGTTTTAGAAAGAAAAAAACATCAAACCACCCAGTCGAAATGGACACTATTTTTGATCAGTTTTTGTTCCCACTTCTTCTGTATAGATCATCCAACACGCGTTACACAACACACCCGTCGGTGGTATTGTGCGCATGCAAAAGATCGTTCCACGCGTTTAAAATTCTGCAACAGTTATCTCCCTGCTCGGTCAAACTCATGCCACGTTTTGTGGAGCAATGGGACACAGACTCGAAAACGTAAATCGATTAAAACCCGCGCGACAATCAACCTTGTCCGGTGTGTTTGTGCGTTGCATCAACTGACCCTAATCGGAACTATTCTCCTCGCAATGATGCCATGATCGTGTCTAGATAGAGTGCCCGATCCAAGGTGAAAGAATCCAATTTGCGAATATCAGTATCTCGATTTTATCATTGCTGAGCGCCCCTATATTTATAACAATCGTCTACTGCCACTTTATTCTGAACGATCATGGTGCTTCCGTTCAACGTTTGACGATCGATCAATTCATGGAAATAAAGTCATGTAAAAGAATAAATATTTGTTCACGCTGTTAACATAAGCTTAAAATAGCACGTACTAAATTTATGCATCCGGAATAATACGTCTAGCACGACCGGTACGTACGACCAGTGGTTAAACTTGTATTCAAATTTTAAAGATTCAGCAAACAACTATAATGGTAATTTTTCTCACTTAGTTCCCCTTCCCATAAACGTCTAGCGAGGTTCCCCAGGTTGCTGACAGCTGACAGATACCCGCAGTTTAAGCCAGATTGTTGCTAGTTCATGTAAAAATGAGCCACTCAAATTGCTGTTTTGAAAAAAACCGTCCAAAACGAGGTTTAAATTTTCAAAGAAAGTGTTCTTTGTTCACAGATATTCATTATAGTGTACAAAAACTGTTTTTAGGTCAGCAAACACGGTTCATGTGTCCTGTTTTAAGCTTGCCATAAATAAAAGGCATCTTATTATTTATATTGTGACGTCACAATTTAAATAAGACAGCTCTAAAGAAACAGTCTTCAATGATTTATTGTATGTCCTTATTCAATTCTAATGGCTTACTGTGTCCCTGTGCTTCTTTGTTTGAAGCAATAAGCCATAAAACGTATAACAATATATTGCATAAATCACATTTCTTATAGCAATTATTGCAATCTCATCACGCACCGCCCGGAGGTCGATAGTGGAAAGATACGTGCTCACTTTCGCTCTTCCAGTGAAGTGGGAAGCGGTAAATGGGGACATTTAAGCCCGACGAATCGGGTCAATCGATGAGCTGAACCGTTCGGTAATTTAGCCAAGGTTACAACTGCATATTTGTGCATTCACTCAACGTCAGTGGCGTCCCAAAAAAGGGGGCACGCACCACACCGGACAACTCACCAAAATCAACCCCTTCCCATACGTAGTGTCAATGACTTTTGCCATAAACGCGACCAAGCGCGGCTCACGTTTCGTGCGCGGTTAGACTAATGTCGTTCCATCAGCATACGCACACGCAGATTTGGGCACAGCCCGATAAGCTCCGGTGTGAAGGTGTCTGTGTTGGCTGGTGACAAACACGTCCCCGATGGTGGGCAACGATGTCCGAAAGGAAATTTCGTATGCAACAACAGATAAAAGCAACAGGGAGACGAGGTCAAGGTGAAGCGCTTTTTGGAGGTCTTTTTGGACTTTGAGGGGAACTCGTCTTCTTTTCTTACTTCCCAAAACCACCTTCACGGTTGATGGGTACCACGGTACGAGCCAATGTTAGTCGTCCCACCCAGTTTGGAGGTTGATCGGATTTATTAATTTTATTAATGTATTGCTTGTGATGTTGCCTTTTTCCCCAAGACCGAGTCTAACAAACGCCCTCACCTTTGTTGATACGAGCCAAATATTGGCACACGTTTAACCAAGTTTGCTGACATGTGATTGACGGATAACGACCTATTAGACATGTTTGTGTGGGATTACAATTCTACAACACCCTGGCCGAAATTCATAGCTGATCAAGAACGAATAAGGACAGAGTAGAAAATATCTAAAAAGAATATGGATTGTCTCAGTCTCAGTCACTGAAGTCTGGAAGAATAAAAAGTTAAAACTTGAAGATTGAATTTATATTGTTTGTTCAACATTCAGAGTTTTTTTGGACTTCAAATTTGAAAAGGTCTTTCAACTTTATTATTGATACTTGTACTTACAATACTCCCAATCTTTAGTTATCATTTGGTTATTTCCAAACTTTAATCATTAGTCATTTAAGGTTAGATATCCTCATTTGATCACGATGTGTAACTGTATGTCCAATTCGCCTATTGAAGATAAACATACTGCAGAGTACAGAAGATACAAACTCTTGGATTGATCGTAGTTTTGAGCCACAAACTATTAATTACTTAAAACGCATTTCAAAATTCCAGGCAAGAGCCTCAATGCCGAAGTAGATCTTAAGCTCTTAAGATGTTTTTTTTTTTTACAAAATCTAGAATTTATGCTACTATTTTTACTCAACAACTCTATAGTTAAAATGTTCTAAATGTTTTAGAGGAAAATTTCTAGTCATATTTGACCCCCACTGCGTTAAGATTAGGATAATCACCCAAAAATTTTGAAAACATATCACTTTTTATTAATTTGTCAATAATTACTGCCACAATTACTTCATTTGAAATATTTACCTAAGAATAAGAATACATTTAGTTAAAAAATAAAATAGAAATATATTAATTGATCATTTCGCACTTTCTGTTAAGAGCATTTGTAGTAAAAAGATTAAAAATAGTCAAAAAAGATATAACCTAGAATTAATGAACCAAATTTTAAGATATAACCTAGAATTAACATAAATTTTTCAACAAATGGCGGACTTTTAAATTAAATATAGAAGTTTGACTAGTAATTTGTAACTTTATCAAATTTATTGGAAGTTTTCCTGGAATAAATAAATGACAGTTCGCTCTTTGAAACAATAGTAAATAATGTTTCTATTCTAGGAATATTCAATCACATTTTCAGTACGCGTCAAACTGGCGCACTTCCCGAATTCAATAACTATAATTGTACACCAATACCCGGTACTTGTTTGAACCGTACCGCGCACTTCCATCGCACTATTCATTCCAACCTAACCTAACCGCACGGCAGTCAAATTCGCAACTCAATTAGCGAGATGATTTATCACCCTCGTCGTACCACATTAACCTGTTGATAGGGAAAATCAAACCCCCTCACGGTCAGATTAGAAGCGTGGGATAGTTAGATAAGTGTGCATAAAATTGGCAGCATAGGGCATAATAGTAGGCGCGCAAAGCGGTCGGACTCGCGTAATGGCGATAAAAGCCGGGACTTCCAGGGTATGATTTTCCGTACCGATGAAAGGGATGCACAAAACGGGAGGTATTGGATGTTTTTTTTCTTCTGCTAAAGGTTAGCAATGTGTTCTATGGCGCGGTGATTTGCGGTCAAACAATTTGTAGAGTTGGGTGCACACGTGCCGAAAATGTAACCATTCAACAAAAGCATCGGCAAAGTACAACAAAACAAAAAAACACTCAATATCACTATAGAATTTAGTACCTCGTGGTTGTTACGCCACAATAATGGAAATCCTTTTTATAGGGTTTATCGATAATGGATGTCAACGATTGCATCAGGAGTTAACTATTTAATTAAATTCTTAATAATAATTTTCAGTAAAACATTTCTACTTCAACCATTTTCTCATCAAACAAATAAATACACTTTGAAGTCTATTCGCACCCAAACAAGTTCCATCAGTCTACACGAACAGTATGGGGCGTGCTTTGTAATAAATTGCAACCCCGAAAGCCCTCCCCCATCGATTGGAAGCCTCTTCCTACATTCTTCCTCCAAACACGTCGCCCAACGTTTTTAATCGTCAAACGATAAACAATCTTTTCGCATTTAACAACTGTACAGCCCTTATCGTCCCCACTGCAGCCTATGATAGATGAGAAACCTTTCAGGTGATATTTTAGATTAAAAGGAAACTTCTTTTTTTGTTCTCACGCACGATCACATGCCTTCCATCCGTAGTGCTGCAGACCATAAACCGTACCAGCCATAAGTCCCATAACCGGGCTTATGACCGGCTGATTGGATTGTCTGGTGGAGAGGATATTCCTATCCCACCGGAGTCCGTTGAAGGCAGTGGGGATGCTTTTTGGGTTTAACACTCAGATTTGAGAACAATTTCACTGTGAGACACTAAATCGACACTTCAAACAAATCAAAAAAGCTGCTTACAAACGAATTTGATCTCCATCATTAAAAAAAAACACCATTTAGAACACACACCAGGTCATTCCTCTTTACATCTCGCAACCGGAAAATTTACAACAAACAAAAAAACTAGCCAGCAAACACGAAAAAACCGTTTATTTTCATCCCCCCAACGAACCAGTTTAAATTCTAAAAATACTAACACGCGCCTTCGATGGAATACAACGGAGCACCAACAACAACCCCAAAAACACGGTCAAACTGCAACACACACTAACACAATTTCACTACGAAATTCTCTCTAGCGCGTGGGTTTGGGTTTTTTTTGTTGTTTTGTTTTGCCCTTGTGCGACCGTCTGATCATCGGTTGGGGTCCGCCGTGCAGATCATCCGCTTCCGTCACTTGTTGAATGCGAACTGAGCCGCGGTTACGGTGCGCGTTATCGCCAGAGCATAGCCGGAGGGAACCGACCGCGTGTGAAACTTAGCGGCAATTTCGCACACCAATGCAATGCGATGGGCCCTCAGCGTATCCCAACCACCCTTAAACCCCACAGGCGGGATGGTTGTGTGTATGAATTTTGATTTCCGACACTGATACCGAATCCCCCCAGATACGAAGGTACATGCACGTGTTTAAGAATATTTAATTTTTTAAACAAATGAAACATAGTTATAATATGTAAGTAGTTTTAAACATTATTTATAATAAGTTTAACAAAAGTTTAAAAAAATTTCAATAAAGCAAAAGATTATCTCGGATAAAAATGTGTATTAACATCTCTTCGTCAGGAGTGATTCCATGCTATCATATCGTGTCGGAGAGTCTTATGCACCGAAGATCATTGATCGGATCTCTTCTTTGTCACGACTTCCTTGATCATCATCAACTTACATAATATAGAAGATTGTAAGACGAATAGAAATTAGAAGATCTCGTGGATTAGAGAGACAGAGAATGAAAATAGTTTAGAAAATGGAACGTCCTCCAAGTAAGTCTATTACCTACTTATTTTCCAGAGAAACCAAAAAAATGTATTCAAATACCTGTCAGTTTGAATAGTAAAATCAATAATTGAGACTTGTCTCAATAACACACTCGTGCTAGGATCTTCTCTCACCTGGAATGTGGTTCAGATTGCACATCTACTTGGATCATTTCACTTTAACTTCCCTTGAACTCTAAAACCCTGTATGGTTTACTATCTCAAGATCAAGTGAAAAGGTTGTTCCTATATCTTAATTATTCAGAAGATGAAATGCAAACAATAAGGAGCTCAAACAGGCGTGTGCTAATTAAGAAATGTGCAAATTTCACTTGTAAAGAATCCAGTAATCTTATCAATTTTTCTCACAAAATTCCTCTTAAGATTAAACGATTTGTTTGTTTTCTCAATCACTCAATTATCATTCTCTGCGCAAATGATTGCAGTACTTTTCCTGCGACATCTGTGCCGGTCACAGCTGTTGCCAATGATTTGGGGGGGAAGCTAACATACCCCCCCATAAACAACATGTGCCATCAAAACCAGGGAGATATTTCAAATGCTTCCAACAAAAGCATGCCCCTTTTACCAACACAAACCAACAGGGGACGGAAAATAACGGCATCCCGTGTCAGAGTGGCCCCCTTTCGTACGCACATGCAGGCAAAAAACTCAACATTGTGCGCCAATACACTACAGCTGACCGTGTGCTTACGCATACCGGCACCAACGCAAAACCAATTGCCAGGCTTTATTTTGACTTAGCATAATCAGTGCTTATTTTATTTGGGAGGAAAAGGCTAACAACAATGCAATGGTAACTGCAGTGGAGATATAACACTTGATGGTGAATTTTAATGTTAGAAAATTTCTATAAATAGCCGGAACAAAACGATCAATCATCCTACCCACCACGCGTTCCACCAGCATGGACAATATTGTGACGCCTGTTCCATTCTATACTTTACACGCTTCTCGCGTGGCTCTAGCGTTATCATGGAAACATGATACGACTGTCGCTTTTATCGTCTGTGGAAAAAGATCGGAAGGAATGTTCTGACCGTGTAGATCGCGGTCATTGTACTACAAAAGGAAAAGTACATCTTCACCGAGTGTTTCAACGCACCTAGGTGAGTTGCAGGTCACGTGATGAACTTGGAATGCTGTAGTGACGAATGCCTATAACTTGTTTTGTTATAATTTTCCTAGAATTACCCAAACAATTTTGCAGACTGTGAAAATTTCAAATGCTTGTCTTTTCGATTGACGTATCCTTTTATAAGGCGATATCTTCAAATGATCATGATTCAAAGTATCGATCAGTAACATACCTTTAACACACTTGATGTTTTAATTTATCACTTCTTCAAAATATTTCACTTCAGCTGTTCTGTTGCACTTTCAGCTCGAGCGATCACTTTTGACTGCATTCCAGTATTGTTTATCCCGTTTATGCAAGCGTCCTTCTTCTGCGTCCTCCTTCGTCTTCCATTGCATTTCCTTTACGCACTACGGCTGCATTTTCAACGAAGTATGGGTGTGACAGGATATCTATCACACACACAGTCCAAAACGAAGCTCAAGCAAGGATAAGATCATTACTTGAATCATAAACGCGTAGGGAGGTTTGAAAACACATTTCCGCTTATCTTACTTCTTGCTTATCACCTGACATGCTCAGGCTTGTTTCTAATCCTGATTATGAATGTTCCCGCATCTTCAACATGATCGTACTGAACTAGACATAAGAAACGCTAGAGCAAAACAAATCAAAACTCGTTCTGATTTTCAAAACTCTGACGCAAATTTTTTGGTTTTGCTTACCACCGAAACCTGTTTCATTGTAGATTTTGGTACTTATGGAATTTTTTGGGACAGCATATTGCATATGACGTCATTGGTAACATTTCGAAATGATTCGCGTTTTGTTGCTGATGCAGTATCAGTATACAGAAGAATTGGTTGCCTCAACTATGTACATTGGCGTAGGTAGAATGATTCTTGCAAATGCTATGAAATAATTTACTCGATCATTGATCTGATCTACAGTTGTTTCGACCAATTGATTCTTGTATTCTTTTTTATTAATCGTTTCATCTTCATGAGCCTTTCGAGAGTACAAAACAACACCGAAAAAATTTGAATTTGGAAAAAATGGAATAAAATGGACAACGGATTAAATTTTTAACGTAATCGTAGAACTGGTTTAGTGGTAAACGACCCCTGCATTACAACAAGAATAACAATTCCAAAGGAAATTTCAAACGTCTTTCAAATCACAAACATGTGTTCAAAAACTCCAATCTTAGTTTTCGTTGATACTTTCCAATTGAAGAAATATTCCCGATTGATTTATGCGGGTTTATACAAATTTTTGCAACGCATATTTCAAAATTGCTGGATTTGTTCTACTATTTTGACACGCCTGATCCCAAACTGACATTTGCTCCCGTTGTCAGTTTTGACACACCAATTGCTTGTTTTGCTTTTTTGTTTTGATTGCGATCGATTTGTCCAGAAACAAATTCTACAACACCCTCTGCGATAATCCAATTTATTCATAACAGTACGGGTCGTGGTTCCAGCAAGACGTGAGTCGTAAGTTAACCTAGAATAGTGTATTCCCTACGCCGAACAAAACGAAACACGTGATGGATGCGGAAAGTTTAAACTGTTTGCTCAGTGGCGAGTACGGGCGGGTGAAGGAAGCGTTGGTGAAATTCAACAAACAGGTAAAAAAGCACCGTTGCACAATTCCCAGCGGCGCGCAAACCATACACTTTACTTAATGAGTATTTCCCCATTTTGGGGGAGCGGGGTTGTAGAATTCCCAGGTGTTTAACTTCACGCACTTTACCAGCACGGGCCAGTGGGTGCTCATATGGAACAAACTGTTCGAATACCTGGCGGACCCAGCTATGCCCCACCGTGCCGATTGTCTGATGGCCGTCAAAGTGCTTGCCCGCGACAAGACGTATCTGAACGAGACGGTCAGCGTGGAACAGCTCGACGGATTGCTGCAGCTGGCCGGTATTGGGACGCCGGATGGGTGTGACGCAGCCGAGGAGGTACAGGTGGAAGCCCTCAAATGTCTCAGCAATATGATATTCCAAAGCACCAAGTGTCAGGAAATGTGTCTCAACAATGCTTCCACCGAGGGTATCATTAGGCGCGTGAAGATGTACAAGTACGTATGAGACGATGGGTTCGCTCTTTTGGGGGATACGTTTGCTACATTGTTCGTATTCGCAGGGAGGCACCGTATGGATACGATATCAAGTATTTCGACATGAAGCTGCTTTTTCTGCTAACAGCCATCAGTTGTGATATACGAGCCAAAGTACGCGATCAACTACACGGACTGGTGTACCTGGTGGAAACGCTTGATCTGTTCATGAGCCAAGCGGCAATATTTAAAGAATTCAGTGTATGTTTCTAACGCTACTCTCTTTGGAAGACTGCTGTCTAACCGAAAGATCTTGTATTCCTCTCCCACTTCCAATAGGACAAAGATTTAGATCTAATCAATGAAGTGTTGAAGGTATTATTCAATCTAACCGTACGCTCATCGAATAATCTCGTCCCGGAGGAGGAAGAAGCGACCCAGTTTCATCGTTTGGTAACGGTACTGCACGATCTATTCTTCTATCGCACGCTGAATCGGGACAAAATCGTACTGCTTCACTCAAACATCGTCAACCTGCTCACAAGCGTTCCGGTAAGCTGCTATGTTGAGCTCGTTTCATCGCTGAATGCAAAACACGACGTGGGCGATGGCAGCGATCCATCCGCCATCGTACCGTTCGAAGGTAACAATGTATACGTACTGCACGTGCTGGTAGAATTTCTGCGCAAAAACTTCCAAAAAGCGGAAAAGAAATCGGACCAATACGAGATGCTCTCGCCGATACTGACCGTGCTGATAAAAGCGGTACGTGCGGATGGTGTGCATCGTCGGTATGTGCGATCGATCATTCTGCCACCGTTGCGTGATGTGCGTGATCGCCCGGAAGTGGGTAAGGAGCTGCGAAACTACCTGTGTTCGCTGCTCACCAGTCCGTGCACTCAAATTGCCGATCTGTCGGCCGAGCTGTTGTTCGTCCTGTGTAAGGAAAATGTCGGTCGGATGATCAAGTACACCGGGTACGGGAATGCTGCGGGTCTCTTCGCCAACCGTGGGCTACTGGGCGGTCGTACAGGGAACGGAGGTGAGCAGTACTCCTCCGACAGCGAAGACAGCGATACGGAGGAATACAAACAGATACAGCACGCAATCAACCCGGTGATCGGATGCTACGAACCGCCGAAACCGAACCCCCTGGAAGGTATGTCCGAGGAGCAGAAGGAGTACGAAGCGATGGAGCTGGTAAAGTTGATGGATAAACTACAGCGCCAAGGTTTAATACAGCCGTGCAAAATCGGTGAAGACGGCAGACCACAACCGGTTGACCATATAATGGAGCTGCAGGATGAAATTCCGGAACAGCAAAGAGACCACAAACGAAAAACTTAAACACACATACACCCACAAATTAATGAACGGATTGCATTCCAGCAAAAGTATTTATCCACTGTCCCATCACCCGTTGCCGGGGGTGGAGAGGGTTTTTACGTTTTTAAACCGGAAGCCACCAACACGACGAAGCCGGTACGCGCGTGCAATGGTTTCAAACAAAAACCGCAGTAATTTCCTGCAATGAAGTGAGAATAACGGGTAGGGAAAGCATACAAAAAGGCTACAAAAGCGATGCCAAAAAAAAAACGGTTTTAGCTCAAATATTCATTGCCGCCAGACGACTCACTCACTCTTTCTCTCTTTCTCTGCACCATTTGCCAAAACATTTGGGAAACCTGGCATACCCGGGTACCAGCAGATACACACGTGGTAGATTTAATGTTTCACTTCCTTTGCCCAAAGTCGTATCCAGCTGGCATTTGTGTTCCAATGCAAAACGGGCATTATTAATAGCCGGTTATTTTAAGAAAAGCGGATAGATCCCTGCTACCGTCGAAGGGGAAAACGTTTTTTAACGATCGAACTTCGAACCCGAACCGAATCAAATGTATAGGAGAGTATAATAATTCCAAACGACGCGACAAAGAAACGTTAACATGCTTCTCAAGCAAAGCTGCATCGGGGATAGATATTGTACCTTTGTAGATGTTTATCCATATTCCATTCACATCACCGACGCGTTTCCGCTGCTCTAATGCCACTCTAAGCGCTATAAGACCATTCGATGTTGTTATTTATTGTGTTTCGCGGCACAAGGCAGAAGCTTTGGGTCTGTTTTGTTTTGTTTTTATCTCGTAACTCCTGAATGTTGTAGTCTGTTGTATTTATATCGAATCATGGATCTCCAGCCAACTTCAGCCAATAATAAAAAATACCTAAATTATGTGACACTACATCTTCTTCCCTGTTTAGTTCAATAGGATAAAAGAAAATCCGTTTGGTTTACACGTGGGTTAGATTTTTATGGACCTTTTTTATTTACTTTTTTGTTTGTATTATTTTTTAACGTTTTTTTACATGTGGTATGGTTGAACCATTAGTACGTAACAGCCAACCAGTCACATTGGGTACACTCGTTCGCTCTACACTAGAACACGCACGGATCGTTCGTTTTCACGGCCAAGCTCTCTCCTACTGGATGTACTGTGGTGGTGTTGGTTTTTCGAATTCATCTAACTCAGCATCGTAGTACAGGGCCGCACGGTACGGTCTCAGCTCCCATGGAACCTGCAAATAAGCGGAAATTATATTCATCAATATTAAGGAATTAAATGACCGACCAGATCGTTAGGCCACGCAAGAAGAGAACTCAAATGGTCTGTTATCCAACACCATACCTGATCTTCCATGTACGTCAAATTGACGCCCAAATCTTCCAGCGTCGGTACACCTTTCTCCACTTCGTCGCTAACGTACTCGCGCTCGACACGCTCCGTGTGTACGTCACCGATCGGGAACGATGGGGAAAGCATCTCCGTCAGCAGCACCTTCACACGGAAGGTCGGATCGTAGCGCAGATCGTATCGATAATAACCCCACCACTTCTCGTCCTTGCGCATCACCTGATGGAACCAATCGACCAGCGCGGACAATTTGTACCGACGAGGACCAACCGCCTGATACGTCTGGCCCTGGCTGTCCGAATCCTTGATCGCGTTCACAATGCCCTGCGCCAGATCGGAACAGTACACCGGCTGCTTGATGGTGCGTTCACCCTTGTACCACAGCGGCATGGCACGGAACTGTCGGCGCCAAATGTGCGCATAGTAGCGCAGGAACCGATCCTCCTGGCCGTAGATGTCCGACGGGCGGAACACGATCGCCTCGGGGAACTCTTCACGCACCGCCAGCTCACCGTAGTACTTGCTCTGCAGAAATTTGCTGCCTTCCTTCGTGAAGAACGGTTGCGGATGCGGTGTGGCATTCAAGCTGGAAATGTGGACAAACTTCTCCACACCAGCCTGGCGGGCAATGCGGGCCAACCGTCGCGCACCCTCCACGTGCACATCCTTGAAGGTAAAGTTCTTCGTTTCCCAGTCGCGACCGACCAGATTGATGACGACGTTCGAGTGTTTCACCGCATTGTAAATCGCTTCCTCATCCCGTAGGTCGTACGGATGGAACAGCACCTGACCAAGATCACCGACCAGCTTCAGACGCATTGCTTCGTAATGGTCAGCCCGGTACGGGAGTATGACCTGACTGCCAATTTTGCCCAGCTTGTTGCACACATAGCGCCCAAGGAACCCGGTGCTGCCAAACACCGTCGCTACGATCCCGTTGAAACTCGAACGGCCACCGGTACCACGCTTCAGCGCCGCCAGGTTGGTGGTTTTCAGCTTGCGTGGTGCATCGCTGCTGTAGTTGGCCTTCAGGCAAACGATACCCAGCAGCCCGGTTTGTTGTTCTGCGACACGGGATGGATTGTAAAGAACCGTTTCGATTAGCAGCACCCACAACAAATTACATAACAAACCGATGGATTCGGTTCGGGAATTGATGCCACCTTTGGCCAGAACGATTGCTGACGGTGCGGTAATACTTACTTGCCAGTTGCACCCCATTTATAAGGATTAGAGATGCCATTTTCGGGACGAAAAACCGAATTTACGGTGCCTCTCGATTCACTTCTTCCGTTCGGATTCCTTCCCTGCTGTGTTTTTTGTTGGGAAGAAAAACCATTTCCCAGCTGTCAGCGGATCGTCGCTGTGTGATGACGTTTGCGAAACGTCAACATAATAAACTTTGATTAATTTCACTACAGAAGCTTATTGCATGAATCAATATTTTTTATGAATAGGTTTTATAAATTCTAAACCGGGTTATTAACATAAATTTTGGAATAAAACTCATACAAGTAGGTAGTCGATTGTCAGCAATTGGTGTTATCAGACGATTGATTACGCGCTGTCAAGCGAACGTTATAAGACGTTAGAAATCATAATATTTACATTTTTTGCATTCCCTTCATTTGACAGCCGGCTCTCGCGAATAATGTGGCGGTGAATAAATTGTGCTACACAATTTTGTTTGTGATAAAACATTTTAGGGACATTATTCTTCTTGGTAAAAATGTTACACAATATAGCTAAACTTGGTCACTGTCGAAGAAAAGTGTTGAATTTCCTGCCACATGTACGATGGACTGCTCGAAGAAGGCTCATCACCTCTGCTCTGGAAAATCCCGAAGTTGATGTTGCACTCAGTACCGGGTATGCATGTTGGAGGTATTTAAGAAAACTTGAAATAAAATATTAACAAACCGCTGTTTTATCATTCTCAGGAGAGTTTTGAGGATATCGTCCGGAAAGTATGCACGATTCGCCGACGGATGTGCCGTTGTAACGATAGGCGATACAGCTGTTATGGTGACGGCAGTAGCGAAACAAAAATCACAAAATGCCTCTTTCCTGCCATTGGTGGTCGATTATCGACAAAAGTCGGCGGCAGCCGGTCGTATACCGACGAACTTTCTACGCCGTGAACTCGGACCCTCGGAGAAGGAAATACTTTCGGCAAGACTAGTCGATCGTTCGATAAGGCCCCTGTTTCCTGCCGAGTTTCGCTACGATACACAGATCGTTTGCAACATGCTGGCGATCGATTCAGCCAACCCACCGGATGTGCAAGCGATTAATGGTGCATCGGCAGCACTTGCCTTGAGTGATATACCGTGGAATGGCCCCGTTGGAGCCGTTCGTGTTGGTCTCGTCGATAACGAGGTGATCATCAACCCGACTCGCAAAGAAATGCAACTAAGCATGCTCGATCTAGTTGTGACCGCAACCCGGCAAAATCTAGTCGTTATGCTTGAAGGTCGTGGTAACGTTGTGAACGAAAACGAACTTCGAATGGCCATCAAGAAGGGCACGAAAGAGGCACAGCTTATTATAAACGGTATCGAACGGTTGCAAAAAACTTACGGGAAACCGAAGCGACCCCTGGAACCACTGCCCGTGGTGGATGAAGAAATTCAAAACGCCGTCCGAACGATGTCGGAGATGAGACTGAGGGAAATATTTCGAGACTTTTCGCACGACAAGTTTAGCCGTGATCAGGCAGTCAGCAAGACGCGCACGGATACGATCGATAAGGTTTGGTCGAGCTATCCAACTGTCGATCCGAGCCTTATCTCCGAGACGTACAATAAGTTCGTTAAAGGTGTGTTCCGGGAGATGCTGCTTGAGGAGAACCGTCGCTGCGATGGACGTGGGCTCGATGATTTGCGGAAAATTAGCTGCTCGGTAAACCTTCACAAACCGCTGCACGGTTCGGCATTGTTCCAGCGTGGTCAGACACAGGTATTCTGTACGGTGGCACTTGATTCTCCCGAAAGTGCGCTACGGTTGGATGCTATCGCTTCACTCGACAGTGGTATGAAATCGAAAAATTTCTTCCTGCATTATGAATTTCCACCATATGCCACGGGGGAGACTGGAAAAATTGGACCATTAGGACGGCGTGAGATAGGACACGGTGCTCTAGCTGAGAAGGGTCTTGTACCCATTATTCCAATCGAACATCCTTTTACCATTCGGCTTACCTCGGAGGTGTTGGAATCGAATGGTTCCAGCTCGATGGCAACCGTGTGTGCCGGGTCGATGGCATTGATGGACGCAGGTGTTCCGGTGCAGGAAGCAGCCGCCGGTGTAGCGATAGGTTTGATTACAAAGTACGAAAACAACGACACGAAACATTTGGAGGATTACTGCATTCTTACGGATCTGCTCGGCATTGAGGATTACATGGGTGATATGGACATGAAGGTGGCCGGAACTCGGCGCGGAATGACGGCAATACAGGCTGATATAAAGGTACCGGGCATTCCATTGAAGGTCGTCATGGAAGCGTTACAAAAAGCGATGGAAGCACGCTTTAAGATTCTTGACCTAATGGACGAAACGATCGGTACGACGCGTACCGTCCGGAAGGATTGTTGGCCAGTAACGGATCGATTGGTGATCGAGGCACACCAACGCGGAAAGCTGCTCGGTCCTGGTGGTACCAATTTGCGTAGACTATACCTCGAAACGGGCGTACAACTAACTTCCGACGATGAAACAAGCTTCCGGATATTCGCTCCATCCGAGGCAGCAATGCACGAAGCTAAGGAATACCTGGAGAATCTGCTGAAGGCGGAAAAGATACCGGATCTTGAGTTTGGAGCTATCTACACAGCGCGGATAGTGGAGCTACGAGATACGGGCGTGATGGTCACGCTGTATCCATCGATGCCACCGACACTTCTTCACAATTCACAACTCGATCAACGCAAGGTAAGTTTAGCTTATGGACAAAACCTTGACATCTCCCGGATCAAAATCTTATTGTTATTTCAGATTGCCCATCCGTCAGCGTTGGGATTGCAAGTAGGTACTGAGATACAGGTGAAATATTTTGGACGCGATCCAGTATCGGGATATATGCGTCTCTCGCGTAAAGTATTGCAAGGTCCCGCAACTGCCATGATTCGGAATCTCGATCGTCCTGCTGCAGGCGGTCCTGCCAGCACGAATCAAACAACCAACGGTGTGGAGGATGTGAAAAGTTAGTCTTTATTACTCAGTTTCTTGTGCAACTGTACTTTGAAAAGAACCCATACCGAAGGTAGGTAAGTCAAGACGAAATAAATGTGTACATATTGTATCCTTAAGGGCTAAACTCGCTCTAATGCTCTAGAAATTGAAGGAAACCTATTGTTTACTGTAGTGCCGCTACTGATAGTTTTCAGGGACGATCAGTGCTATGCCGGCTGATATGAGTTGCGTTTTACTCAAGCTTGGTGCGATCTCCATCGTGATCGTGCAGAGCAGCACATCGCGTGAAATGTTGTTATATAGCGGCACCGGTAAAACATCATCCCGGGTGGATGATTTGCTAATTGCTGTTAACTCGCGTGGCTCATAGTTTAATTCAAACGCACCGGTCATATTAAGATCTGGTCCTTGATTTAAGGCTGATTGTTGAATAGCTAATTTACTCTGCTTTAGTGTTCCTCCATCAATCTAGATAAAGTCACAAAAAATTAACGTTATGTATAATATTAATATAAACATCTAAAAACAACTTACCAAAAGTGATGCAACCAATATCCCCTTCTTTGCCGAAACTCCAGCTCCAAATGTAGCACACAGTGATAGTTCCGTGGTGGAAATGGCCGCCTGTTTAGACCTGCTCAACTTCAACGCCGTTAGCATCGCTTCCACGTTGAACAAATGGTTGAAATCGATTTGATCAATGGTAGAACGCTCCAGTAATGTTCCATACATACGCTCCGTATGGTTCGTTTTAAACGAAACCGCTCTCAGATACTCGATAACCGTCTTCGGTCCACTCCAAACACGGCGCCACTGGATCGGCACTAGATTATCACAAATGGTCGTCAACAGTGAGCGATCCTTCGCGTTCAGCAAACCTGCATCTTTCAGAGCCACCCTCAGTGCCTGAAAACTTTCGCCGATGGTGGTGTAAAGATTCCTTGCCACCGTCAACTCTGATACGATAAAAATCATCCACGGATCGGTACTCTCCCGGGAACGTTCGATAAGGGCGTTGAGTTTGGCTATAATGGACGTGGCAGAACTGCTGGCTGTAGCGGTCAGTTTGTTCCATAAGCTCACAATAGGCCGAAGACGCTTGTCAAAGTTCTGAACAGTACCGGAGGAAAAGTACTGCGAGCGCAATATTTTCAACGTATTGCGACAGAAGATAAGATCACGCGACGCATTCGTGGAGGCGGGAATGCCATAAAGCGTAGGACTGTCTGTGTCCGGGAGCTGATCAAATGCTTTCACATAATCCTTTGAAATGACAAAAAAGAAAAATTAGAAATGTACTGGAGTATACTAGAAGAAATTCCACTAACCTCCACGTGGTTCGAATTGGGGACATTTATATTGAGAAACATAGGCTGCCAGCGGCTGGTCATGATCTTCTCATCGACAAATTCTCGTATGAGACATTCGAGCCGGTTGAAATCTTGCACGTTGTCTACTCTTCCACCGTAGCTAAGCTTTTCGCTTAAGCCTTGTACCAAGGGCCAAGGAATTTTTTGTGTACTTCCGGTAGCAGAACTTTCCACGTACTGTATCATGTCCATGGCGGTGCGAAGATCCGCGTCTGAGAAATCATATCGCTTGCTCCATCCTGCAAAGAAATAAAATTGTTGTAACTCGGCAAGCGCTAGAATGCTAAAAGACAATCAGCAATTACCCTGCGGAATATATGACCGCCGTTCCTGGACGATGGAATGCAGCAGAAATAGTCCCACGTACAGTTTGATGGTTTTATAATCTCTCTTCTTCGCGCTAATGCTTTGTGAGTGTTGATCCAGTAGCAGTTTCAGCTTGTGTTTCAGCCCAGCCGGCGGTTCGTACAGTACCTTGTTGCACTTCTTCTGGAACGCTTCTCCAATGTCACGATCCGTTTCGGAGGTCATCCAAAGACGAAACCCGTCCGCCAGGGAAATCGTTTTGAGTGCGTCATCCAAAGTGGTCGTCAAAAATTGAGGAACCGTGTGAACGTTTTTGATACAGATCCAGCTACCCGTGTTGGCCGCATCCTTCACCAACTTTAGCGCTTCCATTTCCTGTCCCTTGCCGATCGAGAACTCATTGTACTTCGTCAACCCGACTCCAGGACTCTGCCGGGCGTGATCTCGAATCTCCTCGGAAGGATCCATCCCGGAAGCGGTTACCAGCAGCAGCGGTTCCACTGCAGTCGACTCCTCCGCAAGGCTTTTGATTGACGGCCGTGTACTGTAGAGACTCTTCACACCCAGCATGTTCCGCACCGAACGATGGATAGTTTTTGTGAGTAAATCTGGTCGTAGTATTTGCGCGACCAGTAACTGCTGGAACTCACTCAACGAAACGGGTGCAATCGCTTCATCCGCTTCGATGTACTTCTTCCAGGCTGTTTCATTCGTCAGCTCAAGGCGCCCGTAAAGTTCCGGGTGTAAGGTTTGCAGAGCGAGAACTTTACCGCCCAATTCTGGTCTTATCCAACGAGGACACTGCCCATCGGTGGTTGCAGCGTCAACGTTGGTGAAATTATGCACAAACGATTCCCATTCTCGGTCGGGGAGTAGCTCGGGAAAGGCTTGTTTGCATACGTTAAGTCCAAGGATGATCTGTTCGTCCTTTGGAATGCTTCGGCTAAGCAAGGAGAACACCCTACGAACCAGTATCCTGTACAGCTCATCTTGGGCTGCGTGTTTGTCATTATCAATCACACCCAGGAATATTGAGACATATTTGCCAACGTTCATTGCATAAAACCGACGAAGTCCCATGTATAACCTGGCGGCCATTTCACTGAGCGCTGTTCGTTGCGTGTAGTGCTCCATAATTGTGTCACGAACGTGTGTAAATTCTTCCAGCGCTTTTTCGATCGCACTCGCACTACCCTTGATGCTGTTTAGAGTGTTGAGCAATGGCTCGTTCTTCAAAATATTGCCCTGAGCTGAGGAAAGTTCCTGCAATAGCTTATCTTGCAGATTGAGCTTTTCCTTCATGAGTTTACCCTCCTCCTGGAGCAACTCGGTGCGCTTTCGTTCGATTTCTGGCTGCTTCGTGTGTACCCATTTGTACGTCAGTACATCCGTCAATCCAGCGGTAGTGGTGGTAAACTTCAACATCATGAGCTGAGCCCGCAAGTCTTCGTCAAGTGCTAGTGTTTCGTTTTGGGTGATTAGAATCAACCTAAAGTCATCGTGGAGATCTACCGTCTTGTTGCCCACGTGCAGTAACTTCTTGTTGAAATGACTCTGCACGGCTGTGCAGAACAGTGAAAGCAGTGGTGTCTGAATGGCATTCACATTTTTAACGATCAATATTTTCCCGAACCGTACCGCCAGTTCCAGACTGTAGGCAAATCGTTCCGCACCCTGGCTAGTCAGCTCAAACGTGCGGTTTAGGTACGTCAGATAGTTGGTTAACCACTGCTGACCATATTCGGATGGATCGATCAGCAATGGGATGGGAGTGGAAAAGTACGAAAGCGAAAGAAACTTTACGAGCATTGCGGCATTTTCTCGATACTGTTGATCCGCACTTAGACCCATACTTTCCCATATAATCTTGTCCTGGTTGGAGATCAATTGATCGTCTAAATTGAACTCCGCGGTATTTGTCATTTCGCTTAACTTAGTCATACAGGACCTGAAAACACAAGAGATACGATTATTAACAATGTACTTAATAATAAACCTAGCATACTTGCCTTCTTTCGTCGAGACTCATCTGCGAAAGATGGGTAATATTGAGCGCTGTCATGAAGCATCTTCCATCCAGGTGGGCAATTGCATCATTCAACTCATCCAGCTCCTTGCTCCAGCTCGTATACTCGCTGTTCAGATTCTGAACCAACACTTCTGCCGTATGAAGGGTATTTCTGCAACGAAAAGATTGTTAATTATAGTTGCACACTTATCATTCCGCAACAATTCCGGTTTGTCTTACTTTGCTTCATCTAATTTTATCTCCAGCATGGCCGCCTCTTGCGTGTACACATTTAGCTGCTCGGACAGACTCCGCACGGTATCGTTTACATTATCCAGCCCACTGGACAGCGATTGCATGTCTGATTCGGCCTTGTCAAGATTTTCCTTTAGCTGATTCTGTTCGCGTTCGAGTGGTTTGATGCTCTGCATCACTTTCGCGTACTTGACGTTCGCAATGACCCACGCGGCCAGTGGAGCTGCTGCCGCTGAGGCACGTTTCGCATTGCGCTGCTCGTACGATTCTGCCTTAGCTTGCAACAGCTTCTCAACGGAGGCACAATTTTCCGGACTTATGCGCGACGGGTCGAGCGAACGAATGTCCTCCTTTACGCCTCGCTTCGCCAGAAACGTCTTCATGCTATTCCAGGAAGTGTCCCGGATGCCCATCAACCGTAGCACACCTTCTAGGATATCGCGAACAATTTCCGGAGGTGCGCGAAGTGATCGTATCTCGGACAGGGCTTCCGTTTTGATTTGACCCACAGCAGCGCTTGCCTCACGCAACGTTGGTTCCACCAGGGCGAGTTCCTCTTCGATGGCCCGCTTTCGCTCAATAAGCTTCTCGCTGCTCTCCTGTGCCTGGCGCTGTAATTCCAGCAGTTCCGTTTTCTTATCGTTTGCCGAACTCATAGTGTTCGAGATCATATCGAGCGATTGGTTCGCTAGTTTACGCTTTTCCGCCAAAGCTTGCTGCTTTTCTTGTGCCACTATCTTCAACTGCTCTACAACGCGATGCGTTTCCGAGAGCTTATCGACACCTATTTGAATCTTTGCCTTGTACTGCTCTTTTTGGGTCTTCTCCTGCCCGTACAGATGGAAGTACGATCGGATTAAATGGACACGCCGTAACGGACAATAGCTCCAATCGGAGAGTTTCAAATCAATTAGATCGTTAAAGTACACCGGCAGTGGAACGATCGCGCTTGATTCTTGTTGAGATACTGCATCTCCAGTGTTTCCAATTACTGTGAGGTAACTTCGTAAATCTTCCGCACTGGATACGGTATCCGGCAGTATCCATATCATTTCCGATTTCTGATGCAATGCTGGATAGTTTTCGAACAACGATCGTACGGTGGGCGAACCCGACTCCAAGATCACCACGAGATGGAAGTTCGATCGTAGTCGTTGGATGAAATACGCCGCCAGTGACATCTGGTACGATTCTAGAGCGGCTTGAGGTTTCAGTGGTGCTGCGATATTCTCCAAATCATCTCCAAAAAAGTCGGCCAAATCTCCACCGGCTAGTATTGCTTCACTGGTTTTCATTGCATCCGGTAGATAGCTGGCAACGGTATGGTGCAGAAAGAAGGCAACGGGCTCATTCTCGAGTGCGCAGTTTTGCATAACTATCTTCAGGTCGTTATTGAACTCGCCCATCGAATAGTGGCGCGATAGCTGAGGGAACGCTACGCGTACGTTAAGCATTGTGCAAGCCGTGTACAGTGCCTGGAGTCGTCCAGATCCCGCTCGGCCAACCATAACCAAGTTCACGTAGGGACGTGATAATGCTCGACAAATGGCTGCGACCGTTTCACAGAATGCGTTACTCATCGGTACGTCTATCAGGACATTCTCTGCATCTGGAAAAGACAAGAGGGTTTTTTTTTGTATTTTGAGTGTGAGTGATTAGTCTTACTTATCAGAATGACTTACTACAAATTGCCACACTATGGTCAATCATACTGCGCCACTGATCGAATGATATCATGTGCATGTCTCCACGCCGTTGTGCACCTTCCTTTGGGACAAACAGCTCACCTCGTTCCATGCGTTCCAGCATATTGAATTCATCGCGAATAATTTCCTCCATCTGGTCACGATCATCGACCGATACTAAACGATCGCGAAAAATGCGACAGCACTCGTGCTGCAGTGCTTTTCCAAAGTTTTCCTCCGTATAGAACAACAAGCCCGATATCCACTTCTCGATCATTTTGGGCGTAAAACGGTAGTGTGTTGTTTCGCTGTGGCGAAACTGTTTGTTAATCTTCACATACACGTTAATAATGGATCGTACCAGCTCGTGAAGCTTCAGCCGTGTAGTTCCCTTCACCAATTGATTGTACACTGGTAGTAGAATACTTCGAACGATACTTTCCATATCCTGCTCGGTTGGTTGTCCAAATCGTATCAAACGACAGATCGAGAGGAACCTCGGAGAAAGTATCGTTTTCTCGAGGTCCGTCACTGAGGCACACACCTGCACCCCGCTTACACTTATCCATTCGACCCCATCCGAGTAGAAACCGTGGCGATTGATGAGCTGTAACAGTAACTCCACAACTTCGCACGTACCCCAAGAATCCACCGTGCAGAGGTCGATGTTTTTCAGGTACAGCACAATACGGGAGAAGTTTGGACGATATTCTTTCCCTTTGACGGTTGTTACAATCAGTGAGTTCTGTTTGAGGGTGTACAGAATATTAGCCGTAGTTAGTTGTGCACTACAGGTGATCGTAACCAGCTGATAGCCACTAAACTCGCTCACAATTGTTTGTAGTAAGAGACTCTTCCCATTACCGCTTGGACCGACAAGCAGAGTCACGTGACGTTCTTTTGAAGCAATAATATGCTTGAGTAAATCACTGTTCAGCTTCATCAGCGGAGTTCTGACAAGGACATTGACATAGCTTCCGTTTTCGATGGTAGCTCCTGTGATGTCATCCGTACTGTACAGCTCGATCATGTCCCTAAAGCTGTTGTAGTAGTGATACTCTGCCACTGCACCATCCGTAATCGCTATATCAGCCCAGGCATAAACCTGATTCGAGAGTGCGTTCTTTGCTGACTTGTCAAGCACTCCATTTAGACCGCACAGCAGATCGGCACAGAATTGATCCGTGTTTTTGGCGCTTTCGATCGCAACGAGTCCAGACTGTGCGAGACTGCCCAGCGAATAGCCTGACGGTCTTTCCTGATGTTCTTCAATCCAATCGATGGCTCGGTACAGATGTTGATCGAAGTAAGACTTCAGCATATCGTCCTGCGCGTGTCTTGAAAGCCAACCAGCAACAATTAGCTGGTAGGGTAGATCTTCTGCATTCAGATTGATTATACCCATGCGAGATATTGTAGCAGGCGATGCCGTCGAAAGATCGTGTGTTTCAAAAATGAAGTTTACATTACTGCCGAACTGGATGCGCCAGCCGGAGGGCAAAGTTAGGAGCCGATTATCATCCAACACAGAATTGAGTGCCTCAATCCATTCCGGATCGACGTCACCATCGCATATGATCCACGACGTAACATTACGACTTTCCGCATTAACTGCAACGGCCATCGACGTCAACACCCCATCGGTCCATTGCCTTGTGTCTGGATCAAGCTTCCCGAGCAGCTGTACACGGTTCATCGATTTTGGTGAGATCGTGTGGATGCGTATTATCTGACCCTGTGCTATCAGCGCTTCCTTCAACAGCGCGACGATGGTCGTTTTGCCCGACTGTGGAGGACCTATGACGACCACTCCCATGCGCTTCTGAAGCTGAGCCTGAAGCTCCAAACATTTCTCCACCTGACGATCGTTCTGCTGCTGGCCCAGCGTAGAGAAAGCATCCACAATTTTCGCACGCAGCTCGGCGTTTGCGCTGATAGCGATAGGTATTCCTGGAAACACGTTGGTAAGCAGCACATCGAAACGCTTCGCATCCGATATTGTAAGCCGACACATCAAATTCGCTCGTATCACATTCACCACTACTGCGGCTTCCTGCCCGTATTCAAGCGATTCGTTCTCGATTCGTTTGAGTTCTCCACCACACGCTAATAGCACGGCTTTGAGCTCTCTTAACCCCCAGTCGTAATGCCTTTGCCGGGAAAGAATCTTGTGCGACAGCTCAAACAATTCCACTATCTGAGCGCCGAGTCGATCCGCATGTTTGAAACCCTCCACAAACAGTGTGACGCGTGCGATCTGCTGAGGCCGTGGAGCTTGCATAGCAATCGGTCGGAATAGGGCCTGCAGATTAAGCGGAAGTTGCTGCCGACCTCCGTACTCTTCGCCAGCCGGATTGAGGGTGACGAACACGCAACAGTGCTGATCGAGTGGAATCATTTCCCCGCCCATGATGACTTCCGTTTGCTTGTCTTTAAGAGCTCGCTGGAGAGGTTGTATCAGCATCGAAATGGATGATAGGGTTGCCTCCTGGAGACGGTTGAACTCATCGAAACATCCCCAAGCACCGCATCGTGCCAAACCGGAAAGAATTAAAGCCATCGCGGCGGTGTCGATGTTCTCGTCGCAGTTAAATACCAGCACCAACCGTCCAAGCATGGCGCCGAGCGATTTAACACACTCCGTCTTGCCCGTACCGGCCGGTCCGAAGGGATTACCACCCAGCCCCAACTGCATGGCCTGCGTTAGAATCAAATAACAGTTGTGCGCTAAGGAAGTGTACACCAGCTTGCTGTAATTGCCCAGAAACTCGTACGAATATCGGAACTCCGCGTACACCATGCGTACCGTTACGTTTGCCTTGGGATCGGCGTAGAACTTGAGCTGCTGCAACCAATACCAGTCGTTCACGTTTGTCACGTTGTGTGCGAGCAGGTAGTCGACCGTGGTCTGCTGATATACCAAATCGATAAGTAGCGATCGCAGTTTAATGCCTGTAAGCTGAGTTTCGCTTTGGTGTAGCAGTGCCGAGTACTTGGATATTTCGTTCTGCACGTGCTGTTTCAGATTTGCCAACTGCATCCCAATAATTGCCTTTTCGGTCCGTTTGGTGAAAGCGATTGAATTGGCTAAGCAAATGATCTGCATAGGAAACCGCTCGATCGCGGTAGTATCGAAGGAATCAGTCACTTGCAAACACTGCACCAGCAAAGCTTGTAGCGTATCCTTGATCTTCTCCACAAGTACATTCAACCATTCCTCCACTGGGATTCCTTGAATAGTAATGGCATCGGTGAGTCGAATTTCGTCTCCTTCCTCGCTTGCAAAACCAACCACCCTGGTGGAGGTGTCCTCCAGCACTAGACGGTAAACACCGGGAAAGAGCTTCCGAATGTGCTTCTGCACAATGCTTTCCTTGGATGACTGGCCGAGCAGTTCCAGCAAATCATCATCGGACAGGAAGTAGAAACGCGAAAAAGCGTTACGTTTCGCTTTGATGTAAGCGCTAAGTGCGTTTTGACAGCGCGTGATCTGTCCCTGCAGCGTTTCGATAATCGACAGCACATTGTTGATCTTGTTCACCGAAACAACGCGCGGATCTTCCGCAATCTCTTTCATGATGTAACGAAAGTTTTTGTCGATGCTCCGAAACACGGTTTCCTCCTTTTTCAATGTTCCCACACCAAAAATTGGCTCCAGATAGATCCATCGCTTCTGTATCTGGTTCAGATGGGTTACGATATAGTCGAGATTGTTAAGCTTTTCCTCCCAGACGTCCGCTTGGTCGGAAAATGATTCAAAAGATGCAGAATTTTTGGCCGACTGTAGCAGAAACTGATTGTCCCCTATCTTGTTGAGCGTTTCCACGTAGTCTTTGATCAGTTTCATCGTATTACCCTTCGAATCGGTGTAGTCAATTAGCTTCAACATGGCAGTCGCACTCCACTGCTCTAGCTCCACAATAGCCTGCCGTATGACGTGCTCCGAGGCTGCACTCCGCACGGTAGCCTGAATATCCGCCGCCTGGTCGAGCAATCTTTCACTAGCTCCCAACACGTCACCCAAGCATAGATCGTGTTGGGACTTGGATTCGATCGATAGCATCATGCATAGCTTCGCCCAGTGCTTTTCAATCAATGCATCAGACTGCAGGGTAATCAGAACCGGCAGGGCTCCTTTATATCTTTCGATCGTGGTGTTGATACGAGCACTCGCAACACTGACCGGTTGTCCAACGGGTGCCTTTTCCCAACGGCCTATAAAATCCGTTAAAAGATGCGGTCGCCGACGGTAGATTGTCCACTCTTCGTTCGCCACGGTGTCGTAATCGTTCAGAAATTCATTGAAAATATCCCAATTTTTGCCCTGCTCCGTAATGTCGTGTTCCAGTTTGGCAAAGATTTCGTTAAACTCCTTCGGAACGGTTATGTTGAATTTGTCCGTTTGTTTGCTGGATGTGAGGATAGTAAGGAAATAGTAAGTAGAAGAATACGAGCATTTTTATACCTTCAATGACTTACTTCAAAGATTCTCGTTTAGCTAGTATCTGCTTCCATTGGCTTTGTCGTTCTCGGAACAGAGACATGTCTGCATTTTCATTAGTCTAGAAAATGTAACGTAAAACGATGGATTACGAAGATATTCCTGGCTGTACCCAACGAAAATATAATTTAGTCTTACCTCTAAATCTCGAATAGTTGATTCCCAGCGGATGGAGAACTTTTCAGCCTCATCGTTTAGCTCATTGATTTGTCGCAGAATGTTCTCTTTTATAATGTCCAGCCTGCCTTGCAGCAGCGTCTGATGGTTGTCGATCAGTGGTTGCAGCTGGTTCCACTGTAGTAAGATACCACCCAATGCAGACACCCGTTCCTTACACCAGCCGGCCAAGCAAGAATCTTTTCCTTGAAGAGCTTTCATCAGTTCACCCATTTTGGGTAGATCGTGGATGATCTTTTCATACTTTGCACTCGATTCAGCTATGCCCAATTCGTCTTGCGGTATGTTTTGCAACACGTTGAACGAATACGCCAGATACTCCTGGATCTCTGCAATACTGTCCAGTATAGACGTTCGCAGGCTACCGGCCAAGGCTTCCCAGTAGCGTCGACTGAGCGCCTCAATATCGCTACACAGAGGGGCATAATTAACTATCAAACAATCGATCTCCTTCTCGCGTTCCTGTATTCTGGCCAGCTGTTGACTAAACCGCTTACAGGCACGGAAATTGTTATCCCAATGTTGCCAGCTCGTACAATGCACCGTACAGAGTTGTTCCAAATCGACCATCCCAAGCGCCACAAACGGTAACCAACTGTCGCGAAATTCCAACAACTGGCGGAACACAATTTCTGCCTTCTCATATATGACTCCAAAATGCTGATAGTTTCGATCGATCATCACCCTGAACAGGGCACCACTCTGATCAGAAAGACCCTTAAAATTTACCGGTTTTTCTATGAATCGACGCACCTGCGAATAGTACTTGGAGCGGATTTCCTCCAGAGTTGGTCGAAATTGAATGCGTTGCTGACGAAATATAAGATCAACGTGAATTTCCGGCAGCTTCTGGTGTACATCCAGCAATCCTACAATGTACTGGTACTCGAGAACTTTGTACAGTTGGTGGTCCCAATGCAGCTTGAAAGGATTTAAGTTCCCATAACCCTGGCGTTCCATGTGCACCACGATATCGCGTAGATTGCGTATCTCTTCCTTCCACACGTTCGCCTGCCGAATGAGATCCGTGTCCATGAGCTTCAGAATAGCCTTGCGAGCCTGCTCATGATGTCCGGTGAGCAGATTATTGTCCTTCAGCAGCCGCTTGACCGCCTCCTGTAATGCTTCGATGTAACGCTCCACCGATTCTTCCTCGCTCCAGGAAACGGACTCACTCTTCACAAGTTTCGAAAATTCTATCGCATTTTTTAACATGATCGGTCGTATGCAGGGCACCATAACGCCACCAATTGTGTTGTGAAATGTGGCCACCTGCTGTAGCCGCCGGGCGTGTGCAACAAACCGCATCGAATGGGAAACATTGCGAAGGATTTCTGGCGAATGATTCAAGCCCAGATTCTGCAAATGGCGCGCCTCATCGATGAAGGTGACCAGTTTCGGTCCGAACGTTACCTTCATGAGCTGATTGTCCGACTTGTCAAACACCACAACGGGTTGGTTTTCTCTCAAGCTGCAATCGCACAAAAGGTTTGATTAATGGTCAACCATCAATCGATTGTGTTCCGGTGCCCAACCTACCTCAACACTCCGTCCCGGATCGCCATCATGGAGTTTTCTGTCCACGTTTCGAAGTTACCCCGAATGAGAGCCTGCATTTCCTCCTTGAACTCCGTAATTCGCTTCAGTGCTTCCGCTTGTCCGTCCCGGTCTCGGCACAGAGTGCACACGATCGACTCCAGCTGTACCAGTTCGTCCTCTACCACTCTGTAGCAGCGGGTTTCCGCCACGATCGGAGTCACGTTGCTTTCGGTGAAGTTCGTCGAGCTGAGCATTTCGCGCAATTCACGAATCATGGAATCGATGCCACGATACACTTGGTTGCGCTCCGACGCAAGGGTTTCCATAATGAGGGGTCGCGTTAGAATTTCTTTATAACGATTAAACACCATCACCGTGTGGCGAGGGTTACCACCGGTTTCGAGGATTTTTTGCTGCAGTATAAAGGCCGCACTTTCGTCAATTTTGGCGAGTGCGTGTTCCATTTTTGCCTTTGCCGTTTCCCAACGCTTATTCCCGAGTGGTGTAAGATCGTAAATGTTTATTCCTTTAAAAAATGGTAAAATGATGAAACCACATATGAAGACGATAATCTAACAATTCTCACCATGAAATGGTAATGCCACTTCGTTTGCCAGCGGGAAGTATTTTTCACTTTCAAAAAACAATGCATAGAGCAGATCTTTTACATGACGAATATCCAAAATCTGTAACAGAGGACAAGAGGCAAAGAATTTAAGCTCCATAACGAAATATCGTAGAACGCACGTACCTCTTTATATCTTGTTTGAAATTTAGTCAACAGCTTCGATCGATACGGTTCACCCAACCAAGGATGAGGTTCATAGTTGGGCCAAAACAACCGCGTCAAAGAGTCGAAGGTTTGTATCCAAGAATCGAGTGTTTCCTTCACATGCCCAATCGCGTCGTCTAATGAAACTGTTCCGATATCCCAAACATCTAACTCCGTCAAATGTTCCGTACAGGAATTAACGACTCGAACGGCTGAGGAAGATTATCCAAACATTAGAGCTTACTCTAGCAAAATGGACTTAGGCTTACATATCATATCGAAGATGCTACACATTCGATTTTGTGGGTAGTGATTTGGTAATCGCCATATTTCGTCCAGTGCTGTCTGACAAACGTCGATTAATTCATCCAGCTTATTTAAATTCATTGTCTCATTGTCACTGTAAAAAAGAATTTCACGTTAACATGTGTGCCGTTTGCATCAGATCGATGATAATGACCCAAACTGTTGACTAATCCGTTCCAGAATCGTTGCAAATGACCGAGCCGCTTCCCGGTCCGCCTTGATCGGCAGTGCTTTCGTTTTGTGCATCCAAAAGCTAACCTCATCGTGAAGCGATAATATGCCAGACTCCGTAAGCCCCAGCGATAGTCCCAGGCTGGAGTGAAGATTTTGCAGTAAGGTACGAATCTCCGCCGGATATTCACATTTCTTCAGTATGTACGGCGAAAAGACGCGCTGCAGCGAGTTGTAGATAGACTTTGCCAAACCACCTTCGAGCGTGAGTAATCCAATCTTTGCGGCTCCCGTGTGACCACTGAAATCGAGGTTCGGTATCTTGTAAAACAGCAAGCCGTACTGGTTCTCCACCGGGACACTGTTTTGCAGTAGCACTTCGCCATCCACGGAAACGGCCGCCAGCACGGTAACATCCTCGTTGTCAAGGAACTCTTTGATGACGTCACCGTTTTCCAATGTCGTCACACCGAAGAACTCAACTGTGAGTGGACCAACAAATCAGCACAGTTTTAACGATCTTACCAACTTTGGATCACATCCAAAACACTTACCACACGCGTTATACACAAATTTGTACCTATTGGACATTGTTTGTAGGGAAATTGTACAAAAGTTGCAGGTAAAAAGAACAATTTTTCGGCAGCGTAACGTCCTTGCTTCTAGCTCGGACCGCTGCCTTGAAGAAAACTGTTTTTGTTGTCCGGACCGGATCGCCATGGAAACCAATGTCAGGAGCGTTGGACCGGACGCAGTTCCGGAAGCATACACAGCATAGACATAGGAGAGGGTGGATTTGTTTATACACGTTTGGGAGGTTGTCAGAGACCTGGCCGTAAACAACAGGTGGTTGCATTGTACAGGGAATTTCTGTTACCCTGGACACCGACACAATATTGAAATGTGCTCTGAACCATGAAATTATTGCGATTATAAGAAAATATTTGAAAAAAACCCAACAGCAGTTATTATTGAAACTTTATTTCGATCTACCAGAGACAACAATTAATACAACATAACTAATAAAAAAAATCGAATAACAACGAAATAGGAACGAAAGCATCACTTTAAGGCGTATGTCCTTAAGTTTAGGACAATGCAAGAAGAGATGGAACACTAAGTAAAACAGATATCAACAGGAAGATAGATGGTACTAAGACTGCACCGGAATCTGAAAAGCAGAACAGAAATTTAAATTACTCTTTAACAACTCTGTTCTACAATCTAACTTACTGGCTCTGTAGCATATATTATTCTTTTCAACGAATCCACTTAGGCAAACGCAGGCATTCATGAAACATTCCATTGTCTGCTCGTGTGGTCCTACGTGGAATTGGTAGCAGTTCTGATCGTCGTTACAGCTGTCTCCGTGTACTGTAAATGTAATACAAGATGTTTGATCATTTCAATGGCCTATTACTGACATCGTATGTTAATCAGTTCATCTAGCCGAAGCTATTACTTCATAATAAAGTCATTGCATCATATTAACGTCACACATCAATACGAGCGTCGTTTTCATCTAAACACGCATCTTGTAATTTAGAATGGATGCAATTGCCTGTTAAACTATTAGGGTGTGGATAATCGCTTACACACCACATCAGCAGGTAATTAAACATCACCAGACAAAACGCACAACTTGCACAACCTACCGATTTTCCGCTCGCAAACATTCTGTACCCTGTGCTGACCGGACGTTTCGTTGGTGAGGTGCAGCGGGAATTGGAAGTGATTGCTATCGCAGACGCACTTCTGCTGATAGCAGATCGAGCCGACCCCGAGCGAGGCAATGCACTGGTTCGAATCGATGCAAGGTTGATCGAGCTCGGCCACCGCCAGACAGCTGCTGTTGGTTGCGTCCGTCACATAGCCCACGCCACAGATACACTGGCCGGTGTGGCAAATCGAGTTTGCCGTCCCGTTCGCACAATCATCGTCGGTGTCACAAGGCTTCGAAAGGTTAGTCACCGCTGCCGATAAGAGAACAAACAGATGTACCATCCGCAGGTAGAGTCGATCAAACGATCGTTACGCACCTATTATCGAACGGCAAGCACCCTCGTAGATGACAAAATGTTCCTGGCACTGGCAGATCTGTTTGGAACTGTCGCAATCGGAAAAGTGATCGTGGTTGGAGCACTGCTCGTTATTTTCACATTCGCCACCGAGCTGTACAGATTCTAATGTGTGATCGTGGGGAGAAGGACAGAGCCACGGAGGCAATAGAGATGGAGGAGGAAGAAAACAGAAACGTATGAGTGATCGTACAAAGTATTAAAGTGAGGTTAGGCTTTCCCTCGTATCTGTATCACCAGTGTTGGCACACTTACTGTGGACACACTTCTTTTCTACCCGGCTCGGGAGAAACCCGTCCTTGCAGACGCACCGACTCGTTTGCTCGTGACAAAACGAATTCGCCACCTGGCATGGACATTGACCACCGATCTGATTGGACACTCGATTAACCTTCAAAGAGAAAGATGCGGGCATGTTATCGAACGAACGGTGGGAAGGTTTGAAAGAAGGTCACGCTACCTACCAGTGGCTTGCACTCGGTACCATTGCCATCCTGCGACAGGTCAGTGCACCTGCAGTGCTCCTGTACACACGTGGAATTCACTGTCGCGCTGCGAAACGGTTCACAGTCGTGATCGCTCGCACACGCCAGATCCACAAGATCTATACATGGGTATGTGTGTGAATGTGTTTACAACGAGAGTGTAAAGTAATTAGCGGCCCTTTTGGAGTGTAACGAAAGGGTTGCTCTATACTTACCGCTGGATCTTGCAATATCCGAGGCGAACACGATCAAAAGTAGTATGACAAATCGTTCCATTGTGTACACGTGAGCAAGGTTCTGTATGCCCGACCGATATGAGCAACTGCCTGTGATGGACGACACTGTTCGGTAGCGATTGAATAACCCGTTGGAGAGTTCAATGCCCGATCAAAATCTTATCGTTTTCTAGACAGTTGATCGGATGATCTCATCTGGCATTTTTGAAGCGATGGTGTCGGAAGTGTCAAACATATTCAAAATCATCAGTAATGATTTAAACAAAATAATTAAAATAACAAATTATTATACATCACATCAAGATCATATATTAAAAAGCTGCTCCCCACAACCATGGCAGGCGGAACACAAAAAAACCAGTTGCAGCTAACCGGTAAACGACACTTAGTGAGAAGGGGCTGTAAATTACATCCCTCGGACATTGCCGCCCATCGCTCATCGGTGGTGAGGATCATGCGTGACCATCGCCTGGGCGAGATAACAATGACGAGCGTGAGAATAAGGGAAGGTATTGCGTAAAGAAACAAAAACTCCACTATTCTCCTGCGCAGGAGCTACTCGCGTACCGATCGATCAGTATACAAACGCCCCACAGACCTAGTGCTGACTAGGTCGGGATGCGTTGTTGCACTTGGCAAACACGTTCGCTTTTATTTCCGTATTTTCAAGCGATATAAAGGCTCACTACAGAACCGACACCCTGGTCAGTGCTTTTGTAGCGTCTCTTGATCGTTAGCGAATCTGGAAGCTTCCGTGCTGTGTGATTGTGGTTTGATAAGACAGCAAGTGATTTGCAAGTTCAAATTTTCAAACGAAAAAACAAAATTTAAAGATGAATAGCGAAACAATCGATACAGGACCGAAGGCCGAAGGCACGCTGAATATTGCGGACTTTTATCAGAATGCTACAGTGCTCGTTACCGGTGGCACGGGTTTTATTGGGAAAGTGTTGGTGGAAAAGTTACTCCGATGTTTCGAAGTGAAGAAAATCTATCTGTTGATCCGGCGCAAAGAAAATGCTGCTGTCTCGGATCGTTTACAACGGATGCTGGAGGGACCGGTTAGTGTGTTCTAAGTTGATCAGCAATCAAGTTTCGTTTGTTCAGTTAATGATCGTTTTGTTTCCGATCCTTTGCAGATATTCGATCGGATACGTAGTACGCTACCAGATGCGAAGGAACGTTTCGCTAAGGTGGTAGCCGTGGACACAACATTTGAGCGAGAAGACATTGTCGACGATGTAGATAAGGCCAAACTGTGCAATGAAGTGCAGGTTAGTGTTTGTCATTACAATCTCAGTGAGTCTTATCAAAACGTTAATTCCGAACTCGATTTGTTTGGGTAGATCGTTTTCCACGTGATGGCATCCATCCGGTTCGACGAGGTACTTGACGATGCAATCGCCCTTAACGTCACCTCCGCGCAGCGGCTTTACTCGCTTGCTAGCTCAATGGCGGAGCTACGCTCGATCGTACATGTGTCGACATTCTACTCGAATTGCGACCGTAAGTACATCGAGGAGCGCATATACGATGACATACCGTACGGCGGAGTGGATCATATTCAACGCTTCTTCAAAAGTCTTAACCCCGAGGAGAAGAAGCGCATGACGCAGCTGGTGGTGGGCGACATGCCCAATTCGTACGTTTTCAGCAAGAAGTGTGCGGAAGTAATAATTGACCGTGAGTTTGGTAAGCTGCCGATCGGGATCTTTCGTCCGCCGATCGTTATCTCGAGCTACCGGGAACCCGAACCAGGCTGGGTGGACTGTTTCCATGGCGCTACCGGGCTATGTGTGCCGGTGGTGCTCGGGAAAACCATGTGGTACTACGGAGACCCGAACATCAAACCGTTCATGTCACCGGTCGATCATACCGTTGCGGGAATGTTGGCCACCGCGTGTGACATTTACCGAAGACAGTGTACTATCTTGCCGGTCGAAAAACCGGTTCCGGTGTATAACTTTGCGTTTGAAAAGAACGATTTCACCTACGGCGAGTATGTTGGGCTCGTTTGTTCTGGTATACGAAACCCAATTGATCGATTTTTGAGGTAGGTCAAACTGTTTTATTTTACAACGGTATAAACACCTGTGTCTGATTCTCGATATCCGTTACAGTCGCATCAAGTATCGCGTCTGTCCTTGGAAAATATTTCCCCGAATCCTTCTGTGGCTACTAACGCTGCAAGCTCGCGCTGCGGATGAAATATTATCCTGGTTCGGAAAGCGTGGCAGGTAAGAGAGCCGTTGAAACTTTTTTTTCACCAATTCTAATGGACAGTTTTTGTTCGCATATATAGTAACATGAAAACCATTTCCGCCATCACCTCACTGGCCAATGCCGTCGAGTACTTTCGATTGCGCACGTGGACGATGGATAACAGCAATGTGCAGCGGATGCTAACGCTCCTGTCTCGTGACGATGCGCAACGGCTTGACTTTGACGGCGATCGGATCGATTGGCAGGATTATCACAAATCATACGCCAAGGGTATCGCCGCGGAGCTGATGAGAAAGAATCACCGCAGACAGCAGTACAGGAAGTCATCAATGGCGAAGCGTAACTGAAAACCATACTGCTAAGGTGCTAAATATTTATTAAAATGTGCATCGTTTCCTTTAGTAATCCTTATTTTACTACCATCTTAGGCCCATAAAGCATCGTTTTATTTGATTGAAGTGATGTACCTACACTGTGAATAAAATCCGCAAATGAACTTGACAATTGTTACATCTGCTTGTTGAAAATTATTCCATCATTCATTCAACGTGCATGGATTTCATCTACACTGAAATCCAGTCTCCAATAGAATCTAATATTTGTCTCTGTACCGGTGTGAGTTCTTCGGATAAATATGGAGGCGGTTTTTCATACTTGTACTGCAATTCGAGAGAATGCCGCTCTGTTTCCCATTTTTGGGCATTATACTCTGGAAAAATGTCTAAACCTCTCAATATATTTGTCACGGTGTCTAACCACTGACAGCAACAGGATCACTACGGGTTGCGCTACAAGAGAGGGAAAAAGTTGTTCATGTAAAGTAATGTAATAATTGTTAAATATAGGTAATGTGTTGAAACGTTATCCATCCACGGGTTACATGCAAATTGCTGTGGCGTTACCAGAAAGAACATAAAACTAATGGCGTAAGTCACCCGACAACTCCTTATAAAAACCTGAACTTGAACTTAAACCTGAGCGATCAAGGATATCATGAAAAGCTCAGGCATCGACAATGTCATACAGCAGGACTGCTAGTTGAGCAGTAGACGCACACCAGTTGAATTTCACAACCCATCGTTGCAAGTTCTATTTCAAGTATTGCTCAATACTGGTTAGTCTCGCATGCCAGTTTCAGTTTATGCTTAGACGAAAACTCTGTTAATCCAATTGAATCACAAATGGACGCCTCGGATAATGCACAAAGTGTCAGCGACACTGGCAAAATGAAAGTTTTACACGTGTCCCGATTTTATCGCGATTCCGTCGTGCTGGTTACGGGTGGTACGGGATTCCTCGGCAAAGTGTTGGTGGAAAAATTGTTGCGTAGTTTTGAGGTGAAGAAAATTTTTCTACTTATCCGTGAAAAGCGTGGCGTAAGCCCTACGCAACGGTTGCAGCAAATGATTTCCGATCCGGTAAGTATTGTTTGGCGATATTACAATTACCAGTCGACACTTGATTGATGCATGAGGAAATTGGGCGTTCATAAATGGTGTCCGTTGCTGTACCGCTAGTGCGGGCCTTGTTCGATGGTGCAAGGATACATCAAACAGGTTTACGGCACCTGTGCAAGCGGCCCAGTGCAATCGTTTGACGTGTCCTTGAGAGCAGTGCATTGCACAGAGCGAAGGAAGTTCGTCTAACTGTGTTGTAAACATGTGATCAAGTACTGCATACGTGAAGAAATCAATGATCACGCAGTAACACTCTGCAATTATTTTAATCGTAGATCATGAGCTGATGCGTTCGATTTTTGTCTTTTCTTCAGATATTCGATACAATCCGAGGGTCTCTTCAAGATCCCAAAACAGCTTTTGAGAAGCTGGTGGCAATCGAGACCGACTATACATCTCAGGAGTTTGTGAAGGAACCTTACAAATCTGACCTATTGAACGAAACACAAGTACGATGGTCCATACGATCCACGCAGAGATAGTATCATTAATTATTTTCCCATCATCAAGGTTGTGTTCCACTCCATGGCATCGGTGCGATTTGACCTGGGATTCCAGAACATCATGGATACGAACGTTACGGGCACCGAAAGGTTGTATAACTTTCTTCGGAACGCCTCACGGCTGCAAGCGATCGTGCATGTCTCCACCTTCTACTCCAACTGCGACCGAACACACATCGAAGAGTGCGTTTACGACGACATCCGGTACGGTGGATGGGATAACGTTCGGCGAATCATAGAGCCACTGACGGAGTCGGAAAAAAACAACCTGATGCCGGCAATAATAGGCCCGCTGCCCAACAATTACACGTTCAGCAAAAAGTGCGCCGAAGTGATGATTCAACAGCAGTTTTCCCACCTACCGATTGGGATCTTCCGTCCGCCGATTGTGACACCAAGCTATAAGGAACCTATCCCCGGTTGGGTGGACTGCATACAGGGTGCGACTGGTTTATGCATTCCGATACTGAAACAGCAGTTGCTGTGGTACTACGGAGAGCCTACCGCACGTCCTGCATTAGCTCCTGTGGATTATTGTATCGCCGGGATGATTACCGCTGCCTGTGATGTTTACGAGCGACACGAAGCAAATCGTGTACTGCAGTCATACGATCGGCACGTTTCTACACCTCCAGTGTACAACTTTAGCTTTGACAAAAATCCTATCACCTGGCAACAGTTCATTAACCTTGTTGGAGCAGGCCTACCCACTCTAATGGGACGCAAACTGAGGTGCGTTTGCTGCACAACTAAGTAACCGTCAGTAGTATAACATTCTGCACGATTCTTTCCAGTACACTACGCATGCGCATAACTCGTTGGAGAATTCTTTCAAGGATCACATTCTGGTGGATGTATTTCGTAGCGTTCATTGCTGACATGTTCCTGACACTCTTCAGAAAGCGGAAAAGGTTTGTGTATCTTCCATATGCAGCTTCCAAGGTTTTTTAAACGATCTCATAACGTTTCACACACTGTAGCTATGTGAGGATTGTTTCGGGACTCAACATGCTGGCCGACGCCTCGGAAATATTCCGCTGCAACACCTGGACCGCGCGTAATGATAACATACAACGGCTACTATCATCACTTTCTGAAGAAGACGAAGCACTGCTAGTGTTTGATGTTGATCAAATAGATTGGGCTGATTACTTTGAACAGTTCACAAAGGGTTTAAGTGTGGTGCTGGAAAGACGAGAACGGAAAAGACAACAGAAAAAGAAACCAGATGCTAGTGCAATAGTATGAATTTTGTTCGATAGAAATGTTTCTAGCTCCTGTTGTGCCCTCAAGTTTTCTTTCGCCATTGAAAGTCACCTGTGCTTAATTATGTAAAAAGGTTATATTTGCATACATTTAGGCGTTAAAAATTTTTTTGTTTGTGTAACAAGAGTTTTGGCGGAGTTGGGGCAAGAGTTGGGGCGGCTCGGTGGGGTAGTGGTATCGGCGCTGCTCTCTTACACGACAGACCGGGACCAAAATCCCATCTGGATCGCTCCCCCGTAGCAGTGATTGACTATCCTGCTACGTGGTAAACTAAGTCTAATACGGCCAGGCCGTCATACAATAACAAAAAAAAAGAGTTTTGTAATAATACCATCGCCATTTTAAGCGTGTAATAATCAAAACATATTTTTGAGGTGTGTTTAATTATTAAGAAATCTTTTACGGGGTCCATCTGTTAGTTCTTTATTGAAATTATGTGTTTATTGCTTCTTTTTCACAGCAATACCATAAATAATTTAATGTTATTGTTACTCAAAAATAATACCTTCTGTTACCTTTTATCGATCTCTCCATAAACCCATTTATCCACAAACTGTTGCCCAACTTCACGTCACGTGTGTTTCCGCCTTTCCTTCGACAATGATCCAAAAATCCATCAAAACCCCAACAAGGGTGTGTCGAGGTGATAAGGTTTGGTGTCTTGAAAAAAAAGAGCGAAAAAAGAATACAAAACGCCCAGTGACATCATTTCAGAATATTATATCACACGCGGTACGAGGTCACTACATCAACAGCTGAGCGGTTACTGTTTAGGATAGATTTTGGGAGCTTCAGCTGATAACCGGTGTTTGCAGTATCAATGACTAATCCATCGATCAGTAAGCGACAGACCACGGACGGACAAAAAACACGGCGCGACCGATCTATTGACCAACGCTACGCATTGATAAGATAAATGGTTCCGATGTTGTTCAATGCATGTCTATCTTTATCCAACGCTTCCGGTGTACGTCGTTGGTGTACAAGGAATATAAATAATGATGAATTGCTTGGTTTGAAAACCTAGAATAGTAAGACATTTTGATTGTTTCTTAAAATTAAAAAAAATATTTTCGAACAGTTTTACTGGATGCGCCTAAATGCATGCAATTTGCCGTAATGAAGCATTTCTTAACGCACTTTGTTTCCTTCGAACGATTTTTGTTTTCTTTCTCAAATTAGGCAACATATGCAAGAATTTATCGAACGGAACATATTTCATTTAAAAAACCGACGCCATTTACTATAACCCACGCTATTACGGCACAACCCCGTTTACTTATGTTACGGAATAAATGTATTAATTATCTAATTATCGATACTAATTTGAACGAAACAATGTGCACAATTTCAAACCACCACAGTTCACAAATTATTAACCACGGCTTGTGTGAATCGGTTAGCATTAATTGTACGGAACAATAAACATCTCGCACACCGGTGCCACTTCTTGCTTGGACCGTACGATTCTTCCTCGGCGCGTCTATTTTTGGTGTACCAGCGCGCTGTATTGGCGGTCCCGGCCCATCTCCCAGCTGATTGTAGGTGACGTGTTTATTTACGTACGCATAACCGAAGGAGAGCAAACATGTGCCGAAGCTGGAGGATGCACGTGCGTCATACGCAACAACAGTTTGGTGCGGGTGACCCGACGGGGAATATCTTTAACCGAAAACAAAAGAAACGGCCGAGAGCAATAGTAGGCCAAATGGTTCGGGGTGGAAAAGTGAAACCCAAAGCAAATGGCGATAAAGAAATGAAGCAAAAGTATCAAAGTAAGTAACATAAGTTACCAAGAAACCGCGCGCACACAAACACAGGCGAGCACGCAAAATCCCCGAAAACCGTGCTGTGGACATCGGTGGGAGCGGAGTCCACCCGAAATTCGCAACAAGCGCACCCAGTCCACCTTGCATAACCGAGCGTTGTGTTGGTGGAAAAGTGAAATGAGTAAAAAAAAAAAACACATATACTGGGTTCATCATTTGTGCGATCATCCGATCGATCTCGGCCAGGAGGATGGGTTTGGTGCGAGATGCGGGAGGAGACCCTCGTTCGCCTTAAAATTTCAGATGTAGTACGGCCGGGCCTCCACGGGCTCCGAATCACAACCGACGCGATGTTTGGGTGACCCGTTATGGAGGCCAACCGTCAGACGACCGAGACGAATCAGTGTCAGGTCGGTGTCAGGCGTGATCGCAATCTGGGCAAATCCAAAGATCGCCCGCTGAGAGTGGTTGGAGCTGGGGGAACCAAACAAACAACAGCCAATCCATAATCGCCATTTTGTAGGACACGGACAAGATTTGCTTTCCTGCTGTAACGTTCCGGGAACGGGTATATCCGCCTGTTTGGGCAGCATTCCAATGTTGGCGATACAAGAAAGGGAGAAAACAAAAGACTCCATAACTGAAAAGGCTTTCGGTAAACCGAAATAAAGTATGTGGTTTTTAATTTTATCGCTTAACGTTGCGTTTTTCTTTCGCGGGTGGACAACGTTATCGATCCGCTCCGGAGAGGGGGTTTGCGAATTGTGTAATTTTTGTATTGTTTCACGACCACTCTCGGCCTTGCAGGAAGATTATGGCACGTAAGCAAACTGAAGAATAAAATCATCAAAACCCCATTTTAACATGATCAGACGAGTTCGTTCGTCAAACTCAGCAAATGAATTTTGTTCAAATAACATACATTTACGGTCGTTAGAATTATTAACGTATTCATACAAACTTCGGCTAATCTACACGCCAACAGTGCGTCACTGCATACGAAACTAAACACAACAAACGCCCTTCAGTGTCAGGGTTCGAAGGCGCATTGCGTAAAATGCCATAACACACTGTACGGATATACACGCTATTTTTATGCGGCTGCCATATGCAAAAGAACTTTGCCTTTATGCTAGCATGTTTAGCTATTTGTCAACGAACAATTTTGGCGTCACATTTGTTCGTTCTTTCTGCTTTGTTTGCGTGTGTGTGTCTTAAAATCACAACAATTCGTTGTAATGTATTGAGAGTCTTTATTCATTTATGACACCTTCGCGTCAATTGTCGGAGTTTGTCCGCGTTGTAGTGCTTATGGTGTTCTGTTTCCTGAATGCGGCTCTACGCTTTGATTTATTGTTTATTTATTATAATTTAAAAACTATTTGTGTTGTTTTCCTTCTATTGATGTGAAAAATCGTGGATCGTCCCCCTGAAGGTAGGCAAATAGTTTTTTAAAATCACCTATCAAACTTGCGTTGGATGTTTCTTGCATACTTTTAGGCGTTATTAGCTCGCGACAATTATTCAAAAGTTCTGTTTTCTTGTGTAATAGTTTAGAATACAAATAGAAACAAAACGTACAATTTACACATCTTTTTGGTGGTCCACATTTCATCAGTCTTTTGCATCCATTTACACCTTTCCGTCGTAGAGACGTCACGAATTTGGGGTGTTGAAACGACTCCACCTAGAGCTCCTTGACCGCCAGAATCGACCGGCAACCGGCAAGATCCGGCATCAATTGACACACACGTGTGACAGTTCCGGAAATACTCCCTTGCTGGAGCGACACAAACGCGCAGTCGCGCTCAAATCCACATCCCTTCCGTGTTATTGCTAATAACTTCTCAGATTCTCAGAGACCGGGACGTGACGTTGCCGTTACGTCATCATGCCGCATACACACCACGGCAAAGAGATCAGGACCCTCCGAATGGATATATACTTTGCAGAGTACTAACGATTTTCTCATCTCATCACTAAACATTTTCATGTTGTTGTTATTATTAAACTTATTTTTAAGATTCTTTTCATACCTTGTCACCCATTCCCTCTGTCGAAGCGTATTAATGCGTGTCATGTCTCACAAACCTTCTTAGTTACGGTTCTCCCTAGATGCCCCCTTTTTTTGCTGCATACAACCCGGCTTTTTACTTACACTCTCGAAGACGATCCCAACGCAAGGTAATAATAATAAATGGCTTACAAACAAAAAAAAACCCTCGTGCGTGCAGAGAGCGAAGAAGCGCCGGGAGGAGTGCCCGGGCCGGGACGTGGTGTGTTACGTAAATTCTAATGCCTTACATCGCGAACCGGCTACAACGGCTACGCGAACGTACGCGTTATTCGCGGTCGCGGTTCAGCTGCTCCGAAAATCTGCCCAAAAATATACTCCCGCTGTCCCCTGACGCATCCGTGGTCGGCGCACCGTTTTTTTTTTTTTTTTCGGTGCCGTAACCGTTGAGTGGGAGGGGAGTCTTCGAAAGTGACCGCTGACCTGAATCTTCCGATGGCTCGAAGCCGTACCCCACCGGCCTACGGTTACTTCATTCATGCGATTAATTCATCGATTTCGGGCGAACACACGAGACACAACGGAAGGCGGGAAGCGAACGGTCAGTGATTGTTATTAAAAAAAACTCTCACACACACACACAAAAAGAAAAACAAATTGGAAAAAAGATGTTTTTAGAGTTTTAGAGTGTCATATAAATTTTATCCCACGAGTTGGGGATGAAAAACAATATTTATAAACCACTTTGTGAATTAGGTGCCCTAAGAGTACTGAGTTTAAGCTGTAATGAAACTATTTAAATTAAAAAAAAAAACACAAAAAACAGTATTTTTCTCACAGGTTCGTTATTGTTTGTGATACCTATTATAAAAAATATATAACAAACATAAGAAAGAGTGAAATACGGCCCATTAATTTTTGATTTAAAAAAGTATATAATTAATATGAATTAATATGAATTAATATTAATATGATTAATAGAAATTTTGTCTAGCACACAAAAAAGCTGTAGCTTTTTATTCAAAATATTCACGAAATGTTAAATCCCAAAACCTTGTATAGAATAGAAGACAAACCATTAAATAATGTTAAACATAGTTTAAAAAATCATGTTACTTATACATATAATAAGGCGTCGGTTCTTAATTATATTTTTATAAAATAAAACACTAAGCTTACTAAAAACTACACCACTGTAGCTGCAAATTCGCCAATGAAAGCGACATTTGATATCCTTAATCCCCGTTTCCCCCATTCTAAGCGATGGTCCTAATCACCTTCCGCAGTACTTGTGCGTGTATAGCCAAAACATCAACAAATGCTCGAAATTTGCTACCAAACCAAACAAAAAAAACCTTTTCCCTTGAGCACTTCCCAACTTCCTTCTCGATCGCGTCTACCAAGCGCCATTACGTAACACGTGCTGCGTGAGTGCGTACGTATGTGTGACCCTCTCCACGTTGGGATCCCGCAGTGCACGCGATCCGGGAATCAAAAATTAAAGCGAAAAAATAAATACATAAACACAAATCCCCATGCAACACGAACAATTTCTGTGAGTGGCGTAGATATATTCCAAAGCGCATATTGAGTTCCCTACTCTTTCGCGCATTTCCATCGGGTTGTGGCCTTCTCTCGGATCCTTTTCCTTTCATCTTTATCACCTGATTCGTTTGTTGTAAATTGTGCGTATTTTACCCTTTCTGTTTACATCGCTTACGGGTTCCCGTTCGTCTGTGTTGGTCCCAATTCGCGGTCCTTGTCTTGCACAGGGACCCCAACTGATATTTCATAATAACACATTCCTTGGGGCACCAAAATTTCGGTGGCCCCTCTCCGAAACCGCTCGGCTGCTGCGTGATCGTCAACCGTCCGAAGCGATGGTGCTGAGAAGAGACGACAATCGTTCTGTCTCTTTTGGGGCATGTGAGAAGCGCTTAGTATCGGTGAGCTGAAGAATACGGCGGGATCACCGCAACCACGGTGTACGTACGCTTTCTCCTGAACCGGACCTACCGAACCACATTCGAATCCACGTACCCGCGGGTGGTTGATGGCTTCGCATCGTCGCGCGTTTTTTTCATGGCCGCGTTGCCTTCATTCGGAGATGCCCTTTCCCTTTCAGTTTTTTTTCTCTTCTTTTTGTGACGGTTCAAAGCTTGTTCGTTTGTTTATCTTCTCGATTCCATTCACTTTCTCCCACGGCCGTTGGGGCAAGGTTTTGTGTTTTTTTTTTTTTTTCCTCTCTCATGTCTTTCGTATGCATTCTACTGAATGCACCCCGATGCATTCCTGGCATAGTTCTTGTACACTTTGGTCCCCTTAGCATCAACGGGAACTTTTACTCCAAAACCGCTCCTTGCTTACTGCGCACTGATTCAATTGATTAAACCATCGTCCCAAGGGCATCCGGAGTGAGCAGCGCGACGCACCCGGAAGAATAAACGGCCCCAGTCCCTTTAATTCTTTAAAAGGCGTCTAATAAAAGTGGAATAACAAACAAAATAACACACCGCAAACATCCTGCATCGAAACAGGGCCCATAATTGGGGGCACATTATGCACGCAGGCGTTAGGTTCAACGTCCCTGCTATCGGGTGTCCCGTATAGGGTGGTCTCGGTTTGGATCCCGCGTCTCATGCCCGTGTTCGACTTTTAACCTTCAGGGAGCATTAAGGCTATGCTAACGGTAACATTATGCTTATGGATAATGCACACCACATCCCAAACACCAATCATGCTTACCCCGGGGCCAGAAACAGGGCAGTTAATTTGATTGGTTGCGTTGTGTGCACAACACACTGGGTTGTGATTCATTTGGCCACTGTATCTCATGCTCCATTCTGGACATTTGAATGGAAAAAATGTCGGTGTGTAATCTTCCCGGTAACAGGATAACGAAACAGACAGACCCATTTTGACAACCTGCCATCCGGAGATATGACATTTAAATCGTCACACATACACACCCACGCTTCACACACACATAGACACAATTGGGAGTGGGACAGGAATGTGACACCTTTCCGCTTGCGGTATATGCAAAACGTGGAAAGGAAAACGCAGTGAGCGCGTGCTGACGGCGGGATTTAAAATTGCACCTGAAGAATCAACCACCAGCGTATATTCCAGTGTTCAAAAGAGCAAGAGAGAGATGGAAAGTGAGACAGGGAAAAACTGGGAGAAGAAAACATTACGCCGTAGCGAAAGTAGGACGAATCTCACGGTGAAAGTTTTCTGCTCACTCGCTGCTCTTGCCTTCTCTCGGTGCGTTCGCGTTCATCGACGAACTCATCTCACGAGCAAATCCGTCGGAGCAGCAATCGCGTGTGAGCCAAAGATGCGACCTGAGTAAAAATGAAACCGTTTGCAGTGTGAGTTTTTCGTTAAACGGTTGGGAAATTGTTGATTTTGAAATGCGTTTTGAGAAGGGAAGTGTTTAAATGTTCGGCGGTGTAGATAGTAACGGTTTCAACTTTCATGAACCGGTACCAAATTTCAATCCGTTCCATTACCCCGTACGGGTAAAACAAAAAGTCAAGATTTACTGTAAGATGAGGGCCTTCAATTAATTTTAAAGAAGTTAATTTTTTTTCTTTAATTATGAAGAAAGGCCAAGCCGCATTGTTTGGCAACTTAAGCATATAAGCAGGACACAATTTACATTGGTTGAGACACATTTCCTACTCCGAACCGTTAAAAGGCGCCTTATCCTGGGTGTACTTCACTGATTTTTTGATCCTCCAGAAGATCATGAACGAATCGTATAATAAGAGTTGATGTCCAGAGAGGACAAAATTACACAAATTCTTGCTATGATCTCACAGCATAATTCAAAGATCTTGGGAACTGTGCAAGCTAGCAGTCTTCGGAGATATTGCATGTATATTAGACTCTGAGAAGAGGTTCAAGAACGACTACAATAAGATTGTGTCAGTAAGAACGAGACATTAGCGACATCAACGAAATTAGAAGTCGTATGTTAATATTTGCTGGAGTCCGGTTAATAGTAGTGGGGGTCCGGTGGCCGAGCAGATAATGACGCCGGTCTTAAACGACAGGACTGGGACTATCAACATACGAGTCCTATACGGATCGTTCCATCGTAGTGAGGACTGACCATAAAACTTCGTGGTTTCTATAATTCTCGTAAGCCAGGAATAGCAGTCTTAAAATTAAACAATAATCCCCACACACTAAATCGTCCCATATTCTTCCACATTCAATATCCCAGAGAAATGGCGGTTTCAAATTAACACACCCATCAGGAATGGCCGGCCGGGCTGGTGGAATGTCTCACTGTCCAGGGAACTGCGCATTGTGAGAAAGCATTCATGGTATCCCGTGGATATTCATTCGGATTCATTTCGAATTAACACGCGAAACTGAACGGACGTGCGTGCGTGCGTGCACCCTAGTTCTCTCTCAAGATTGGAGACCGTAAACAGATATACCCACGCCCGCCCCAGTAACAGGATATCCCAAATAGTAATGCAGCCATTAAATACGTACCCAACGTTGTGCACTTTTTGGCGTCGGTGAAAAGTTGTCTCAATTTCCTTTCCTTTTATTTTATGATTTCGGTATCGAGTGAAACAAAACGGCCCGGAGGTGCGACCGTGTCTGCATAATCGCCCTGTTGTGCTTTTTTTTTTTTGTTGCTGTTGTTGTTTAAGTGTGCGAACGGATTCATGTGATAGAGCGTGATGCAGTGGTGCTCTACTTTACAGCCGGCTTAGATGGATTTACTCGCATGTCTTATTGGGCTGGTTCGAAGAGCGCCAGCCAGAGAGGCCAGAGCAGTTAGCTCCGTACATGTTCAACCGACGTAGGGGGTGCGTTGAGTAAAACGGGTGGTGGTTGTGCGCACCTGCAGGGCCCGCACATGCTACGCGGCCAGTGCCGGACCCGTGCGTTCAGTGATGTTTTGGATGTTGCGTGCGCTCTATCGTGCTCGGTACGGTCGGTCAGTTGGTCAGCAGTCGAGAGCGAACCAGTCGGTAACGGGAACTCCCTCTAGCAACATCTTCGTCTTCAGACTACCTGACTGCAGACGGACAGACAGACCGCCAGTAACCCTTTTCCGACCGAGAGTTCTAATCGAAACGGTTGTGGCAGGTGTTGTGTGTCGTCCGTGCAATGAATGATGCGTGAATGGTTTGTGGATAACGCGTGTGCGATCACCAACATTTCGAGTTATTGGTGCAGTGACAATCTACGGAGACAACTTTCGGATATACGTGCGTTCCATGCAAGGACGACTGGTCATAAGATGCAGCAGATGCTCTTGGAAGTGCTGCTGTTGTCCTAACCCCTCTGTGTCTTGACGAATGTCCTTCGCTTACCTGTGAAAATTGGATGCAATCCAAACGAACCGGGTAGGCTTACCGGACACCGTAGCCCCTTTAGGCCAGAACGGTTGCAATTGCAGAAGGCAGCAGGGAACAACACACAAACACAGGGATAAAGTGTTATTGGGCGACCTTAAATTAGGCGATTAGGCGAAAAAGGGAAAAAGTTCCGGCGTCAGTTGCCTGTCGGCAAGCAGGCGTAATTCCCAATTGCAGAAAAAAACAGCGTGTATTAAAACAGTGCCGTACAAGCCGGAAGACCAGGGACACTCCACACACACACACGGAAAAAAAGACCCGGAGAGATTGTGACAGTGCACAGTACTCGCTCAAAACAGCAAAAAAAAAATAATACCACCACCCTCCACCAACAACATGACGTGCCGTTCCCTGATGGAAGAGGGGGTGTTGCAGAGAGTTGCCTGTGCCCGCCACGAGTGTGCGCACAAAAGGAACGGGCGACGAAAAGCACTTGTCTTTCGATGCCTTTTTGGAAGTTGGCAGGAAAACTGGGCGCACGGATGCTGGCGGGCTGTGGTCGGGTGATCACGGGTATTTCCTTCCCCGGGTTCTTCCTTCCGGGCGCCGTCTACAGGGTTAACTCCGTTCGGTGCGGTTATTCTGTTTTTTTTTGCAACTCGCCCAACAGCGACGGGACGTGTAAGTGGCTACGCAACGGCCAAACAATTCCGGCGGTCCGTTACGAATCCCGGGGGGTAGTTTCGGGTGCGGGATGTGCGTCCAGATTGATTGGGGCCAGGAAGTTAGGCAACCAAAGGGAAAATTATCTTCCCTAGCACAAATCTTAATGCATAGCCCGGAGGGAGATAGCGAAAGTGTGGCTTTTGAGTGTGAGTTTTTGTGCGAGTGTATGTATGGGTGAGATTCCACCTTCCGCATGGTGATTTTTTTATGACCGAAACGAATGGACCGAGTGGAAGTGTCGTACAGCGCGTCCGTATCTGTATCAGAGCCCTTCGGCAACCTAATCTGCCCTAATCGGTCGACACTCTAGGCGTGGTGATTGAAGTTTGCATGATGCAATTTGAGGCAAACCGCGAGACCGAAGGGGATATCTGAGACACGTACAGAGACACACACACACACACACACGCGAAGAGAGCGAGAAAGAAAGAGAGCAAGCTTTAGTACCAATTACCAAACCATCATCCACTCCGTAATGTCGCCAACCACCCGCCCCAAAAACCTTAACCCCCTCGTTCAAACGCACGCAGAGGATCCCGCACATCGGCACACATGCGCACACACCAGCGTGCACGTGTTTTTCAGTTGACAGCACGACTCCGTTTGACATTCCGCAAAAATTCCTGCCCTACTATCCACCCCCTGCCCTTTGGGCGAGTGGGGCCAGCCCGCACAAACGGAAACGGTGTAAATTGATTAATATTTAAAGTGCAGAATTTCGTAGTCGCGCGCGCCTCGCCGTAGTAAGCGAGTGTATATGGAGTCACCACCGGCCACTAGAGTCGCCTTTTTTTCGTGCTCCGGTTTCTGTATAGGGGGGAGGGCCGGAGACACCAGCGTCATCGCTGGTGTGCAAGGGCAGCATTTGTTTACATGTCGATGCACTTGCTTCTTTGGCGTCTGACAGAGGGAGGGGTGGAAGGGAGGGAGATATTGGTGGGGCCGATTGAAGAATTGTTGATTGAAACCTTCCTTTCGCTGTGCAGTGTGTGCCCCTCTTCGGAGACCATGCGTTCGCTACGCAGTACTTCAGTCGTAAGAAGGGGGACTCACTGCTCGGTAGGTACATTGCACGACGACTACACTTTTAAGCGTGCACACGATAGTAGATAAGCAGCAGTAGCGTGTGGAGGTAGTTTGTGCTCTCTCTAGAACTATTGGGAAAGTGGTCAGAATACTGAGGCAAAACGAAGGCAAACCCATATCTCTATACTTAGGTAGATAGAGATCCAACTACGTGGTATCAATAAGTCCAGTAAGCCTTATTTTATGACCGGCATGAGAGAATAGACCGTTACGTCAAAAGCAAGAAGGAGAAGATATCTCTACCTTTCCGGCGTGTACTTGCAGGAATACGTCGAGACTGTGAGTTCCAAGTTGTGATCCAGTGTACAGAGTAACGCAGTGCAATAGGTGTTGTTGGGAAGTTGTACCAAAAGTTTCAAATCCCCCCACACACAAAAAAAAGAAGAATAAAAGTGCTTGTTGTGTAGATCACCATCTCTGTTTCCAAAGTGTGAAAAAAAAAGCAATATTTCGTGTGCCCTTCTTTATGCATCTGCCCACGGTATCAATGATCGTTGGATAATAGAAAGTGTCCCAGCTGTGTGGCAGCGTGCGGTACCGAGTATTCCCGGTGGTGCGTGTGAGTAGCCTGCCTGCCCCGTTTAGGTGTTGCGATCGCAGTGTGTGTGTGTGTCTGGCCCCTCGGTACGCACCATTAGTGGGCCGCGCCTCATTAGTCCATCGTAATCGACGTCGGCCACATCGGCACATCCACAACCACCATAGGGCCTATCAGGGTGCAGCGGCAGGAAGCAGCAGCAGCAGCGGTGCGTTCGCAACTTCACAACGGCCACAGCAACATGAGCGACACCTGCGGCTCGAAGGTGATCGAGTTCTACCAGGACTCGGTCGTCCTGATAACCGGTGCGAGCGGGTTCCTCGGGAAGGTGCTGCTGGAAAAGTTGCTGCGATGTCTGGACGCGCGCAAGATATATGTGCTGATACGCCGAAAGCGCGACTACAGTGCACAGATGCGATTAGAGCAGATTCTCAAGTCGATGGTAAGTTTGTGTGCGTGCGAGTGTGTGTGTGTGTGGATATGTCCGGCATCGTCGACGACGTGTGGCAGTGGCGTCGACGTCTACCCGACAATCGCGGATGTGGTTAAATGAGGCAAAATGAGTGAGGAAGAAATGCGCACAAGTGATCTAGATCGCCTGGGCCCGTGCCCCGGTACGGAGGCCTGGCGTGCAAGGTCGTTACGCTTAATTAAGCGTTCTTAAAATGCGTTATTGCGCGCTGGTCCGGAACATTAGGAACCGGGACAGTTATGCTCGGTCCGGTATCTTCCCACTTGAGATGTTTCTTCCACTCGCTTGGTTTGCTTAATTTGATGGATCCAGCTTCTATCATTTTCATTCCCGGTTGTCCATTAAGAATCTTCCCCCCCACCCTCCCTCCTGGTAAATGTACCTGACGCGTCTGACTTTGCCTTTTTTTTTCGTTCAGTTATTCGACCGTGTGCGGAACGAGACCAAGGCAGCGAAGGCCCTATTTGACAAGATCGAGGCGGTCGAGGTGAACTTCGAGCGGGATGATCTCGGCCTCGAGCCCGGGCTGCGCGATCGGCTCCGGCATGAGGTGGAGGTCGCCTTCAATCTGCTCGCCTCCGTGAACTTCAACGAAGCGCTCGACCAGGCGCTGGAAACGAACGTCGAGTGTACGCGGCGCGTCCTCAACCTGCTCAGCGGTGCCCGCCGCATCAAGTCCATCATCCACGTGTCGACGTTCTACTCGAACTGCAACCGGACGATGATCGAGGAGAAGATCTACGACGACATCGGGTTCGGCGGGTACGACAACATCAAGAACACGTTCGCCAAGCTGCAGGACGACCACAAACAGTTCCTGTCGCCGGTCGTACTCGGCACATTTCCGAACTCGTACACGTTCAGCAAAAAGTGTGCCGAGGTGGTGGTGCGCGACAAGTTCGGCCACCTGCCAATCGGTATATTCAGACCACCGATAGGTAAGTGCTTGGGCAGAAGTTATTCTACGGGCTCCAGGGAAACGTCAAGTCATCGTCAATCGATTAGACGCGTAATGTAGAGCATACTACCGTGATATTACTTATAATAATACTGCAACAACTCTGATGAATGTCTGATAATCAATGGGAGATAAAATAAATATTCACAGCTCTTATCAATATTAATCGGTAATGTAAATTACAAAACGTGCTCGTCTAGCACTAGATGCGTGAGAGTAATCTAACAATTATTTTAAGCGCAATGTCATGCGATCCCATCTGATCAAACCGTACACGACAATCGAACGGGAAAACATGCAAATGTCGAAGCTTTACACGCATGGCGTGGGTGCTGATCACATCCGATCTTTTATTGTTACCAATGTCTTTGCATAAATGTATCTTATCATTGTTTGCCCAGATTTTTATCCTAATTACTGATCGGCCCGGAACAAAGTAGCTGGTTGAGCTATTAATCAAGTTCACAATTCTCCAAGCTAAGCGTGACTTCCATCGGATCACATTGTTTTTCTTTTT
>KB663677.1:3528754-3568695 GCA_000349025.1 Anopheles minimus
GTTCTTTATTGAAATTATGTGTTTATTGCTTCTTTTTCACAGCAATACCATAAATAATTTAATGTTATTGTTCCATAAACCCATTTATCCACAAACTGTTGCCCAACTTCACGTCACGTGTGTTTCCGCCTTTCCTTCGACAATGATCCAAAAATCCATCAAAACGCCAACAAGGGTGTGTCGAGGTGATAAGGTTTGGTGTCTTGAAAAAAAAAGAGCGAAAAAAGAATACAAAACGCCCAGTGACATCATTTCAGAATATTATATCACACGCGGTACGAGGTCACTACATCAACAGCTGAGCGGTTACTGTTTAGGATAGATTTTGGGAGCTTCAGCTGATAACCGGTGTTTGCAGTATCAATGACTAATCCATCGATCAGTAAGCGACAGACCACGGACGGACAAAAAACACGGCGCGACCGATCTATTGACCAACGCTACGCATTGATAAGATAAATGGTTCCGGTGTTGTTCAATGCATGTCTATCTTTATCCAACGCTTCCGGTGTACGTCGTTTGTGTTCAAGGAATATAAATAATGATGAATTGCTTGGTTTGAAAACCTAGAATAGTAAGACATTTTAATTGTTTCTTAAAATTAAAAAAAATATTTTCGAACAGTTTTACTGGATGCGCCTAAATGCATGCAATTTGTCGAAATGAAGCATTTCTTAACGCACTTTGTTTCCTTCGAACGATTTTTGTTTTCTTTCTCAAATTAGGCAACATATGCAAGAATTTATCGAACGGAACATATTTCATTTAAAAAACCGACGCCATTTACTATAACCCACGCTATTACGGCACAACGCCGTTTACTTATGTTACGGAATAAATGTATTAATTATCTAATTATCGATACTAATTTGAACGAAACAATGTGCACAATTTCAAACCACCGCAGTTCACAAATTATTAACCACGGCTTGTGTGAATCGGTTAGCATTAATTGTACGGAACAATAAACATCTCGCACACCGGTGCCACTTCTTGCTTGGACCGTACGATTCTTCCTCGGCGCGTCTATTTTTGGTGTACCAGCGCGCTGTATTGGCGGTCCCGGCCCATCTCCCAGCTGATTGTAGGTGACGTGTTTATTTACGTACGCATAACCGAAGGAGAGCAAACATGTGCCGAAGCTGGAGGATGCACGTGCGTCATACGCAACATCAGTTGGTGCGGGTGACCCGACGGGGAATATCTTTAACCGAAAACAAAAGAAACGGCCGAGAGCAATAGTAGGCCAAATGGTTCGGGGTGGAAAAAGTGAAACCCAAAGCAAATGGCGATAAAGAAATGAAGCAAAAGTATCAAAGTAAGTAACATAAGTTACCAAGAAACCGCGCGCACACAAACACAGGCGAGCACGCAAAATCCCCGAAAACCGTGCTGTGGACATCGGTGGGAGCGGAGTCCACCCGAAATTCGCAACAAGCGCACCCAGTCCACCTTGCATAACCGAGCGTTGTGTTGGTGGAAAAGTGAAATGAGTAAAAAAAAAAAACACATATACTGGGTTCATCATTTGTGCGATCATCCGATCGATCTCGGCCAGGAGGATGGGTTTGGTGCGAGATGCGGGAGGAGACCCTCGTTCGCCTTAAAATTTCAGATGTAGTACGGCCGGGCCTCCACGGGCTCCGAATCACAACCGACGCGATGTTTGGGTGACCCGTTATGGAGGCCAACCGTCAGACGACCGAGACGAATCAGTGTCAGGTCGGTGTCAGGCGTGATCGCAATCTGGGCAAATCCAAAGATCGCCCGCTGAGAGTGGTTGGAGCTGGGGGAACCAAACAAACAACAGCCAATCCATAATCGCCATTTTGTAGGACACGGACAAGATTTGCTTTCCTGCTGTAACGTTCCGGGAACGGGTATATCCGCCTGTTTGGGCAGCATTCCGATGTTGGCGATACAAAAAAGGGAGAAAACAAAAGACTCCATAACTGAAAAGGCTTTCGGTATACCGAAATAAAGTATGTGGTTTTTAATTTTATCGCTTAACGTTGCGTTTTTCTTTCGCGGGTGGACAACGTTATCGATCCGCTCCGGAGTAGGGGGTTTGCGAATTGTGTAATTTTTGTATTGTTTCACGACCACTCTCGGCCTTGCAGGAAGATTATGGCACGTAAGCAAACTGAAGAATAAAATCATCAAAATCCCATTTTAACATGATCAGACGAGTTCGTTCGTCAAACTCAGCAAATGAATTTTGTTCAAATAACATACATTTACGGTCGTTAGAATTATTAACGTATTCATACAAACTTCGGCTAATCTACACGCCAACAGTGCGTCACTGCATACGAAACTAAACACAACAAACGCCCTTCAGTGTCAGGGTTCGAAGGCGCATTGCGTAAAATGCCATAACACACTGTACGGATATACACGCTATTTTTATGCGGCTGCCATATGCAAAAGAACTTTGCCTTTATGCTAGCATGTTTAGCTATTTGTCAACGAACAATTTTGGCGTCACATTTGTTCGTTCTTTCTGCTTTGTTTGCGCGTGTGTGTCTTAAAATCACGACAATTCGTTGTAATGTATTGAGAGTCTTTATTCATTTATGACATCTTCGCGTCAATTGTCGGAGTTTGTCCGCGTTGTAGTGCTTATGGTGTTCTGTTTCCTGAATGCGGCACTACGCTTTGATTTATTGTTTATTTATTATAATTTAAAAACTATTTTTGTTGTTTTCCTTCTATTGATGTGAAAAATCGTGGATCGTCCCCCTGAAGGTAGGCAAATAGTTTTTTAAAATCACCTATCAAACTTGCGTTGGATGTTTCTTGCATACTTTTAGGCGTTATTAGCTCGCGACAATTATTCAAAAGTTCTGTTTTCTTGTGTAATAGTTTAGAATACAAATAGAAACAAAACGTACAATTTACACATCTTTTTGGTGGTCCACATTTCATCAGTCTTTTGCATCCATTTACACCTTTCCGTCGTAGAGACGTCACGAATTTGGGGTGTTGAAACGACTCCACCTAGAGCTCCTTGACCGCCAGAATCGACCGGCAACCGGCAAGATCCGGCATCAATTGACACACACGTGTGACAGTTCCGGAAATACTCCCTTGCTGGAGCGACACAAACGCGCAGTCGCGCTCAAATCCACATCCCTTCCGTGTTATTGCTAATAACTTCTCAGATTCTCAGAGACCGGGACGTGACGTTGCCGTTACGTCATCATGCCGCATACACACCACGGCAAAGAGATCAGGACCCTCCGAATGGATATATACTTTGCAGAGTACTAACGATTTTCTCATCTCATCACTAAACATTTTCATGTTGTTGTTATTATTAAACTTATTTTTAAGATTCTTTTCATACCTTGTCACCCATTCCCTCTGTCGAAGCGTATTAATGCGTGTCATGTCTCACAAACCTTCTTAGTTACGGTTCTCCCTAGATGCCCCCTTTTTTTGCTGCAAACAACCCGGCTTTTTACTTACACTCTCGAAGACGATCCCAACGCAAGGTAATAATAATAAATGGCTTACAAACAAAAAAAAACCCTCGTGCGTGCAGAGAGCGAAGAAGCGCCGGGAGGAGTGCCCGGGCCGGGACGTGGTGTGTTACGTAAATTCTAATGCCTTACATCGCGAACCGGCTACAACGGCTACGCGAACGTACGCGTTATTCGCGGTCGCGGTTCAGCTGCTCCGAAAATCTGCCCAAAAATATACTCCCGCTGTCCCCTGACGCATCCGTGGTCGGCGCACCGTTTTTTTTTTTTTTTTCGGTGCCGTAACCGTTGAGTGGGAGGGGAGTCTTCGAAAGTGACCGCTGACCTGAATCTTCCGATGGCTCGAAGCCGTACCCCACCGGCCTACGGTTACTTCATTCATGCGATTAATTCATCGATTTCGGGCGAACACACGAGACACAACGGAAGGCGGGAAGCGAACGGTCAGTGATTGTTATTAAAAAAAACTCTCACACACACACACAAAAAGAAAAACAAATTGGAAAAAAGATGTTTTTAGAGTTTTAGAGTGTCATACAAATTTTATCCCACGAATTGGGGATGAAAAACAATATTGATAAACCACTTTGTGAATTAGGTGCCCTAAGAGTACTGAGTTTAAGCTGTAATGAAACTATTTAAATTAAAAAAAAAAACACAAAAAACAGTATTTTTCTCACAGGTTCGTTATTGTTTGTGATACCTATTATAAAAAATATATAACAAACATAAGAAAGAGTGAAATACGGCCCATTAATTTTTGATTTAAAAAAGTATATAATTAATATGAATTAATATGAATTAATATTAATATGATTAATAGAAATTTTGTCTAGCACACAAAAAAGCTGTAGCTTTTTATTCAAAATATTCACGAAATGTTAAATCCCAAAACCTTGTATAGAATAGAAGACAAACCATTAAATAATGTTAAACATAGTTTAAAAAATCATGTTACTTATACATATAATAAGGCGTCGGTTCTTAATTATATTTTTATAAAATAAAACACTAAGCTTACTAAAAACTACACCACTGTAGCTGCAAATTCGCCAATGAAAGCGACATTTGATATCCTTAATCCCCGTTTCCCCCATTCTAAGCGATGGTCCTAATCACCTTCCGCAGTACTTGTGCGTGTATAGCCAAAACATCAACAAATGCTCGAAATTTGCTACCAAACCAAACAAAAAAAACCTTTTCCCTTGAGCACTTCCCAACTTCCTTCTCGATCGCGTCTACCAAGCACCATTACGTAACACGTGCTGCGTGAGTGCGTACGTATGTGTGACCCTCTCCACGTTGGGATCCCGCAGTGCACGCGATCCGGGAATCAAAAATTGAAGCGAAAAAATAAATACATAAACACAAATCCCCATGCAACACGAACAATTTCTGTGAGTGGCGTAGATATATTCCAAAGCGCATATTGAGTTCCCTACTCTTTCGCGCATTTCCATCGGGTTGTGGCCTTCTCTCGGATCCTTTTCCTTTCATCTTTATCACCTGATTCGTTTGTTGTAAATTGTGCGTATTTTACCCTTTCTGTTTACATCGCTTACGGGTTCCCGTTCGTCTGTGTTGGTCCCAATTCGCGGTCCTTGTCTTGCACAGGGACCCCAACTGATATTTCATAATAACACATTCCTTGGGGCAGCAAAATTTCGATGGCCCCTCTCCGAAACCGCTCGGCTGCTGCGTGATCGTCAACCGTCCGAAGCGATGGTGCTGAGAAGAGACGACAATCGTTCTGTCTCTTTTGGGGCATGTGAGAAGCGCTTAGTATCGGTGAGCTGAAGAATACGGCGGGATCACCGCAACCACGGTGTACGTACGCTTTCTCCTGAACCGGACCTACCGAACCACATTCGAATCCACGTACCCGCGGGTGGTTGATGGCTTCGCATCGTCGCGCGTTTTTTTCATGGCCGCGTTGCCTTCATTCGGAGATGCCCTTTCCCTTTCAGTTTTTTTTCTCTTCTTTTTGTGACGGTTCAAAGCTGGTTCGTTTGTTTATCTTCTCGATTCCATTCACTTTCTCCCACGGCCGTTGGGGCAAGGTTTTGTGTTTTTTTTTTTCCTCTCTCATGTCTTTCGTATGCATTCTACTGAATGCACCCCGATGCATTCCTGGCATAGTTCTTGTACACTTTGGTCCCCTTAGCATCAACGGGAACTTTTACTCCAAAACCGCTCCTTGCTTACTGCGCACTGATTCAATTGATTAAACCATCGTCCCAAGGGCATCCGGAATGAGCAGCGCGACGCACCCGGAAGAATAAACGGCCCCAGTCCCTTTAATTCTTTAAAAGGCGTCTAATAAAAGTGGAATAACAAACAAAATAACACACCGCAAACATCCTGCATCGAAACAGGGCCCATAATTGGGGGCACATTATGCACGCAGGCGTTAGGTTCAACGTCCCTGCTATCGGGTGTCCCGTATAGGGTGGTCTCGGTTTGGATCCCGCGTCTCATGCCCGTGTTCGACTTTTAACCTTCAGGGAGCATTAAGGCTATGCTAACGGTAGCATTATGCTTATGGATAATGCACACCACATCCCAAACATCAATCATGCTTACCCCGGGGCCAGAAACAGGGCAGTTAATTTGATTGGTTGCGTTGTGTGCACAACACACTGGGTTGTGATTCATTTGGCGACTGTATCTCATGCTCCATTCTGGACATTTGAATGGAAAAAATGTCGGTGTGTAATCTTCCCGGTAACAGGATAACGAAACAGACAGACCCATTTTGACAACCTGCCATCCGGAGATATGACATTTAAATCGTCACACATACACACCCACGCTTCACACACACATAGACACAATTGGGAGTGGGACAGGAATGTGACACCTTTCCGCTTGCGGTATATGCAAAACGTGGAAAGGAAAACGCAGTGAGCGCGTGCTGACGGCGGGATTTAAAATTGCACCTGAAGAATCAACCACCAGCGTATATTCCAGTGTTCAAAAGAGCAAGAGAGAGATGGAAAGTGAGACAGGGAAAAACTGGGAGAAGAAAACATTACGCCGTAGCGAAAGTAGGACGAATCTCACGGTGAAAGTTTTCTGCTCACTCGCTGCTCTTGCCTTCTCTCGGTGCGTTCGCGTTCATCGACGAACTCATCTCACGAGCAAATCCGTCGGAGCAGCAATCGCGTGTGAGCCAAAGATGCGACCTGAGTAAAAATGAAACCGTTTGCAGTGTGAGTTTTTCGTTAAACGGTTGGGAAATTGTTGATTTTGAAATGCGTTTTGAGAAGGGAAGTGTTTAAATGTTCGGCGGTGTAGATAGTAACGGTTTCAACTTTCATGAACCGGTACCAAATTTCAATCCGTTCCATTACCCCGTACGGGTAAAACAAAAAGTCAAGATTTACTGTAAGATGAGGGCCTTCAATTAATTTTAAAGAAGTTAATTTTTTTTCTTTAATTATGAAGAAAGGCCAAGCCGCATTGTTTGGCAACTTAAGCATATAAGCAGGACACAATTTACATTGGTTGAGACACATTTCCTACTCCGAACCGTTAAAAGGCGCCTTATCCTGGGTGTACTTCACTGATTTTTTGATCCTCCAGAAGATCATGAACGAATCGTATAATAAGAGTTGATGTCCAGAGAGGACAAAATTACACAAATTCTTGCTATGATCTCACAGCATAATTCAAAGATCTTGGGAACTGTGCAAGCTAGCAGTCTTCGGAGATATTGCATGTATATTAGACTCTGAGAAGAGGTTCAAGAACGACTACAATAAGATTGTGTCAGTAAGAACGAGACATTAGCGACATCAACGAAATTAGAAGTCGTATGTTAATATTTGCTGGAGTCCGGTTAATAGTAGTGGGGGTCCGGTGGCCGAGCAGATAATGACGCCGGTCTTAAACGACAGGACTGGGACTATCAACATACGAGTCCTATACGGATCGTTCCATCGTAGTGAGGACTGACCATAAAACTTCGTGGTTTCTATAATTCTCGTAAGCCAGGAATAGCAGTCTTAAAATTAAACAATAATCCCCACACACTAAATCGTCCCATATTCTTCCACATTCAATATCCCAGAGAAATGGCGGTTTCAAATTAACACACCCATCAGGAATGGCCGGCCGGGCTGGTGGAATGTCTCACTGTCCAGGGAACTGCGCATTGTGAGAAAGCATTCATGGTATCCCGTGGATATTCATTCGGATTCATTTCGAATTAACACGCGAAACTGAACGGACGTGCGTGCGTGCGTGCACCCTAGTTCTCTCTCAAGATTTGAGACCGTAAACAGATATACCCACGCCCGCCCCAGTAACAGGATATCCCAAATAGTAATGCAGCCATTAAATACGTACCCAACGTTGTGCACTTTTTGGCGTCGGTGAAAAGTTGTCTCAATTTCCTTTCCTTTTATTTTATGATTTCGGTATCGAGTGAAACAAAACGGCCCGGAGGTGCGACCGTGTCTGCATAATCGCCCTGTTGTGCTTTTTTTTTTTTGTTGCTGTTGTTGTTTAAGTGTGCGAACGGATTCATGTGATAGAGCGTGATGCAGTGGTGCTCTACTTTACAGCCGGCTTAGATGGATTTACTCGCATGTCTTATTGGGCTGGTTCGAAGAGCGCCAGCCAGAGAGGCCAGAGCAGTTAGCTCCGTTCATGTTCAACCGACGTAGGGGGTGCGTTGAGTAAAACGGGTGGTGGTTGTGCGCACCTGCAGGGCCCGCACATGCTACGCGGCCAGTGCCGGACCCGCGCGTTCAGTGATGTTTTGGATGTTGCGTGCGCTCTATCGTGTTCGGTACGGTCGGTCAGTTGGTCAGCAGTCGAGAGCGAACCAGTCGGTAACGGGAACTCCCTCTAGCAACATCTTCGTCTTCAGACTACCTGACTGCAGACGGACAGACAGACCGCCAGTAACCCTTTTCCGACCGAGAGTTCTAATCGAAACGGTTGTGGCAGGTGTTGTGTGTCGTCCGTGCAATGAATGATGCGTGAATGGTTTGTGGATAACGCGTGTGCGATCACCAACATTTCGAGTTATTGGTGCAGTGACAATCTACGGAGACAACTTTCGGATATACGTGCGTTCCATGCAAGGACGACTGGTCATAAGATGCAGCAGATGCTCTTGGAAGTGCTGCTGTTGTCCTAACCCCTCTGTGTCTTGACGAATGTCCTTCGCTTACCTGTGAAAATTGGATGCAATCCAAACGAACCGGGTAGGCTTACCGGACACCGTAGCCTCTTTAGGCCAGAACGGTTGCAATTGCAGAAGGCAGCAGGGAACAACACACAAACACAGGGATAAAGTGTTATTGGGCGACCTTAAATTAGGCGATTAGGCGAAAAAGGGAAAATGTTCCGGCGTCAGTTGCCTGTCGGCAAGCAGGCGTAGTTCCCAATTGCAGAAAAAAACAGCGTGTATTAAAACAGTGCCGTACAAGCCGGAAGACCAGGGACACTCCACACACACACACGGAAAAAAAGACCCGGAGAGATTGTGACAGTGCACAGTACTCGCTCAAAACAGCAAAAAAAAAATAATACCACCACCCTCCACCAACAACATGACGTGCCGTTCCCTGATGGAAGAGGGGGTGTTGCAGAGAGTTGCCTGTGCCCGCCACGAGTGTGCGCACAAAAGGAACGGGCGACGAAAAGCACTTGTCTTTCGATGCCTTTTTGGAAGTTGGCAGGAAAACTGGGCGCACGGATGCTGGCGGGCTGTGGTCGGGTGATCACGGGTATTTCCTTCCCCGGGTTCTTCCTTCCGGGCGCCGTCTACAGGGTTAACTCCGTTCGGTGCGGTTATTCTGTTTTTTTTTGCAACTCGCCCAACAGCGACGGGACGTGTAAGTGGCTACGCAACGGCCAAACAATTCCGGCGGTCCGTTACGAATCCCGGGGGGTAGTTTCGGGTGCGGGATGTGCGTCCAGATTGATTGGGGCCAGGAAGTTAGGCAACCAAAGGGAAAATTATCTTCCCTAGCACAAATCTTAATGCATAGCCCGGAGGGAGATAGCGAAAGTGTGGCTTTTGAGTGTGTGTTTTTGTGCGAGTGTATGTATGGGTGAGATTCCACCTTCCGCATGGTGATTTTTTTATGACCGAAACGAATGGACCGAGTGGAAGTGTCGTACAGCGCGTCCGTATCTGTATCAGAGCCCTTCGGCAACCTAATCTGCCCTAATCGGTCGACACTCTAGGCGTGGTGATTGAAGTTTGCATGATGCAATTTGAGGCAAACCGCGAGACCGAAGGGGATATCTGAGACACGTACAGAGACACACACACACACACACACGCGAAGAGAGCGAGAAAGAAAGAGAGCAAGCTTTAGTACCAATTACCAAACCATCATCCACTCCGTAATGTCGCCAACCACCCGCCCCAAAAACCTTAACCCCCTCGTTCAAACGCACGCAGAGGATCCCGCACATCGGCACACATGCGCACACACCAGCGTGCACGTGTTTTTCAGTTGACAGCACGACTCCGTTTGACATTCCGCAAAAATTCCTGCCCTACTATCCACCCCCTGCCCTTTGGGCGAGTGGGGCCAGCCCGCACAAACGGAAACGGTGTAAATTGATTAATATTTAAAGTGCAGAATTTCGTAGTCGCGCGCGCCTCGCCGTAGTAAGCGAGTGTATATAGAGTCACCACCGGCCACTAGAGTCGCCTTTTTTTCGTGCTCCGGTTTCTGTATAGGGGGGAGGGCCGGAGACACCAGCGTCATCGCTGGTGTGCAAGGGCAGCATTTGTTTACATGTCGATGCACTTGCTTCTTTGGCGTCTGACAGAGGGAGGGGTGGAAGGGAGGGAGATATTGGTGGGGCCGATTGAAGAATTGTTGATTGAAACCTTCCTTTCGCTGTGCAGTGTGTGCCCCTCTTCGGAGACCATGCGTTCGCTACGCAGTACTTCAGTCGTAAGAAGGGGGACTCACTGCTCGGTAGGTACATTGCACGACGACTACACTTTTAAGCGTGCACACGATAGTAGATAAGCAGCAGTAGCGTGTGGAGGTAGTTTGTGCTCTCTCTAGAACTATTGGGAAAGTGGTCAGAATACTGAGGCAAAACGAAGGCAAACCCATATCTCTATACTTAGGTAGATAGAGATCCAACTACGTGGTATCAATAAGTCCAGTAAGCCTTATTTTATGACCGGCATGAGAGAATAGACCGTTACGTCAAAGCAAGAAGGAGAAGATATCTCTACCTTTCCGGCGTGTACTTGCAGGAATACGTCGAGACTGTGAGTTCCAAGTTGTGATCCAGTGTACAGAGTAACGCAGTGCAATAGGTGTTGTTGGGAAGTTGTACCAAAAGTTTCAAATCCCCCCACACACAAACAAAAAAAAGAAGAATAAAAGTGCTTGTTGTGTAGATCACCATCTCTGTTTCCAAAGTGTGAAAAAAAAAGCAATATTTCGTGTGCCCTTCTTTATGCATCTGCCCACGGTATCAATGATCGTTGGATAATAGAAAGTGTCCCAGCTGTGTGGCAGCGTGCGGTACCGAGTATTCCCGGTGGTGCGTGTGAGTAGCCTGCCTGCCCCGTTTAGGTGTTGCGATCGCAGTGTGTGTGTGTCTGGCCCCTCGGTACGCACCATTAGTGGGCCGCGCCTCATTAGTCCATCGTAATCGACGTCGGCCACATCGGCACATCCACAACCACCATAGGGCCTATCAGGGTGCAGCGGCAGGAAGCAGCAGCAGCAGCGGTGCGTTCGCAACTTCACAACGGCCACAGCAACATGAGCGACACCTGCGGCTCGAAGGTGATCGAGTTCTACCAGGACTCGGTCGTCCTGATAACCGGTGCGAGCGGGTTCCTCGGGAAGGTGCTGCTGGAAAAGTTGCTGCGATGTCTGGACGCGCGCAAGATATATGTGCTGATACGCCGAAAGCGCGACTACAGTGCACAGATGCGATTAGAGCAGATTCTCAAGTCGATGGTAAGTTTGTGTGCGTGCGAGTGTGTGTGTGTGTGGATATGTCCGGCATCGTCGACGACGTGTGGCAGTGGCGTCGACGTCTACCCGACAATCGCGGATGTGGTTAAATGAGGCAAAATGAGTGAGGAAGAAATGCGCACAAGTGATCTAGATCGCCTGGGCCCGTGCCCCGGTACGGAGGCCTGGCGTGCAAGGTCGTTACGCTTAATTAAGCGTTCTTAAAATGCGTTATTGCGCGCTGGTCCGGAACATTAGGAACCGGGACAGTTATGCTCGGTCCGGTATCTTCCCACTTGAGATGTTTCTTCCACTCGCTTGGTTTGCTTAATTTGATGGATCCAGCTTCTATCATTTTCATTCCCGGCCGTCCATTAAGAATCTTTCCCCCATCCCTCCCTCCTGGTAAATGTACCTGACGCGTCTGACTTTGCCTTTTTTTTTCGTTCAGTTATTCGACCGTGTGCGGAACGAGACCAAGGCAGCGAAGGCCCTATTTGACAAGATCGAGGCGGTCGAGGTGAACTTCGAGCGGGATGATCTCGGCCTCGAGCCCGGGCTGCGCGATCGGCTCCGGCATGAGGTGGAGGTCGCCTTCAATCTGCTCGCCTCCGTGAACTTCAACGAAGCGCTCGACCAGGCGCTGGAAACGAACGTCGAGTGTACGCGGCGCGTCCTCAACCTGCTCAGCGGTGCCCGCCGCATCAAGTCCATCATCCACGTGTCGACGTTCTACTCGAACTGCAACCGGACGATGATCGAGGAGAAGATCTACGACGACATCGGGTTCGGCGGGTACGACAACATCAAGAACACGTTCGCCAAGCTGCAGGACGACCACAAACAGTTCCTGTCGCCGGTCGTACTCGGCACATTTCCGAACTCGTACACGTTCAGCAAAAAGTGTGCCGAGGTGGTGGTGCGCGACAAGTTCGGCCACCTGCCAATCGGTATATTCAGACCACCGATAGGTAAGTGCTTGGGCAGAAGTTATTCTACGGGCTCCAGGGAAACGTCAAGTCATCGTCAATCGATTAGACGCGTAATGTAGAACATACTACCGTGAAATTACTTATAATAATACTGCAACAACTCTGATTAATGTCTGATAATCATTGGGAGATAGAATAAACATTCACAGCTCTTATCAATATTAATCGGTAATGTAAATTACAAAACGTGCTCGTCTAGCACTAGATGCGTGAGAGTACACTAACAATTATTTTAAGCGCAATGTCATGCGATCCCATCTGATCAAACCGTACACGACAATCGAACAGGAAAACATGCTAATGTCGAAGCTTTACACGCATGGCGTGGGTGCTGATCACGTCCGATCTTTTATTGTTACCAATGTCTTTGCATAAATGTATCTTATCATTGTTTGCCCAGATTTTTATCCTAATTACTGATCGGACCGGAACAAAGTAGCTGGTTGAGTTGATGCAAATTTTGATTGTAAAGTTCGAGCTATTAATCAAGTTCACAATTCTCCAAGCTAAGCGTGACTTCCATCGGATCACATTGTTTTTCTTTTTGCTTCCCTAAATACACGATTCACACGTGTACGATTAATTAGTGCGTTTAATACGCGCCCTACATGGAACAGGATTTAAGTACCCCGTCGTACTAACTGTGTGTCGTTTGCCCTTCTATCCCCCCCACTTCCCGTTCCCAGTGACCTCCAGCTACCGGGAGCCCGTACCTGGATGGGTCGATAACTTTAACGGACCGAGCGGTATGGTGGTGCCACTCTCCCAGGGACTGTACAGTGCCGCCCTGCTCGATCCCAAAAAGAAGCCGTTCATCGTACCGGTCGACTTCTGCGTCAATGCGCTGCTCATGTGCGCGTACGATGTGAGCAAATCGAGCGTCACCAAGAGCATTCCCGTCTACAACTACACCGACGACTGCAACCTCTGGACCTGGGATCAGGTGATCAATGGATTCTTCAGCGGTCTCGGCCCAATCCGGAAACTAGTGGCGTAAGTATTTTGAGATGTTGGGGTTTTACTGGTAACAATGTTCTAATGTCTTTACTTGTTGTGGTTCTTCTTCCACATACAGAAAATACTTCACCGGCACAATCACGGTCAACCCGGTGCGGTACGCAATCTGCAAGCGAATCATGATGTTCCAGGCATTCTGTCTGGACCTGATCCGGACCTTCACTGGAAAGGAAAAAATGTAAGTGTCCATCAAAGTCGCGTGTTACTGTAATTCCTCTGTAGGCCGTAATTCTTCAATAAGCGAACAGTCGAGGCCTCGAGTGGAAGCCGTCAGCCATCCTGACATGGTTCGGTTTTCAGTGTCCGTTACCGATTTATGGGTTATATATGCATTTGTTAGTATATCTTCTCTTTTTTTTTGCAACCCTGTGGCATGAAAAGAAAAACAACCATAACGGACACTGGAACGCTTTCCCTAGTTGCGGTCGGGAAGCTTCCCACAACAACACTGCCACCGCCACCGGGAGTCTCACGTCAGCTGTGCCAGATAGCTGATGCTACTTCAAGAGATCCGATTGTGTGGTAACGGTAACTGCGGCTCCCTAGACCAGAGTGCCAGTCGGTTGTGTACATGTGTGTATGGTGGTTTTAATTTTCTTTCCACCTCGCTGAAATCCACTGACCGCTAAGGCTTTCTTCTAGGGGGATAGACGTTACCCCCCGTGGAAGATGGATGGTGGTTTCACGCAAAAGGAAAAATAGCACGCCAGATGGTAGTGGTGATGGTGGAGGTGGCACACACACACACACTGGAAAGGTTTCGCGAAATTCCGCAAGAGAGTTTGTTGCTCCGGTTTGGCTTCGGTGGGCTCCCGAAACCACCCCGCGCACTAACTTTGTGCGGTGGCCGGGGCCTTCCTGAGCTCTTCCCAAGCCGCACCGTCGAACTATGTGTGTGCGTGTGTGTGTGCCGCGGAAGGTTCGCTGTTTAATCAATGGCAAAACTGGGTTAGCCGGCACGGATAGCGACCACATCCAGTGGTAAGAGTAGGGAACTGCAGCAAAAAAAAATAATGGAGCGCATTGTAGCGCCACGCAACCGATGGCGATGGGTCATTGGGATTTGTTCACTTCACTGTTGCCTGGTCGGAAAACTCAACAACACCGTACATCATAAATTAAGACCTTCCAAGCAACGGCACAATGGAGAAGGTCGAAGATCTGACGAAAAGAAAACTTGAAGGTATAGTTTGGGAATGTATGGAACGTTTTTGGATTCACACACACACACACGTTCGGTAATGCAAATTGTGGACCGCGCAAACCAGATTTCATAAAGCTTTCACCCGTGCGATCAAGCGCGTGCGATCGATGAACTCGATCCCGTTCCGCGTGACTCATCGGGCCAAGCAGCGGTACAAGACAGCGGCAGCTAGTGAGTGGATTGCAATTTTTCCTTCCCTTGCTTTATGGTGCCGTTTTTTTTTTGGAGCATCTTCGCGGTGCAAATGATAGCACCCGGTACAGGTGAAGGAGGGAGGGAGAGATCGTTAAATCATTCCGCTAGAGGTGCCTTCTTTACCACGGAAAAGCGTTCATTTGTAATTTTTGTCTTTTTTTGGTTTAACTTTTTTTTCCTCTTTTCGTCCATCTGGGGTGGATGAGTTTTCATTTCGTTGACACAGAAAAAGATACACCCAGACGCACTGGATGTACGTAATCGGCGAGAAAGGTGTGCCTTTTCTGTGTGTGTGTGTGTGTTTTGTTTTTTTTGGGAACAGCAGTGCTTTGATTTGTACAGATGAAGCGATTATTTAATGATCTGATAGCATATTTATGATCGTTGACGAACGTGTGAGCAGTAATTAAAAAAGGCAAGCGAGGACCCAATTGTCTTTCACCGATTATGGTGTGTGGTGTACCAATAAGTGTTCTGGTAAATGAGACAATTGCGAGATCATTCAATTAGGCTTGAAATTAGCTCATTAAGAAGATAAGACTCATTTTGTTTTTTTACACCACATTGCAAGTTTGAACTCCAACTTGCACTGTTAAAAGTGTCCCAATAATTATCCCCAATGAGGTCAATCTTCGGAAAGCAGGACTGGAAAATTGTAGACAATAAGGGTGAACTTCTTTGAAGTTACTATAAGCGTTGTTTAAAACAAAATATAAGTTATAACAGTCGGAATTCCGAGCTTCCAAGGATACCCAGAGAACCAGGAACTCTCTGTTCTTCAAGGAAATCGTAATGTACAATAGAACAGTCAGCAGCACAAATTAAAGATGCGAGAAACTTCCTTTCATTGAGATGAGGATTTGTAACTATAATTGTCAACACGATCTTGCTGATTATTAATTGATTCATATTTAGGACTAAAAAAGAGATAACTCAGGGTTGAGACACGCGGGTGTAGAAGTGGACATTCAAGAGATACCCGAAAAATCTATCCATCTTGTAGGAAAAGGAAAGTAAATCTTTCACTCTAAATTGGAGTCTGAGGTACTGGCAATATGCCTAGACATCAGAGTGTCCTAAAAGCTGGTAGACTGTTATTCAATTAATGGTACTCGAGAGACCACTTTTCCTCAAACCATTTACTCGATAAGGTTTTTGCACATTAAAGGCATTAAAGTTTCAAGTTAAGGCTGTGTTTGGGAATGAAGTGAGACCTAACATCATCATCATCATATTATCCGTTATCAAAAATCCTCAGCCAGAATAAATATGTATCTGCAGTGAGTTAAAACAGTACGCTATTTCGCAGAAACCAAGGCAACTGTTACAATCCGCAGATAGTAATTTCCAGTGCGAGAATCCGCAATAATGACTTCACCGAAAGCTCATTATCATCTACACGCAGCTTTCCTTGCCAGCTAGCAGAAGTGGGGTGCAATTTAAAAAATTACTCCTTTTTAAGCCCGTTAACATCTGCACACACTGTTACGCTGGAAACGGATTTGGCGGATGAATCTATCGCCAGTAAGCTGTACACGTGTTACTGATGTGTGGATAGAACTTGTGAAACAAACAAAACCTCACGGGTTACAGTAAGTTCCGAGTTCCAGCTTGGAAAATGGTGATAAAGAATTCATTCACCGTCACTATGAAGAAGTTGTTTGTGCAAAATTAAAATGCATTAAAAATTGAGAGTGAACCCACGCTGGACTTGGATGTGGAAGTTTCGAGCGGAGTTGTCCTTCCAAGTCCAGCATCCATGTGTGAAATAAATATTAGAACCAAGTGTGACGTCAATGAAGAAATCGAAAGTTTGAGGATATTTTTTGGGGAGTTTTGGAATCCAACTTTAAATAAATTCAAACGCTTCACGTTTTTCTTGAAAGTGTCGTTAATTGTCCTTGAAGAGTCGAACGCTTGCAGAGCTAGTATCAGTAACATACTATTGAACCTTCTCACGCCAGCAGAATGTTGAGCAAGCGGGCAAGTAATGCGCCAATTCGTTCGAGCTGTCTCCGCAACAAATATGTCGCTGGCGAAATCGGAGTGCGACGAATCGCAAACTCGTCTAATGCAGCGCCGTAAGAACACGTGCACGATCTCGCTGTCCATGGTCAACGGGTTTCCAGATTTGCGGTGTAATGAACCAAGTTTGAACGTTGGAAGGATTTGGACTTGAGAGCCGAATGCTCTGCAATAGACAGCAACTTCCCTTTCCCCGGAGTTGGAAAGTGTGCTGATGATGCCCTCGGTCATATGCACTCTCGGGATACATATAGATCTTTCGCTCGGTGGTGAATGGCGGTGGACGTGGCCGTGTCACCAGATTCGGACGCGGTTTCCGAAGGCGATCGAGAGGTGCATAGAGCTGCAGGTGAGCAGAGATTGCATAATTAGTGCCCGATGAACTGCTGCACCACAAGAATGGTTGACGAGCGGTTGCAACAGCTTCGCAATAGCGTTTATCGCCGGGTCCCTTGAAGGGTTCTTTACCGGTTTCCAAAACGATTGGGGCAATTGGTAGCAAGTTGTTTATGTTGCACCTTCGCCGGGGGTTTTCTTCAATCAGCTGTTCCGTAACACATGTGTCCAACTTTGTATAGGTGGTTCAATTAAAAAGAAAAAGCATTGGTTCTTTCATTCCTTTACCCTTCCGATGTGTACTCTTTCCCCCATATTGAGGTAACCTCCTGTCTGTGTTTACCATTGGTCAGATTGAATAATGCGCATCAATAATTTAAAAAACCCCTTTCTGATAACCATCAATTGTTCCCCCGCATGGTTTACGATTTCATGGTAAACAAAAAAAAACCTCGGTGACCTCTTTCTAATCTGCGCGGGAAGTCCATAAGGCACCTGGGGTACGGGTTTAGGTGAACTCCCCTCCCGCCCCTGACCGCGTCTGATGCTTATGTAACCTGTGACCCAAAAATTCATACCGGGAAGGTCCCGACACATGGAACCAAACCGAACCGATCATGGTTTCCGCCTCCCTACCCGGTGCGGTGCAATCCGGTTTTGCAAATGGCTGGAGTCGCATGAGATGATGCTAATTTTTGGGAGCACGAAATCTCGCGACATACCTATTACATGGCACATCGCATTCAAATGGACTCGATTCGGTTATGTCAGCCGTTGGACGATGACAACGCATGGAGTAGGTTTTTTGTTGTTCGCTTCTTAGTTTTCTTTGGGAAACCTTCACCGAGAGCTGTATGCAGTGTGCGAAAGTGCTCTTGAAAGGTGCAATTATTTAATTTACTCTTCGTGCGATCGATGGCATCATCCTCGTGCCAGTTAGTTTATGTTGATGGCTAGTGTTACTACTTATCCTTCACTGTCTACAAATATGAATCCACCAAAGTGCTTTGGAGTTATGTTTAACGTTTTATCGCTTTACTTACCTTTTGTTTTCAGAATGCAACGATTGTTCTCCAAGATGGTGACGCTGAGCGAAGTGTTGCGCTTCTTCTGCCTGAACGACTGGAAGATGACTAACGCCAACATCCGCCGGATCAGCGACGAGATGTCACCGCTCGAGGCGGAACTGTTCCCGCTCGACATCAGGAAGATCGACTGGACCGAGTACTACCGGAACTTTGTGCCGGGCGTGATCAAGTACGCCGTCCAGCCGCGCAGCCCGCGCAGTCCCAGCATCAGCGAGCGGAAGCTGAAGGAGTCGAAGCTGCGGGAAACGAAAAAGCTCAACAGTGGCCTGTTCTTCCTACTGTGGAGTTCCGTGTTTATTATCGCGCTGAAGATATTCAAAAATCTCTTCAACAAGGTGTGAAGAACTTTCCAACTCCAAGTACGCTTCCAATTTATTTAGGTTGAATTTAAGACGGAAAATGGGACACGAACACAACAGCATCACTTACACACATAAACACACACACATCCATTCTTTAAATGCTAAACGGGAAGGGGGTATATAGGCAGGATGCATAGATCCTGCAAACACGGCGCCACACGCAGCAACCAGCAAGCAGCCAGCAAGCCAGCGAGTCGCAACAACAACTATTTACTGAACGCAAGTAACAACACGAACACAAATACACACCCACACACGACACATGAAAACGGAAACGGAAACATCAACATCACGACAACATCATTTAACGTATAGAGTAATAATAACAAGAAAAACAACAACTTTGCCACTAGCTACGTAGAGCTAAGATACCTGAAGTTCAGTGACAGATTTTTTCCACAAATGATAACGATTAAATTAATTAATGAATAAAATAAACATTTTGTAGGCTTTTTTGTATCCGGTTCCGGGTTTTGCTTCATTTTCAACTTTGTAGTGCGTATATCACAAGTGAGGTAATTGAAGGATTTGCAAATTTACCTCTATAAACTAAGCGTACGGTCTTGATTGCGTAAAGGACAATTGCTGAATAAGCGGGATGACTACGTCTACCAAAAGTTCTCGTTTTGGCAGCTATCAGCTACTAAGCAGCGTAAAAGAAATTGTAGGGCTTATAAGTGACCATAGGCAGCTTTTAAGCAGCTCTATTTTCTATAGTCATATCTTTGGGTATATGCCTTTAATAATTATGCGATATATATCAGCTCTCCTTAAGAATGCCTTCAAAAATATAAAAATAACTGAGACCTCTCTGTTCTTTACATAATTTCTAAAAAATGATTCCAATTCAATTTCATATCGTTGAGATGTTTTTTGTTGTGTAGTAGAGCCTTAACATTACCGAGCCAGTGTCAAATGCGTTGACACATCCAAACGTCATTTCAAAAACCCGCGCATTTCAAACAAATTGTGTAGCGCAACAAGAGCAGAGCTGTGCGTTTGTGTTGTTTTCATTTCTATAATTTTAAGTTAAATATCCGTGTGGTTGGCAGTAGAATGAGTGCTTACTTTGCCGACATCGATGCCGTCTGTTCAACGCTCGGTTGGATGGATGGCGATGTGTATAAGATGGATCCGGAGGCGGTACAGGGCTTGAAGCACCTGATATGGATTTTGAAGCAGGACCGACCTGCGCACGAGTGCCGTCGTTACATCGGTGGAAAGCGTATCGTGCAGACCGATCTAATACCGATGGTTATCAGCAATTTCGACAAGCCGGATGTGGTCGATGTACTGTTGCGACTGCTCGTCAATCTGTCATTTCCTACCCTGCTGCTGTACAACGGAAACTATCCGCGTGATCCAGTGGAGCAGAGAAAATTCATCCGGCTGATAGAGATTTGCGAGGAGTACAAGGAAGCGTTTTCGTTGAAAAGTTTCTGGTCGGTGCTGGGCGATCGGTTGGAAAAAATTCTTCATACGGTTTGTATTTAATCCCCCTTACGTGTCGGATCGATGATTTGATTCATTATTTTCCTCCACCATAGGATTGGGCATTACGCAGTGAAGCAGATGGGCTTATTATCGAACGCATCCTGGTGCTGATTCGAAATGTGCTTCAAGTGCCGACGAATGTAGAAAGGGAGAAGCGCTTCGACAACGATGCCAGCCAGCACGATTGTTTGCTGTGGGCGTTACACCAAGCCGGCATACTGGACATCATCCTGTACATTCTTGGTTCGCCGCATGAAAACCGTTTCCTCATACATACGCTCGAGATCTTAAGTCTTGCGTACCGGGAACAAACGGCAATACACCTTGCGGATGCAACACTGCAACGCACCAACATCGAGAAGAAGACGGATGAATTGTTGCTGATAAAAGCTCGAAAACCATCGGCGGCAGTTGTGGCGGCACGCAGAAAACCAACCTCAATGCGCCACTCGTGGTTTCGCGGTACGTACACGTACAACAATCACAAATCCATCTCCGACAGTGACGCAGTATGCCATCAATCGTTGGGCAAGATCATGCGGATGGAATTCAGTGCGGAGAAACATCGGCAGAAGGTGTCGTTTCGGCAGGCGAAAGAAACGGAAACGCTCGAACGGAAGAGCATCTTCTCGGTGCGGCTGTTTCTGCGCGAATACTGCATGGAGATACTGCGTGTCTACAACAATATGGTGCGACAGGCGAGACGGCATCTAGATCAGCATGGAACGTCTGTTTCGGAATTTCATGACGATTCGTATCTTCTGTGGGCTATACGGTTCTTTCTTGAGTTTAATCGACACTGCGGATTCAAGATTGAGCTCGTGAGGTAAGGCTCCCTTTCTCGTGGTTGGAACGTCGCTTATATCATATTTTATATCTTGTAGCGAATCACTTAGTATCGACACTTTCCACTGGACCATAACGCGCATGGAAACATACACCGGAAATATTGTTTCGGATAAGACGCGTAAATCGATCTGGGCAAGAAGGCTTCATCTAACTGTACAGGTAAAACAGCTGTTCAGGAAGTATAATACAGTTTTTATGTATATAGAAACTGTGTCTCAAGCTCATACAATTTTCTTTATTAAAATATTCTTCTCGTTTATTCCACAAACACAATTAGACCTACCGGGAACTGCTGAACAACATGTATGCGCTTGAAAAAACGAAAGATCCCACCGCAACCGAGCTGCTATCCGTGTTGCAAAACAACATTTTCTACGTTGTGGAATATCGCGAATCTACTATACATTTATTGACAAACTTTAAAGATTCCATCCATACGAAGTAAGGATTCCCGGAACATTTTACCACCACAAAACATACAATTCTTGATCATTTTTTAGAGCCTTCCTTAGAGATGTTGTCGAAGTTGCTCATCTGTTCTTCAGCATGTTGCAACGGTTCTGCAAAGGTACGGTACGCGTCCAACAACGAGTAAAGGCGAAGCGTAAGAAAAAGGCCAAAAAACAAACTCGAAAGGAAAAGTCAATGGAGGAACAGGTTTGTTATTTTCATCCTCTTTAATAATCGGTTCTGCTAACTGACCGTATGTCACTACTTCACTACAGGAAAATGCAGAATTCCTATGGCTACAAGAGGCACCAGATGTTGCAACTTTACTGGAAAACAGCGAGCTGAAACAAGGTGATCTTCCAACACCGTACGACGCGGCGTCATCCACTCCAGTTGAAGAACAAAAGTAATTTTCTTTGTACTTAGTGTTTCTTGTTTCTTTTATTAACATAATTGTGTATCCTTCTTTTTGTCCAGAGGAGAATGTGTGAAGCGCATCCATACATTACTTCGCGACAAGCAGTATGAGCAGGCAATTAAAATGTTATACGCCGCAAGGTATGGTATTCTTACATTTTGCACATGGACAATGGTGCACTAATGCCATTTGTTTCCACAGATCGGTTTGGACATTAGATGACTGCTTTGGCGATGAGACGGCCAGTCCAGATGAGGATTTGATAACGCTTCGAGACATATTCATGGCAAACCTGTCCTCTGGTAATGTTTTAGAGCTTTTTGTGACTATAGAGACATCCCAGTTAATAAAAAGTGCATTTTTCTGTTTCAGGTACTGATAACGAAGATAATGAGGATTTGCAGGTCGATTCGGAAGAGGAAGACGAAATAGAGGAATCAGAAAGTAATAATTTTATCTATTTCATATCATCTTTCTTTAACAAACTAAAATACATGTTCTTTCATTATGTTACAGGACACGTACATAGTGCGGAAAAAGATTTCAAATTTGAAGACTTCTCCAAGAGGTGAGGATCGTTGTTGAATTGCAAGACACTAACTGACTCAAGATCTGCTCTTTCCATAATTAACCAATTATCCTCGTTATTCATTCCAGACTTGTAGATCATAAGGTGGTGTACGCATGCACAACCGTATTAAACGATTGGGAAAAGATTAAAACGCCCTGTCTGAAGGCGGCCGTTACACTGCTTTATCGGGTTTGTGTTGAACATAAAATGCCATCTATGCTGTTCCAGGTGAGAAGCGTTTTTCTCTTGAAGAACCATCTCAAATGATCACCACAAAGAAAATAATAAATTTCCTTTTGCAGATTTCTCTTTTGCGTGTATTCCAGAGTGTGTTGAACGCACCAGAGGACGATCATGGACGTGAGCTGCGTCGTCTTGCGATCCACACAGTTCGCCAACTGCAGCAAAAGGTCCTTACCGGAACACAGGATGATGGGGGATTGCTGTTTGCCGAACTGCTCTTTGCTAAATCCACGCGTATCGCTAGCGCCATCGAAATCGGCTACGATGAGGTGTACGGGGACTCCGATAGGTAATTGATCAACAACGCCAAACAGAACGCAAATGTTACTTTAACTTGCAACAACTTTTATTGTATTTCCAGACGAACGGAAGCTTCCAAAAAGGCTTGGACTGAAGAGCAGGAGGAAGAGCTACGACGTTTGTTTATGGAAAATCAAGAAAATCCGCGCACAGATCAAGGTATGAATGTGATTCGTTGAAGCTTATTTGTATACTTATTTACTTTTTGTGATTGTTTTTGCAGACGTTATCGATTGGCTGCTGGAAAACCTTATCGATCAAACGCGCACACGTCGGGGTGTGATGAAGAAACTAAGAGAACTTGGGCTCGTCTTTAAGGCTCCAACCAAACGGAGCAATGCAAACCGACAGCAAAAAGGTGGATGGACGGCGGAGGAAGACGGCAAACTTGGTGTGCTGTACGAGGAACTACGGTTGGACAAAAATCCTCTCAAGAGCATTGCCGAAGCGTTTGAGAAGAAGTTTACAAAACCGGCCATCGCACGTCGAATGGTTGGTCTCGGGTTGATAGCAGACGTGTGCGAAATAATGCCGTCGAAGCGCAACAAAGAACGTCGTGGAAGTTATGAGGAGGACAATAGAAATTCGTTCCAGAGCTATGAAGATAGCGATGAAGAAGAGATGGAGAAGGACACATCAAAGGGAATACAGCAACTAAATGAACATGACGTTCAAAAGCACCTGAAAGCACTGGGTAGCGATATGAAGGAGGCCGTACAGTGGATCATCACGTGCTTTGAAGATGTGCTCAGTTTGTACGAAGATTCAGACCCTTCGGAAGACACCGAGGGCGGTATTCCAATTGTTCCAATTGCACCTCATCAAACGGCTGCCTTGAAGAGGACGGAATTCAAGCGACTGCTGCGATCACTTGGTGTGATGGACAGTGGCAAACAGGTGAGCTTTACTGAGATTAACAAAAGAGTTATTTGATATATTATGCATTCCTTTTTTAGTTTATGTACCATCGCATACCTTTTACATTGACGCCGGAAGCCCTGAAAAGGCGAATTGGAATTCTAAACGAATATTGCGAGGGATCCGCAACTCCAGCGCTGGAAGAGACCGATCACAACGAGAAGGAAGCAAGTATGGTGGATTCAGAAGATGATCTGGACACATCTGTTGCGGAAATGTCATTGAAGCGCAGTCGTAAACAAGCTGATACAAGGAAACCTACAGAACGACGATCTATGTCGCCACTAATAATGTCGGATGATGATCATGAAAGTGATCTTGGAGCTGACCGAACGGAAACTGCCCAAACTTCTACTACACGTTTTGCTGTGTCAGATGATGAATCCAATGGAGCGGTTACAAACCATGCTTCCGTTGCAATTTCCTCCAAACGCAACCGGTCCGATTCATCCGATTCGGCAGAGGACTTGCCGGCAGTACATAAGCGCAAAAAGGCTAACCGTTTAAAACATCAAAAGGAGCAAGCAGCAAACGAACGAAGGTCTATTTCTCCACTCATGGTTTCCGAAGATGATGGCGTAACGGTGGCTCCAAAGCAATCTACCTCAAGACTTGTAGTGTCAGATGACGAATCTGATACGGAGGCTTCACGGCAAGTCGTTAGCGAAATACCCTCCAGTTCAGAGTTGCCACAGGAAGAAAAGACTACCACTCAGAAACCGCGCAGAAGAGCTGTTATCAGCAGTGACGAGGAATGAGTAACGTAGATTGCAATCCACTGAGAACTCTTTAAACTGATGATTGTCTATCCTTCCTGAAATTTATGTAAATGACCCTATCCACAAGTGTTGTTTATGTATGTATATAAATAATTCTAATAATCTAATTACTACAAACAAGTCGTTCTTCATCCTTAAACCTGAAAGAAAGAAGCCATCTGAATTAACCAGAGCAGTTCGACGGAAGCATGAAGGTTCCAGAGAATGTCGTATTGAAATAAACAAAGTAATATCACAGCTATGTAAAATAATTTCCAAAAATTATGTTTATTTTTTTCCCTATTATATCCTATTATCCTATTATGTTATATAATATGGTTTTTATGGTAGCAATTATTGCACTTGAAAACAACATCTCTGACCTTGGTATCGATAAAACTAAACTGGAAAACCCATTCATTCGTTCTAAAAATAACAACCAGCACCGCAACCATGGCAACGCAAACTACTTCACTCGCTTATTGTTGAATTACCCTTGTGCGCTCCTTCACGTTCAGTATCAGCGGAGCATTAGTTGTGACAAAATGTCGAATAAACCGCAAAGACTGTTGGAAAAGTACGACCTGTTATTGGACAATTTGGATTTCGATTACATCCGCCAAAGCAACAATGGGCGCGAGGTGGAAAACATCTTGAAGGTGCTACGATCCGGCGAAGAAGGATACTTCCCCCAGCTGACCGCATTCGCCGAGGAGCGGCTGAAATCGCTTCGTCCGGAAAGCAAACTACTGCGGAAGGAGCAACCCCTTGCCACGGAACACACCATGCCGGAAGAGCAGTGGCAAACAATGACCACAAAACTGAACGAATGGCAGAGCACGATGAAAGCATTCCAAGAGGATCTACGTACGATGCAGGACGAAGTGGAAGATGACACAATACCGCCCATCAGAAGCGTCCCGACGATTGACCTGGCAGGGGAGATTCGAGATTTACCAAAAGCGACTACTCAGCCAAATTACATTCCGTATTGTGATTATGAGAAGTGGGACAAATTTGACGCCGACACGGAAATGCTAAAGATGGAACTGGATGAGGAACGCCACCGGGAGATGGTGCGGTTAAACAACCAGAAGAATAGCAAAAAGCCTGAAATTGTTGAGCTTCCTCCGCAAGTGAAGTTATCCGCACAGGAGAAGCAGGTGATTGCGGGAAAGTTACGGGAAAAGGGCAACGATAATTTTCGTGCCAAGGAGTTTAAGGAGGCTGTAGAGGAGTACGACAAGAGCCTGGAACTGTATCCTACCGCGGCCTGCTACAACAATCGAGCAATTGCCTGTAAGTGAAGCATTTTGGTTTATTCAGTATTATTTGAAACTGGCCACACTTCCTAAAGTTAACCTCGTTTGTTACCACCGAGGTATCCCACTACACATTTAACCTAAAAGTAGGGTTAGTTTGTACTGTAGTTTGTAACTATAAGCGATATCTTTACATCCTCGATTGCCCGAATGTTACCATCTTAGACATAAAACTGAAGCGCTACAACGAAGCAATAGCGGATTGTGATCAATGTTTGGCGATCGAACCGACCAACATAAAGGCACTCCTGAGAAAAGCACAAGCTTTAACATTAAACGACAAAAAACGAGAGGTATTTGTCGGTTGATTCTGATCTGGAACGAAGCATACTAATCCATTTGTTTATACTTATAGGCGTATCAGCTGTACTGTGAAGTGCTTCGTCTAGAACCGGCGAATCCGGTTGCACTAAACGGTACGGCTAACTTGCGCCGTCAACTCACAGATCTACCGCCACCAAATGCCGTCCGAATGGCCATCGAAGAGGTAAGCAATGCCGAGCCAGAGATCGACTTCCGTCAGCTGGTGCGTCCCAAGAAGGTTATCAAAGACAAGCTTCCGGCTAGCATTAAGCAGTTGCAGAATGATACCATCACCTTAGTACGCCAGCATGCTGAAGCGTTGGCAAAGCGCGATACGAAAGAGATGACCTTATCTACTGAGCCACCACGACGTAATACTCCGCTGATCGAAGAATTGTAGTTTTGATTGGTAATGTAACAAACTCTCACTTCAACCCAAATCTTTATCAGCTTGCGAGATAATTAGTAGTTAATAAAGGGAGTTTCAACTATGCCGTTGATTAAGCCTTTTGGTCACACATCCGTTGTCTTGCTTTCGTTTGTCGGCACAGGGCAGCTGCAACACCTTTCACGAAATAACGAAAATAATCCTTCCAATCGAGCGTTTCGACGTCGAACGGTAGAAGTTGTCGATCGCCAGCTGGCAGTTGGTCCCAGAGTGTACGGATGTTCCTATTCTCTGCTGTCCACGAGTGGCAGCGAAAGTAACTTGTAGAGTCTTCTAGCGCTACTACTCGCTTGATAGTGTCATAATTTCTGGAATGGGAGAAAACAAAACAATAATTAAAATAAGGTTTACGAATGTGGAATATACGATGTTCCTACTTTGCCTTTTTCCCGATTAGTTTATTGAAAATGTCCGCGACACATGCTTGAAGCAGCAACCAATTGATAAACAGTTTCCTCATAAAGGTTGAAGATGATATGTGGATGGTGTAACGTCTTGAAGACAAACAAAAAAAGAAAGGCCATAAAGTTGTACTTTTTGTAGATAGCATAGATTTTAGACCGAGAATCAAACTCACCCAAATATTCTTCCCACCGTAGAATCGATTCCAAGTGCAAGCAATGCCCCAACATCTCGATTCCGGAACACATTATCCCGAAAAGCGTAGTTATAGACGGGGACAACTTCACGCGTGTTAGCTTTAAGTTCTCGCTTCCTATAACAATACGAGCAATACATTGATGGATTAAATTAACACAAAAGATAGGTGGAGGACCTTACCGTTCACAATTATCCCACCCAACGGCCAATAGTGCATTAACACAGTAGTCAACCGGTACCATGTGAACCGTAGCATCGTCTGCCCCGTAACACCAGTACACCTGACCGCGTATAGCGGGTACCACCATTCCTGCAGGTCCGTTGAAATTGTTCACCCACCCGGGCGATGGTTCCCGGTACGCCGACGTGACTATCGGTGGTCTAAAGATGGCTATCGGCAACTGGCGAAACTGTTGCTGAATCATCACCTCAGCGCATCGCTTGCTGAATGTGTAGCTGTTCGGCATCCGACCAAGAATGATGGGCTTCAAGCGATCCTTCTCCTCCGGCGTTAGATAGCGGAACAGGGCGAGAATGTTTTCGAACCCTCCGAACGGTAAGTCTTCGTAGATACGTTCCTCAATGTGCGTTCGGTGACAGTTGGAGTAAAACGTCGAAACGTGTACGATCGTTTGGACGTCGGGCAGTTGTTGAGCAAGCAGGAACAACTTCCGCGAGGAAAGCACATTCGTATCGATGGCCGTTTCGATGTCTTCGTTGAACTTTACCGACGCCATTACGTTAAACACAATCTACCATGAAAGATGAAAGGAAGAAACGATCCATAAATGTCTAATATCCACCACAAGTATCACTCACTAACCTTCACTCGTGCTGTCAGTAATCGATCATAATCTGCAGACGATATGACCGCTTCGGACTGAAAATTAACCTCAATTGGGATCACTTTCGCTAAAAGCGACTTTCCACCATTTGGAGCTGTTTTTATTGCGTCGAATATCTGATTGCGGTTAAAGTAAAAATCTTGTTAGAATTATTTGAAAGCTGCCGAACGCACTTCGCACGAAAAACTGACCACATCTTCAAACACCTCGTCGAGTCGCTCGTCTACCGCCTTGTTACGCTTTTGTCGTATCAGCAGAAACACCGATTTCACTTCGAAGCAACGTAACAACTTTTCTAACAACGCTTTTCCAATAAATCCTGTTCCTCCGGTTAGCAACACGGTAGAATCTTCGTAAAACTCGCGAATACTCTCCACTTTCCTATCGTCACTTGGAACCTCTCTCACAACACTGAAATCGCCCATGATTATCCTTGGCCTTGAAAAGAACCTTTGCGTATTGAAGTTGACCAAGAACTTGCTTTCATGGGTTTTCCACCGAAAACAGACACTCGGGCTGGATCGGTCCAGTCAGATGCTTTCTCGGATGCGAATGGAATACTAATGAAAGATTTTCTGTTCGCGAATCGTGTTTATATCGTTCTTGAGTTATCTTCCCCAAAAAATAAAAAAAATCAAAACTTGCAGGCGGTATTCAAGGTGGGGTAAGTATTTCAAGAGGACTTTTTTGATTTGTTTTGTGATTTTTTTTGCGCGCCATATTTACGATCTGTAGATCGTGTGGTTCTTCTCCAGTTTCCTCATTCGATCGTTAGGTGCACATTGAGCAAAGTGCAATAATTGTTTGGACATAATGCATTTTTTAAATGCTACTTTCTATTGCAAACTAATAAAAAATGAAGAATTGCAATACGACCTAGCCGTTACTCAATATTAAAAATAAATAAACGAAGAATGAATTATATGTTTGGATATTCTTCTTCAAGACCCAACTCTTGCCAGATAAATATGCATTACGGATAATGGAGCATCGGTGTTTTTTAGATAAAGTTTATCGTTTTATTCTACTTTGCATTTTTAAAGGAAAAAAAAGAATGATTTATCTACTATTAAATTACTTAAGGCAATTCGTCCTATATTTTTAACAGACTTTCAGCATTCCACTAAAATTACTATTGCATACTGAGCTTGTATCGATATTGTTTTTCCCCTATAGATATAAATTATGACCGATCTTTGCGCGATCTGTCGAAATGAAAGCGCCTGGAAGCACATAATGTGAAGTGTTTCTCAGTGCGCAAGCGAACGTAGACTTTGCGCCGGTATCCTGACCCCCAGGAAGATGTTTCTTCTTCGAGTGCCATCATTGTACCATCATCCGGCTGATTACGCTTGTTTATGAATGGGCGATCACGCGGACTGTTAAGCTCCCGTTCATGACGCACGCAATGTGGAACACTCCAGCAGCTAGAATCACTCGGACGCACAAAAACCGAGCATCCCAAACACACGTCCACCCGTCGGTAAACTGATCTTCGACAACTACCCGTTTAGGCTGAATCTCACACGGTGCTGGTAAGTGTTTACAGTTGATCACCATTCAACGCAGCACTAGATAAACGCCAAGCAAAACAAACGCTCTCGCGCATACCAGCGATCTGAAGTCAGAGAGCACTGTTTTTGGGATTTTTTACTGCTTCTTCTTTGTTTTTGTTCCCCTTCTATTAGCTACTTCGGGAGATTGATCATCTGCATAGCCCACCGTGGATCACATACCGGAAAGTCAAGTGCCCGTTCAAGCATCCTTGCTCGCAGTGTCAACGATTCTTTGGTTCGTTTCGTGCACTTCACCTTGAAAGATTCCCTCGATCCTTTGCCCCGTTCCCAGATTCCCGACATTTTTACATATTATGTTTGAGCAGCTGGGGTGAATTACTGCCCAAACGTTTGGATGACTTCGGATGGATATTTTATTATCGGAGAATAAATTCGCATCAGACGACACTTTAAAAGATGAAGGTAACAATCTATTTTCGCTAAAAAAAGGAGTATTTTGAGCAACTACCAACTAACGCATCATGTTTTTAGCTTGGCTATAGAGGATACGCCTAAGGCTTGTGTACAATCAGATCCCAGGTATCCTTAAGACGCAGTTCGAGCACATCGTCCGCAGAAAGAGCCGTAGTTCCATAACTGAGAACGCTATATCGCTGGAAGAAGTACAACACACCGGCAAACCATGCAACCACTATTGCACGGAACACACCCACCACCACCATCGGCTGTTTAACGAACTTCCTCAACGCTAGATGACAGTGGTCAATCACAAAGCACAGCAGCATCACCTTGAACAGGAGCGCCGGCAGATAGTTGTACAGGAACAGCGTTCGCTCGACGAAATAGTACGGCAGATAGTGGATAAGGTATCCGGCTAAGAATATCTCACCACCCAACCGGAAACGGTCCCACTCGACTGGGTCCAGATCGTACACCTCACGGCGCCGCCGAATCAGGTAGAACACCAAGAACCCTACGTACATCAGGATGGCCATTGTAGCCGAGTACCAGATAACGAGGTTCCCGAGCAGATGCACCTGGGCATTCGAATCACCAGCGATCCAGTACGCAATGCCCTTATCCATCAGAGGCCACTCGTGCGGTTCGGACGAGTACATGTGACTTTCCAGTTTGTCGGCGTGCAGCAACATCTTCAGCTGCAGCTCGGAGAACTTGTTCCAGAAGGATAGCTTCGTCGGTTCGGTCGGTATCATCTCGGTCGCGAGCAACTTGCTCAGTACCTCCTTTTTGTCTTTGTGCTGCGTGTACCGATGTTCCTCCACGTTCCAGATAGTGTCGATGGTCTGCTGACGACGGTCACCTGCCACCTCAAACTGGTTGTATCCCCAGTCCGGGAGCTGTTCGCCGGTGTACTTCAAAGCCGCCGTAGTGTTGACGTGCACCAACCGTACTTGGGACGTGATCGCATGCCATTTGTTCTTGGATTCCTTGCCGTTCAGTAGCTCCACGCGCCACAGCAAGTTTGCCGGCATCGAGATGTTGTAGTCGATGTAGCAGGACACTTCCTGACACAGCGGCGACATCGGTGAGGCGACATCGTGCGAGTTGAGGGCACGGCTCGTCACTCCATGCACCAGCTGGATAACGTCCCCGTGCTCGATGTAGTCCGGTTCGTCGTCTACCATCAGGCTGTCTTTGTTGGGTCGCTTCACAATCCACCAGTTGTTGACGTCCTTAAACCCGTAGCAAGTTACCTGCTGTTGGTGGCTTGATCCACGTCCATCTTTATACTTGATTGGGTAGACGTGTGTGTGCGAATGCAACCAACAGACGCGTCCGTGCGTGTGTTTGAGCGTGATCTGCGAGCCATGTTGAACGCGTAGCGGTTGACCTTTCGTGATCGATGCTAAGCCACCCTCAAGAGATGCCTGAAAAGCGCTAGTCATCACATTGTCATGGGGTCCCGCTTTGTATAGAGTGGCAAAGTGTAGATAGAAACATCCGACATAAACAGTCAATGATACGCCCACTATCAGTACCGCTTTGGCGATCACTTTGAGGAAGATGTAAGCGTTCGATTTACGGCGATCGGGTAACTCCATCCAGATGTGTCGTCCCAGGATGTACATTGCCAGCAGGTAGCTGTAGAAACCAACAAATTTAACGCACACCGCTGCAGTTAGCGAGGCGGACGCGATCGTTCCCAATGTCCACCAGCGTGCGGAGAATGGTTCGGCCTGAAGGAACTTGAGGATGGTCAGAATGCCAAGTGCGGCGAAGAACAACAGTATCGATTCCATCAGGATGAAGCGCGAGTGAGTTAGCAGAGCATTATCTGGAAAAAAGAAATATGTTTGGATGAGGCCCCGTAATATAAGCATCTTCTGTTCTACGTACCTAGGATGATTAGGAGTCCACCAAGAATGCTAACTCCTTGACCGAGCTTAACCTGTCGCAGTATTGAGTAGACGACAGGGGCCAACAGACTACCGCATAGGGCCGGAACAAAACGCAACGCGAGTATGGGCACCGACTAGAAGAGAAAATATGATTATTAGGGACATATTTACTTATATAAAAATAAGAAGCAATATTTAGGCATTGCTTGAAGTATCTTCAGGAAGTCTCCATGTTTACCCTGAACTTTAATAACAATTGCACAATGATGGAGATTATTTATATTTAAAGCATGAAACTAAATGTCAGTGTCAAAAAAATCAAATCGAATCTAACGAAAATCGTATCGAACTTTCATCTCAACTGCAACCCGTCCACCCCTAGCTAGGCGTCTTCCAAGGTGAGCAAGATTTGTTAAACTCTACTGCAAATAGTATGCACGTAATGCGAGATGCTTCTTCACTTTCATCGGCATTGGCGGAAGGGAAGCCATTGAGATTAGCTCCCCACCGTCAACTTAACGATGGCGAAGGTTGCGGTTTGGTCCCGCAAACCCGTTCCACTATAGCTGCACGGTTCATTTGTGCCGCCCTTTGTGTATTTGTGTATTGCGATGTCGCAAAACTGGTTCTCAGGCGGTTTGAAGATTTCCCAAAAATTTATTCCACGTAGCTACACCACTTACCGCATCATATTCGCTGCCAATTTTTGGAAACTCAAAGCTCCCACTATATCCGACGGCACCTGCGGCGCCTGCTATTAGCAGCTTACCCAGCGGAGGATGCTGATCGAAGTAGAAGGTGTTTTTGAGGTACAGTGACACAAACTTCCCGAAATGTATTTCATCGAATCTGGAAAATAATCGACAAACGATGTTTGAACGAAAGATTCGAAGGACATAAATGAGCACTTTTTCAAACACTTACACAACGCCCCGTGGGTGGGTGATCCGATAGAAGCGCGTCAGGAACGAGAGCAAAAACAATCCCACCGTAGCTGGATTAAATTCCAATCGAATGGAAAAACTGAACCGATCGTCCACTTCCTCGGAAATCGCTTTGGGTTTGGCTTCATTCAGATTCGAACCCTTGTCGGGTTCGTCGCTTGTTTTGTGATGTCTTTCGTTCACATCCATCTCCATAGATGTCGATCGTCGTTTCGTGCTATCTTCAGCGCTTTTCTGCTGCTTCTTATGCGCCTTTCGATTGCGAACTGTCGCCGTCTCGATAGCTTCGCTCACTGGCTCCATTCGTTTTGCGTGTAAAGTGGATTACCCTGCACGAAAAAGTAAATGCCACGGCATTTAACACACGGCCACAATCGTGAAGTGCGATCGTGAGGAGGACTGCCTTTACGCAACGAGTGTTGTTCGTGCGTGTGATTTTTGGTAACTGAAGATGGTGGGTTTCTTCTGCTGATTGTATCGTCTGCCTGCGTAAACACACCAATATACTGACCGATCGTGTTGATGAAAGTGAATGGGCTGTGGTTTGTGGTGGTAAAGAGCAATACGAATCTGTTTGCATCTGTCAAAGTGAAGGAGAAACACGGAAGAAAATTCCTTAGGGTTGTGTTATTTTGTGAGTGCATAGAGCAAGCAAAATGTGTATTTCAATTTTGAAATTTTACTGTTAATTTATATTTGTTTAATTTGGCTTTTAAAATGCTCATATTATTGTATGGTTTCCGACAGTTAAATAATGTAGAACACACTCTAACAAAATAGCAAGATGCTTATTATAAAACGTTCAACGGTGTGAATAATTCTCATCGAAGAATAATAACAAAATGGCAAATGGTTCAACAAATTCCAAATCAACCCTTATTTCTATCCAGCTTTTATCGACATGTGTATAAACGGTTGCATACATTACGGCGCTTAAAAAAATCTATTTTATTTCTTTTTCCACAATTTTTATTTTCCTCTAGGGTGCATGTTATTTTCAATTAAAGGTAAACTTATTTTTTAACTGTTTATTTGCTATATTGCAATACTAAAACATAAATTTACATTTTCAGCGCACAAATTTCAATTGAAATTTCTATTCCTTGATCGTTTTTTATTTTTAAATACTTTTCTACCAAATTTATAATTTTGAAGTTAAGAGTTTAGCGTAAATTACTAACTGATTAATGCGAGGGATAACTCAGAAAGCTCGATTATCCGTGATTTAAACCATAATTTAGAAATCCCGAATGAACGGGAGTGTTTGATACGCACACAATCATTAATGATACACCCATACTTGTACATGTAGATCAGTCGCACCTGGACAGGGTTGTTTACTACGTATGAGCAACGATTTATCTTACATTATTGCAACAATCGAAATTTAATAAAACGCGTCTTACAGTACAACATAAATTATTATTATTATGTGAAACGCCTTTTTTAATACAATAAAAATTATTTTATAATTTTGACATTTTACGAATAAGAAATATATTTTTGATATCGAACCCTGCAACACCAACACCAACCACAGCCAAACATGTATCTGTGTGTATTCTGTGTGGTTAGAAAGTTCAACTCCCTGCACAAACGATCAACACACCCCTATAGAGACCGAGGGTGGCGTGGTGGCTTTCGATCGTAGTTTGTGTTTCGAGCGCGTCCGGACAACTTCTGTGCCCGTGCAGCGGCCCCGTACGCTAGCTGCTCATTTTTCAATCATGTTTGTCTCGATCTCGCGAACCTTTTGAATCACTCCTCAACCCCATCGGGCCATCGCTTCGCTTGGGGTGATCGTGCATTGTGCAACAGTGTATTAAAATAGCACAGGACGTAAGTGCATCCGGTGACAGTGCTGAGCGAGGAAATCGGAATACGATTGCGCATGGTAAATGATCTGTTTCGACGAAGAAGAACGAACAACAATGTAGAGAAAAAATAATACACACTAACAAGAAATGATCGCGCGCAGAAAGATCGTTGAAGCAAGAAAAAGGAGGAGGAGGAGGGCGACACAGTGTTGCTTCATTGTTTGAAAAAAGTGTGTGATTTGCAAAGCGATGAAGGTGAAAATATTTCGTGTTGCGGATTTTTAATCGTGTGTCCCCTTTTTACACCCCCCCCCCCCTTCCTCCCACCCACCTCTTTGCTGAGGGATTTTGCGGAAACGTCAAAATGTTGTCGCAAAATCTGTATGCGCGATCATCGAGCGTACGATCGTGCGTGTGGGTGAGCAGACGATCGCTGCCGTGAGTGTGTATTGGTTGTTTTTGTTTTGTTGCTAGCCACGATCGGATCGATCCGTAAGGTGTCAAGTGAAGGGAGGGAATGAGCAGTTTTGAATATGAAGAATGTGAAATTTGTGAAAGGAATTTCCCTTTTGGTGCACCACAACTGATGTCCACTGGTTTTTTGGACGATCGGTGATTAGTTTGTGAGGGGGGGAGTGTTTTCTTTCTTCACTATTCTTAAAAGTGTTTGTGTGGGTTGCGTTGGAAGCAGTGGAATCGGTCGGTCTAATCCATGCAAGAATTGTGATGGTTCTGTTCGCACAAACAATAGGCATGTGCAAGACAACAGTGCTGTGTTTGTCCCTTCCATTCCACTGCCACCACACTAAAGGTTTTGTCTTGCCATGGAATCTGTTGGTTTGTTTGTGTGAGTGCTGTGATTCGCGTGTACGTGCCTTGCCCCCATGATGGTAAAGAATGAAAATATGCAAATCGTTCAAGGCGTTCGCCAGCCATCATCGTCATGTGGGTGCGTGTGGTGTAGAAGAGAACGAAACCTAAAGGTTATCTAAAGAGTGCGGAGCGATTTGTATCAGCTCACTCTTTCTGTTTCACGCCGTTTTCTAATCGGTTCTTTTTTATCGATAGTTATGTCTCGGGTGTATTGTGATGGTTTTTTTTTGTGTTGATTTAAGGAAATGCATTCGCCTCGGTCTGTCTGGTAGACGCTTAATAAGTCATTATCTAACGCGTACTGTAGGCATTTGCGACTGTGAACCCGTCTTCATGGCATTATATCACAGCAACGATGCACCATGCACGTTCGCAGCAAGTGGCCGGCTGTACGCTTGAAGGAAAGAGCTGAGCGCCCGTAATGACTGGAAACCCGATTCGTGCGTTTTTTTATTTGCTATAAATCAAACTTTTTTTTTTACTCAAAATTATGGCTTTGACAAGAGAATAACTTATCCAAAACACTTGTTATAATAAGTATTTTATAAAAAATAATTTAATTTTAAAAGTCCACCCAAACAGCATCGTTACGAAACGTTCTAAAATCAACCAACTCAGTGTCAAGCAAGCTGATGTTGGTGGAAGGTTAGCCCGAGAGTGTTCACCTGACCTCAATACGATTGCGTTCCTCAGCATAGGGCGGCTGCAAAATACTGTTTACCGTACGGGGGCCCGCTAGCGGAGGATTATTGTCAGCAAACTGGGGCACGTTTCATCTGACGATAGGGGACCAACTATCAACCGTGTTGCAAAGAGAGCACAAAAAAAACAAGCAACGTTATTTGAGATGGGTTTTTTTTTGTGGCTCTTCGGAGTGGTCGTTTGTTAGTTTCAATATTGTCAAACAGTACTCTGTGTACGTACTAATACACTTGATAAACAAATTGCTTGCACGTAGCAGCCACTAACAGCAAAAAAATTAATGTAAACGTTTTAGCTAAGGTTTGAGTGGTTAGGAAATGTTAATGCCATACCAAAGACTCCAAGTAACAACTCATTCTTCTGCTGGGCAAATCTCCCTCCACAGTTCCCATCTCCCCGGAGCAAAACCCGCTTGGTCTGATTTAATGCACAGTTTGTCATTTAAAATTGGCCTCAGTTGCATCAGTTTGCCACCAACCAAAAGGGATCATGGTTAGGCAAGCGAGAGAGGAATGGCCCTGAGGGTAATTGAAATTGTAATCATTCGACAAAAACCCAACCGCCCGGACAAATAGCACTCCTTGGCTTAATCTGAAGATGGGTTAGGAAATCGAACCATCATTCGAACTATTCCGTCTTCCGTAGCTGGAACAGGTTAACACCGTTCGGGGAACGGTGAGGTTGCGGATGAAACCATCGCCTCATCGGATGGAATGCTGACATCATCGTACGGTTAAAGATGCTCCACACCTGGTTGGGCGAGATCGTGATGCAGGTTATCTGTGTTCAGGCCCCTTGCAACTGCGTGCCTGGAGGGAAAAACAATGTCATTTGGTAGCATTTGGTAGCACGTTAGGCAGGCATGTTTTCCGTGGTGCCCTGCGCCGAGAGGATTGCTTTGCATTTCTTGGTGTATCTTTCATGAGCAAGCGAAAAACGTGTCCATTTAGATTTTTTTTTAAAACCACTTCCATTTTCCATCCAATTATAGAAGGTTGCAACATAAAAGAGGAAAATAATAACAACATATATTTCTTCTATTTTGGAACTGTGGAATGTGCCAGTTTTAACACAAGATGTACATTAAGTTATACAAAAATGCTTGGAATTTTATTTTATGTTTTTATGTTTTCGGAATTTTATTTTTTAAATTTCAACTAGCTTGAGGATTCTGGAGTAATTTCACTGGATATAAGATACATTTAAGAATATGCAACATAAACTAAAAATATTTTAAAAAATGCAGGAAATATCTTGTTTATAAGTTTTAAAAGTGTATAAAAAAAGGCTGTCAGAAAACACTAATCTTGCAGTACTTACTATACTCGAGCCAAAAAATAATCCAATACTAAACATTGAAAAACATTTCGAATAAAAAAGCTCTTTAATGCTGTCGAGCCGGGTTTTCGACATATTGCATTAATGAGGAAGCTGTTACTGACATTTTTGCTGATTGGTTTGCAAAATAGGATAACTTTTTTTTATTAAAAAATAAATACTTTGGAATGGTACATCGTACACTAGTAGTTCAAGTCAAAATTAGTATTAAACGATCACTTGATGGAAAATGTTCTTCAGAGAAAAACGCGTTGAAAATTTGTAAACATTTTTTGTTTGTTTTGGGTTGAAAACATAAATGGTTTGGTAAGTAAATCAAATTATTAATTTCAAAATAAATCAGTCAATAACCAAACCAGAGGATTATATTAAACTTAGAAGCATTCAGCTTAATTTTATTTCGTGATTAATTTCATTAATTCACACTGAAGAACTGATAATGGACACTAGAACAACCCTCTTACCTTGCACCTTTACGGAGTCATCAGTCTTTATTTTCGATTCATCTGAAGTTTGGTTAGATATTAGGACCTTTCAAACAGCCGACAGAATCTTCATCACACTCATTGAAGTGGATCTTACCATCATTCTACATGTTCAGAATTTCAGGGCTTGTGTATCCTCCTTCGTCTTAGTTCATCAGATTTGTCCTACTGGTGGTCAGATTTGGAAGCACTAGACCCTGCAAATCTTTCGCTTACAGCCCTTACAAAATGAACATAACCTTCATTCTATATTTTATGTATTAGGGGACCCCAGAGAACGTTTACATTTGGATCTCTTCTTTCGCTCCCCGCGTCACTCGTTTGGTCCAATTTGTTTATGTGCATATATTAGATACTAGTGATGGGGCCTCAACTTTCATTCCGCTTAGGGTCTCGAAGAAGACTTTTTTACCTTAATTGACTTACAATATGATACTTTTTTTCGTTAAGCTTTCTATTCTTTCCCTTCTCATACTCTCACATCTCTCTTTACAGGTGCTTTTCATTGACTGGATGGTGCTAAGAGCAACTCTTCCCCAGCGTTGAACATGTAAACACGAACAACTTGCCGAAGTAAACGGAGAGTGCTGCCACACTGCCCCCAAGCTCAATACAGTGTATCGATAAGGCAATTAACCAATAGGCAAAACCATTAAACATTACTACAAACATCAATGTGCTAACAAATCGAGCATCTTTACCTTTACAAGACCTGTTGTTGTGGTGTTGTTCCCCATCCGTGTGGCAAACCATTCCCCAACACACAGGCCGGGAGAAATTTTCCCAACCACCCCCCAGCTACCGAACGGCAAAGGAAAAACGTTATTACGCACCACGGAATACAGCCAAACACACGCGCGTGAAGCAAAAAAAATCAAACTGGCAAAAGAATCAACTACATATTGCCACAAAATCATCCGAGACATCAAGCGCCAAGCGAAAGCTTCGTCGTCGATCGAGCGTTGAAGTTTTTCGTTCGACTGTGACGGTACGTTCGGTGGCGTGTTCCCGGGAAGGGTTCGATGTTTTTCGGTGTAGCCGGTGAAAAGTGAAAATTCGATATCGGAATAACGACGGCCGGCATCGACGAGATCCGTGTTCCATCCGTGTGCACGTCTGCGTGTGCAAGGCAGTTTCGGATGCAAGTGTCTTCAAATGGTTGTTATGTGTGTTATTTCTCTCTCTCTGCTGTGCTGCCGTTTTAGTTTCGACGGGTGTACACATGTGTACGTGTCTGGGAGTGCCGTGTGAAGGAAAATTAGTTAATGCATAGCTCCGGTGGGCCACGGTCGCATCTTATTGTGAAGGAAATGTGAAAGTGCAGCCGGATTTATTACGAATCACTTCGAAAGCCTTCAATGCATGTGCTCTCTCGTGTTTGGGTGTGTGTGTGTGCGTTGGTAATTTTTGAGTGAGTGTAATAAAAAGTACACGAAAAAGGAAGGTCTTTCTGCGCTGTGTTCAAGTGGAAACGGGTGAAAAGTGCATCCGTTTGAAAGTGTGTATGTGTGTCCTTGCACGTGATTAATTTCGTAACTTTTCCCGAACAACGAAATATCCCGAACGATTCGCCGTACAAGCATTCTTCTTCTGGGCCGGAGTATGGATTACCGTTCCGGCGTTCCGTGCCGTCGACCCGATCGGATACAATGAGCAACGGTACGGCGGCAAGCGGCACTGGCGGCGATGCGGACAGTTTGGTATGATTTTTGGTTTTTGCTACA